>JAOTQW010000041.1:9052184-9094825 GCA_026260075.1 Sisor rabdophorus | reverse complement strand
ATATATTGCTCCAATCTCCTCGTGGTCAATTGAATAGAATAGTCATTTCAACAAACATACCAAAGACTAAACGTCTTTCATCAATTATTACATGTCGTATTGTTTGAATGAATTAAGATTATAGTGCTGTCTATATGTTAAAAATCTTTATTTAAAATAATAAAAAAACATCAAGCATTGTTATTGTAATGACATACAAGCGTGTTTATTTGTGTCCTGTTGTTACAGACAGCCCTGAGTGCCTTTTTTCAGGAGACTAATATCCCATACGGTCACCATCATCAAATGGTAAGTACTTATTGTTAATATTATTCGATATTTTTGTAGTGTTTTTTAAAGTGTTACTATTAAAGCAAGGTTTGTAGGTTGGGTTTACAGAGGGGAACAGGGCACAGCGAGCTAACAATAACAATGTAGGCTGTGTGCGTTTGTGTGTGTGTCGGCCATGTTGAGGAGAGACTGAGCTTCCAGAAATAAACACACACTTCGCCACGCTCGGCTTTGCGCTGACTGAGGAACTGAACATAACCTTCTTTATAGTCTGGTGTTACAGCCGTACGTGGTATCAAATAAGTTAACGTTAATAACCGACCTATATAAGGCGGCCATGTAATCACCGGTTTCGGTTTACGTTCTGAGGAATCGCGCTTTGTTTACGGTTCCTGTTTCCCCCATCTGATTACACACACATACACACACACACACACACAGCTATTGTTTAAAATCACTATATCATTCGTCCCATTTTTTTACACACACACACACATGTATCCCCATCAGACCTATTGTGCATGCTGGTGCCTTTTGTAAGTGGCCGTTGAAGCAAAGCGCTTCCTGTATTGCGTTGATGAGGAACCGGTCATTTTCCCCTATTAAACAGTTCTACAAACATTTCTTTCCATAAATCTCAAACATAGTAAAATTTATTGCTGTTTGAATTTTACACCTACACATTGTGTGTGTGTGCGTGTTTGTACCAGCAGTATGCTGTTTACTAAACAACTCAACACATTGTAAAAAATAATGTAGTGCTTTTAATATGTAATGATAAACAGGGTTTAGGTTGTTTATCTTTTTATTTATTGTCATTTTATTTCAAAGCTATTTACAGAAAAAGCATTTTCATTGTTTATCTTTGTGTCCATCAATTTAAAGGCTGTGTATAATATGTCTGGCATGGCATTCGTTGTTATTGGCACACAGAGCAAAGCATGTGATCTTGTGATCACTGATTTAGCTATATCACTGCTGAGCAGGGGTGTCCGAACTGGGTACTGGAGGGCTGGTGTTTGTATGATAAGGGTTGAACTCTGCAGGACACCAGCCCTTCAGGACCCAGTTTGGACACCCCTGCTTGAAATATGATCATATATTTGATTTGGGTAAATGTTAAATATTCATCTTCTATACCTGCTTATTCCCTAGCTCTGGGTCACTAAAGCCTATCCCTGCACACATAGGGTGAAAGGTTGCAAGTCCATCCCAGGGCCACACATAGACGAATAACCACACACACTTACAACTGCGGGCAAATAAGAATCAGCAATAAATCTAATGTTTATGTTTTGGACTGTGAGAAAACTGGTGTAAACCCAAACAAGCACAGGGAGGACAAACTCTTTGCCCGAGAATCGATCCTAAAAAAGACCACTTGCCCAAGAATCGATTCCGAGCCCTTCTTGCTGTGGTGACCATGCTAAAGTATAATTTAACAAAACTGAATATTTAACAAAGTATTTTTAAATTCTGAATTGTTCTGATTGTTTATATCCATTTTGTAAAATAAAGATTTATTTTTTATATTAAATTAAATGTAGACAAATTCAAAGTGCAGAATTTAGATCTTACAGAAAGTAGGTCAGAGGTCATCCACATGGAAAAGTCAAACAAACCATTTTGCCATTTGCAGAGGAAAGTGATTCTTATACATTTATGGTTTAATATTTATAAGTCAGTTATCTTGTCCCAAAAGTGGTCTCTTTGCTGTGTGTTTTAAAGTATAGTCATGTATTATCGGGTGTAATCATGCCACCGCGTCTATAAAATGTGTTTTAAGCAGAAGATTTTAACATTATGAACAGTATTGTTTTTGCATGTTATTTTTTCACCTTATTATTTTATGAGTGATTGTATATCAACAGCAAGGACATGTTTGTGTGCACTGATGCTTCACAGAAAGAAGGTCCCAGGTTCGATTCCCAGGCAAGGGCCTTTCTGTAGGGAGTTTGCATGTTAACCCGGGCTGCGTGGGTTTACTCGTGGTACTCCACTTTTAACCTACAGTCCAAAAAAAAAGAGTTTTTTTTATTTAATCAAACAGTTTTCTCTGGGTTAATGGTGAAATGGTTTGTGCGACTATTTAGTGATTATACGCTCTTCCCTGTGAATGACCTTTGACCTATATTCTGTAAGGTCTTAATTCTGAGGTTTGAATTATTAATGCTGAAATTCCAGGTTTTGTGTTTCTTGGTATTTTTACAAACCGGACATTTGTTGTCTATAAAAGTCAAATTCAAAAACTAGTCAAAACATTTTCTAAATTTCACTTAATATTTAGTTTTGTTGGATTACAATAATTAAAGTGATCACAATTTGCATTTAAATAGCTTTGTCGCTTTTTAGGATCCATACATTGCTCGACCCACTTGTAATCCATTTGCCTTCAGAATGTTTACAGTCTAACACACTTATTCTAAATAACAGTTTCTTTGGCCTTGAGGATGTAAGACAGAATAACTTGCAGCATAACATGCAACATGTTTGCGGCATTTAGCATAGCATTAATCGAGTACCTGCTTGAGATTTTCTCATGAATTGAACTGAGTTTCATAATATCACTACTAGCGCCGTTGAATAGTTGTTTATACAAAATGATTGCTGATTATCATAATAGCAATAGTTTTTAATGCACATGCGTGAATTTTCGTATTGTTATTTATATATTATTTTATCTGTATTTAAAAACCCCAAGCATTGCTGCTTAAAATGTCTTGTAGTTTTATATTAGTCATAAACAGATATGGAAATTATTGTCTAAAAGCAGAACTGAAATATAATGTGCCCTGGGACATTAAATGGCAATCAGGCTGACTCGTCCACATCCCAAACCAAAATCTAGGATTTAATCATTGTTGGAAGAAACCAGACAATATTTAATAAAACCAGTTGGAACCTTAATTAAAGCATATATGAATTTATTCTGTAATTCGTTCTGCATTGTGAAGCTGGAGTATAAACAAATGACTTTTTCACTGTGGTCAAGTCACAACACACTCCTCCTCCCCTTCACACATACTCGCTTTTAAACAGGAAGTAAGCCTGTGGCTGTAAGAGGAGGTGCCTTTGAGTTACACTCTGAATGATGAATGTTTTTATATAGTGATTTGGAGCTGTTATAAACTGGATTTAAATGCTTCATTACAATTTTATACAGTTACATATGTTTTTGCAAATAAATGTAAAAGCTAAGTAGCTTATTCTAATATAAGTGATCAGGATAACCTGTTTAGGATAAATGCAGGAGAAAACTGTTTAATTTTAATTTTTAATTTTAGTTTTTGTTTTAATGTTTAATTTTCAGAGGTTAAATGCAATAATTTTACTAAATGTTAGCTCACATAAAGCCACTGATGTCAAACAAGTTGATTTAAGAAAACCTAAACCCACAAACACAGGGGTTAACCAACTCTGTTTCCAGCAAACTGAGTCATAACACTGGGAGTGTCAAAGAGGGTGTGAAGGTTCTTGTAACTTTAACTGTGGTTCATTGCTGGGTGTGTCTAAGGAGGAATTGTATCTTTTAGGAACAACAGCAACACACACACACACACACACAAACACAGAATAAGGCAATATTTAGCTATTAGTCCAGCCAGAAAATACAAAACATGAATGGCTTTGAGCCAAGAGTTGAGGTAGCAGCTTAACTACAGATCTGCTCATTTATTAATGAATGGAGGAGCTTTGACTTCACACTGGCTCTTTTGAAAGACTGGGAATTAGGGAAGTGCAACAACTAGAGTATGCATTAATGGGAGATGATGTCATTATTGCTGAGTAGAGATATTGACTAATATATAAGAGCTCATAATTTTAGGGCGATTTCTAAGAGTTGTATGTACTGATGGGATAAGGGTGTGGCACTGTTTCTGAATAAACAAACAATATAAATAAAGATTTGTTTAATTTTGCTTTGCAGGATATCTTGCAGATCAGGTACAGAGGTTTAGTAAACATTCACATCAAATTTTAGCACAGTGCTTACTGGAGCCTCATAAGCCAGTTTCGGGCTGAGCAGTAGAACCTAATGTGTTCTTCTGCAGTTATAGTTATACTGGAAGATGATTCCCTCCTACCATTCTGTGTAATATCTAGAGAGCGGTGTGTTTGTGTGTAAGAAAATCTCAGAAGATCAGCAGTTTCGGAAATAACCTGGGATCATGATGAATGTCGCAGAGTTCACATTTCCTCTTATTCTGATGTTTTATTGGACAGATGTGCTTAGTACCTGAAACTCAGGCCCTGTGTCTTCATGCACCAGTTAAGTGGCAGATGAAACAATTGCATAGGTATGCAGTAAACGTGCGAAAGTCAGTGTTGAAAATGTAAAGGTAAAGGAAAAAAAGCAACAAAAAAAAAGGGAAGCTGCAAAAAAAATGACATCGGGTCGATTGACCAGTGGGAAAATGGCCTCACTGTCTCATCCCTTGTCCTTGGTGTGCACATGTTTCTTATAACTTGGATAGTGTACAGTTCATTTTACAGTTCTAAAGTTTTGAATATTATAACGAGTTGGTTTATTCAAGGTTAAATCAATATTGCGTAAGATTTATATTATAAATCTTGGGGGGATTTTTTTCTTAATAAATGGCTTAAAGAGTCTTGGGAGCCACATCAACAGTATTTTAGCCAATGTGTGTGTGTGTGTAAATCTCGAAAGATCAGCAGTTTCTGAAATAACCTGGCATCATAATCAATGTCACAGAGTTCACATTTCCTCCTATTCTGATGTTTTATGTGGAGCGATGTGTTTAGTACCTGAAGCTCTGGCCCTGTATCTGCATGTTTAAGTGGCAGATTAAAGAATTACATAGCTATGCAGTAAACATACTATGTCAGTGTTGACAACGTTTCCCCCTACTACTGTTTGTTTGTGTGTTTATGCACTTCCAGAAGCTTCCACTGCTTCCTGGACCACAGTAGTTTAAATGTGTGAAAAACGGATACATAAATACACACACTGGCATGCCTATCAAATGCACATGTGAAATCAAGCAGGGATTTCATTTTACAGGCGTCCTGCAATTGCAAGTTGGTAATACAGTGTCTAAGATAAAATCTTCTATTCCATCTCATTTATGGCTCCAGCTCATGTC
Organism: Sisor rabdophorus; assembly: GCA_026260075.1. Lineage (NCBI taxonomy): Eukaryota > Metazoa > Chordata > Actinopteri > Siluriformes > Sisoridae > Sisor > Sisor rabdophorus. The sequence goes on along the minus strand of JAOTQW010000041.1, from coordinate 9,089,450 downwards.
TGTTCCTTGCTTTAACTTTGCAAACCCCACCCCCAATATAATTGCACAATGATTGTTTTCATGGCTCACTAATGCCCCAGTTGTTCAGTTCTTTATTAATAACATCATGTTAGTCCATGTATTGGCCATGTATTAGCAAGACAATCCTCTACTCACTACAGCTGCATGATAGATAAAAGAAATATGTGCATATCGCAATACTTTATTATTTATTATGTAAGTTTTGTTCAATGCAGATAGCAAAATATCTGGTATTTGGATGTTTTGGGGATATGCATGCTTGTACTTTGAGCATGTAGAATGTATGCTCAGCAGAAAAATCTTTAAATCCAGGCGAAAAATACATTTTCAATCGCTTATCAAAATTGCACTTTTCAGCATGCTATACACACACACACAAATGGTAACATTTCCACTTGTTGTAATAGCAGCGTTTCAAGTGTGCAAGTGATCATTCTGCAGGCTAGAATAAAGAATTAGCAAATCTAAGACATTCTCCCATCACCTTACTGCGCTATTTTGGTCTCTGTGTGCTTGTCGTCCTCTCACGGACTGACACACACACAAAACAGCAAGTTAATGTCCTTCGCCTGTGCTTTTGGACCCGTTTTTTTGGGGACAAAATGCTGCAGTGCACCATCAATTATTCTATTACAAACCTCATCATTATATTAACTGCAAGGCTCCTGTGCTAGCTGTACTACCGATCCCTCTGGCATTTATTAGAAGCGTGCGTCTTTGTGTATATATCTGTGTGTGTAAGAACAAGAAAGAAAGAAGAAAAGGAAATAAAGCAGCACCAACAGCATACCTAATCAGTGATTCAAGCAGCTGTGCTTGCACCGTGTTAATAAACCAAACCCTCCTCTCGGCAGTAAAGGAATCTACAGATTGTGCAGATAAAGGAACATTTTCAAAATTATAAATAAAAGCTAGAAATCCTTGCAACCCTATTTATGGAGTCAAGTCTTTGTGGTAGTGCTTACTAGTGAAATTTTATAGATCTGTGAACAAATATGGATACAGCTAAATATGGTTAGATTACGGTAATTGCCATGTATCGTGACCAAGTTTATTATGATATTTAACGTATTTGGTTTTGTGAAAGGAAATGGAAATGCTTGTGTTTGAGATTCTTGTCTCTTTGCAAGTGTGGACATGAGAGCAGTTTCAGCAAAAGGGAAGGTAAAAGTTCTGATTCCACACAATTGACTTAGTTGTGCTGAATTCGTTTAGAGATTTCAGCTATCTTTTAAAAAAATGATCTGTTATTTTCAGTTGTAAAAATAACGACTTCCTGATAGCGTTTGTTTACACTTGTCGTTCATTTAGACTTTCGTCTAAAAGAGCTCCTGAGATAATACTAACACCATACAATAAAGTTTAGCTATAGCATGCTACAATCTTCCATAGTGTGAGAGCAGACAAGGGACTATTTGAGTATGTTTGAGTTTTCCTGTTTCCAAACATGATTAGTAAAACAGAAAGCGGCGCCTTAATTCAACCACGTTTATTGGCAAGGCATCTGTGCTTACAACCAAAATATTTCCATAGCAACTCGGCTGCGGCTTTCCGCATGTCTGTTATATACAGTGCACTAGTGAACAGCAGGGCTATTAAAATAATGGAAGTTCCACAGATTCTTGTTTTGCTCTAGAGGCTGTTTTTATATAGTCTTTGACCTTCACCCCTGCTGCTAACTAAACATGTTACATTTCTCAAATTATTTTTACACATCTTTTAATGTAAATTGTTCTGTGGGTTGTGTTTAAAGCTTTATTTTTTCATTATTTTCTTTCTAATTAAATACATTTTTTGCCTTAACAGCAAATTGTCCACAATGTTAAACAGTACAGGCTATTCTAACCTTTTAACCGTTGTTAACATGGAGGTTGGGCCATTTTACCTCGATACTCCAAATTGGTCAATGCAGGAAGTTCTAGTGCACTGACAGAACATAGAAGAGCAGAGTTTCCTAACTGTGAGGTGAGGTGAGCAAAGCATCCTAAGCAGGAAAAAAAATCCTGTAGACCACAAGTGCCTATACTTTTTTAGCATGCCAGCTACTTTTACCAAGTCAATATGATGTACTTACTGTACCCCTTTTGCAGTCATAACACGATCAGAATAAAAATGCACACCTGGGCTGAGTCACCCACGTCTGTAGACTAGTCCAATTGCAGTTAGAAACACAGGCAGTTTGCCATAGCCACAATCGGAGTCGGTGTCATAGTTTTTATAAGCAATCCGAAAATGTAGCTTCACATTTCCTTCCCTTTTTTACATACATGCACATGTGTCAGAAAAGGTCAAATGTCAGACTGGCCGCCCTGTATGTCAAGTGATGAATTTCATATTGAGAATAGATAGGCTGATGCCTACCTTTGCGATCGACCGCTGGATCGCGATTGATTTATTGGGCACCCCTGCTGCACACTTTCCAATACCCACCCAAGGTCTGAGGAAAAGGACACCAGGAAGTGTATATAGCACCTTCAAAGATAATTAAAAAGAGAGAGATGCACATTGTATTATTAACAAGCAATTGAATTTTTAGGGTTTTTCTTTCTTTATTAAAAATAGATAAATCCTAATGGGGACTATGATAGTCACGCCCAAGCATTATTCCTGTTATTTTCTGAAAAAGGAACGTATATGTATATAATTTAAAGCAGCGACTTATTTTCTTTCAATTTTTCATTCTTTCTGTTCTTAAAACATAACACGAGCATTGCGTTGCATAAAGAGTTGAACTCTGTTGTTGCATTTTTTTATTAGTATTTATCAAAAGTGCTTGTGTTATCTGTGTGTGTGTGTGTGTGTTGGTCACAAACAACAGCAAGTCGTTAAAACAGTTTCTTTTTCATCATCAATACTAGTACTCTGGACTCTGCTTACCTTATTGGTCACCTGACATTTCTCAGCCAATCAGGAAATCGCACTAGTTGAATGAAGAGACAGATTTCAGTGTGAACGGATGATAGGCTGATGTCTATTTTTTAATGCCTACCTTTGCAATTAACCGGTAAATCATTATTGCACCCCTGCTGTACACTTTCTAATACCCACCCCAGGTCTGAGGATAAGGATACCAGGAAGTGTATATAGCATTAGGGCATGCAGTACCTGTATTGGGTTCCTAGTTCTGTTTACATCTTAAGAGCAAGTAGATATGTTTGTGTTCACATTGACACTAAAACAGCCTGTCCAAGAGAAGTAGTATCTTTAACAGACAGAGGGATTTGTATGGGAAAGGAAGGGAATGTCGGAATGCTCTTTAGGGACAGGTTAGCTTATTTTCAGCACCATGCCATTTTTTTAGGGGGGGGGGCACTAACATGAAGGTGAAACAGTACCTATTTTTATCGTTTGTTCCTGTCTTGCTGGTAATATTGATTAGCCTCTAGTGTGTAATTCTTTGTGTTTGATCCTCCAGATGTGTACACCAGCAAACACGCCAGCTACTCCACCTAACTTTCCTGATGCACTCACCATGTTTTCTCGCCTCAAAGCATCGGAAAGCTTCAGCAGCAGCAGCCCCAGTATGGCGTCAATGGCCACCTCTCCCCCTCCACCCCCTGTCAGCTGGGGCATGACTCCACCAGTGGCTAGCCAGCAGGGATTATGGACTCAGGGACCTCCTGGCACACAGACCCATCCTTCCCCAGGCTGGCCGTCCACTGTCAACCAGCAAGCAGCTGCTGAACAGAAGGCCAGTGTGGCCATGGAGGCTGAGAGATGAGGAGCAGGACTGCAAGGCCCCTCTCCCCTCCTCTCACTTGGCTGGTAGAAAAAGGGGAAGAGTGAGGCAAAAGGTGGGGGTACGATTCAAAAAAGGAGGGAGGGTGGGACTGTGGGCAGTTGCTTTGTCCTTTTACCTTAAGGAGAAGTGAGAAGGAGTACGTGACCCAAGCAGGAATCCACCAAGCAACATGAACACTTAAGAAAAAGGGTGAAGTAGAGAACAGCCAATGCAAAGATAATTAAAAAGATAGAGACGCACATTGTATTATTAAGAAGCAACTGAATTTCCTAGGGTTTTTTTTCTTTATTAAAAATAGATTAATCTGAATGGGGACTATGATCGTCACACCCAAGGATTATTCTTGTTATTTTCTCAAAAAAGGAACGTATATGTATATAATCTATGGCAGCGACTTTTATCTCCTTTTCTTTCAATCTTTCATCTGTTGTTCTTTTCGTTCTTAAAACATAACATGAACATTGCATTGCATGAGGAGTGGAGCTCTGTTATTGCATTTTTTACTGAATAGTATTCATCAAAAGTGCTTGTGGTCTGTGTGTGTGTGTGTGTGTGTGTGTGAGAGAGGTGCTCACACACAACAGCAAGTCGTTAGAACCGTTTCTTTTCTATCATCAATACTAGGACTCTGGACTCTGCTTACCTCACTGGTCACCTGACTTTTCTCAGCCAATCAGGGAATCACACTAGTTGAATGAAAAACGTTTTTTTACAAAGCCGGATTTTACATATAGGGTTGTCAGCTTTGCTTCTTTTCCTATTGCTGAACGCAGTGAAGTTTTTTCGGCTTGTAGAAACATTTGGACTATTTTTTGACCCATGCAACAACCAACAGCTCTTTTTGAATTCGTGGTTAAATAGTTGATTGAAAGCTTTTTCAGGTGTTCGGCACCGATTAGACTGTTTCTTAGCTGGAACGGGACTCGGACTTAAACAGATTGAAACTACATACAACCAGACTACTATGACCTTTTTAAGCCGACTTGCCACTTTGCATGATGTCTTCATATATAAATATATATAAAAATATATATCATATTTTGTAGTTTCTTTTCTGGGGGAATTCTACATGATTTACTTGTATTGCTAAAGGATTTTTGAGACCCTTATTTCTTCCTCGGGATTCATCAAAGAGTAGAGGATGTAGGAGGACAAACGTCTCAATTCAAGTTAAGTTTTTACGGTCTGTTTATTTTAAGAAGACAAAATGAACACTTTTTTAAAAAAAAAAACATTGATTTGATTGTTACTTTTGGAAAAATTAATTTGTCATTAACCCATTTTAATTTTGCTTGGGTTTATTTTCCTTTTTTTTCTTCTAATCAAAATTGTTTTTTGGGATCACATGTTCCTAAATGGATTTTTATGTACGTTTTCCCCTTTATGACTGTATTGATACCATTCCCACAATATTTGTGGACTACCTGATAATTAACTTATCATTGTTGTGTTCCTAAATAAATATTGTATGTCATATGGTGGTAGGGGTTTTTCCTACAAAAAAAAAAAAATTCTGGGCTCAGTTATACAAAATTAGCCCAGCATCACTCTGAATTAATGTTAAATGAAATCTTAGCAAGCAGAAACTATACTCCTCACACTGGTTGATCTGAATGGGCAGTGCAGAGGTCAGGGAGTTCTAACTTCACTTCAACCGCTGCCTGCTCCACACCTATACAGTCCTGTACTGAGTGTACAGTGTCTTGGTATGTTTGTTTATCTAGGGCATAACCGGGATGGGCCATGATGTTGTTTGGCACTAAACAGGCTAGTCTATGCCAGGTAAACCCAATTAAAACCTCTCTGCATTCATGCCTGCCCATTAGGGCTGCACAGTATATCAAAATAATATCGCAATTGTGCATATTGTGATATGAATATCGCAATAGTTTGCAATAAATGAGCGAAGTGTGAATTATAATGTATGGTCAAAGTTAAAGGTCGATGCACATAGTAAAATATCTGGCATGAGAATGTTAATTTTGGATATGCGTGTACATGTTTTGGCAAGCTCTGAATCTTTCACAGTAAGCTAATCTTGATAAGCCAGAGGCACCTGCAGCTGCTACCAAATAAAACATAACAGTATTTGGATTAGCGATCAGACCGAAGTGTTATGTACACCATGTAAATCTCGTAAAGGGGAAATGCTACAAATCTTTACAGTCACCTCCAAACCAAACACAACTTGTCTCAGCAGATTTTCCGTTATCCCAGAATTACAAATCTGACCAAACCTGGCCAAATCTTTGAATATATTAAAACTATGAGCTGGTTGAACATCCTGCTTAAAAGTTGAACCAGCTCAGTTGTGGCGTAGTAGATTAGCACACAGGCACATTCATGGTATTTAGTTCTAGCTGGAAAATATCAAAATAGCATTAATTTTGATTGTCTTTTGGAATATTTGGCCATTCGGTCATAGAAAGTTAATTCTATAATGCTAATTGACAATTGACTACATTATTTCCAAAGGTGGTTGGAATCAGACATGATTGATCACATCGCTTGCATCCATAAGTTAACGCTATTACATCTATCTAGCCAATGCAGACTATTAAACATGGTGATCTTGTATGAATTTTACATTGACCGGTTCCATCTTTTAACAGCAAAACCAAAAAAACCTAAGCATCACTGGCATTCATCTTAACTTTATACCTCTGGGGCAATGAAGCACATAAGTCACACAAAAAAATGAAAATGGTGGTGAGCTAAAAATGTTTAGTTGGATGGGGTGACCTAGTGGTTAAGGTGTTGGACTGATGCCAAAAAAGACTTGGGTTCGATTCCCAGCACCACCAAACCACCACTGTGGGCTTATGTGAGTCATGTTTTAAAAATGTGGTAGGAAGAAACCCACCTGGCTATAAGATTAAAATGGGACTCTTTATACATACAGTTATCCAAGTTTAGGCTTTAAAACTAGAACAACGGAGACCACAATTTGACCTGCTCACCACCAGGCTGTCATCAATTTCTAATCTGATTGTGACCTGATATAGAAACAGTTAGATTTATAGATATTTACACCCTCCAGTATTGTATTGTTATGTTAGCATCCATCTCCTAGCTAATCATCCTTTTGCCTGCTTTACTGCTGTGGAATGAATATACAGCAATAAACATACACCACGTTACAAGGGCCAAGTGTGAATCTCTGTGTCAGTGTTAATGTGAGGTTGCGTGTTTGTGTGCAAGTAAAAAAATAACTGCTGTGTATCCTAATAAAGATGGGGAAAGAGGGGAAGTGGGTCTGGGATGAATCAGAAACTGTGTGTGTGTGTGGTTGTGGGTGTCAATACCTGATGTCAGGCGGTATTGAGTAAATCAGCAACTGAATGAAAGGCTGTGAGTCAGCAGGAGGTGAAGGATTCAGGGCATGCTATAATCACTCGGCTCTGTTATGCGAGAGGCAGAAACGGAGTTTAGAAGATAAATAAACTGGTTTAAGTTCTAGACTTTGACTCTAGACCCACACTAGTTTTTATTCATTCATTCATTCATTCACACCATTCCATCTCTCTTGCTCCACAGGTAAATTTATTCCTTTCGGCTCTCTAAGTAGGGTCAATGTGGGATAAAGTCAGTATTTCTTGTCATGCTCCTACTGCCATTGTTCAGCTTCAGTCTGTAAGCTCTTCTAGTGTCACTGCCATTACACAAAGAACGTCAGCCTATTCCGTCCTCCCTCAGTGGGCATGTGATCAGAAACACTATTAATGGGAAGTGCTTTTCATTACTTGCGAAACAGTCTTGTTCCATTTCTCTCTCCATGTCTTTTTGACATGGATTTCATATTAAAAATATTTTAGGTAAACCCTTTGTTTTTGTTTTTTCTACACACAGATCCTTTGCTTATTTACATACGCAGGCAGTCTGGTTGTTGTTTTTTACTGCCCAAACACAAGCCCTGTTCTTCCTGTCAGCTAAAGACAGCCAAATTTCAATCCTATTACATCACAGACAAACAGGCACAGCTGCGATAGCACGTGCGCGCACACACACACACACACACACTCGTACTACTATCATTTGTTTAACTTTATTTAAAATTACTCTTAGTACAATTGTTTGCATGTTACATAAAAGTCCATACTAGGGAAAAAATCTTCCAGACATTTAATTCCATCAATAAGGTTTTAAACATTTATAATTTAGCGTGCCTCTAAAGCTTACCTAAAATAATCATCAGTGCCTATATTTTACTATTAGTGGGAAATTATCTTTAAACACACTACACATAAACAAGATAGGTTAGAGATAAAACAGCATTTCCTCTCAACAATTTAATGACCATTATTCCTTACAACACAATATGGTGTTAACCTTTGGGAGCTGAAAAATGTATCTGAAATTCATTCATTTGGTAATTTGTTCAAGCATCTGCTGGAGGTTATCCCAGCTCCCTCAAGGGCGACGGATAGGGAGGGTACCCGGGCAAGTCGCCAGTCTGTTGTAAGGTCACACACACACACACACAAATACACACATACACACACACACACACACACACACACACACACACACACACCTGTCCAGGAGTCCGGCCCGGATGTGCTTGGTGCTAACACTAAGCCACCATGCTGCCTGTATCTGAAATTATATCAAATAAAATCAAATACTTATACCCACTTCTCTTCCATTCTCTTACTCAGGTCAACATCTATATATCTAGTTAATAGCATCCAAACAGGCTCATCCTTGTATTGACATTACATTTGTCAATTTGTTAGCTATGACCTTGTAACACAAGCTAGTTAGCGAGAGCTTTGTTTTTCATGCTGGAGCATTACATTAAATGAGGCGTCTCCTAACTAACAAGGAATAAATGCTCTTTACTTTAAAAAGCTAAACGTTTTAGTGGGTAAAAAAACTTGATAGGCAGCAGGTTAAACCTCTGATACAGTTAAATAACACAAACTCAATATTTTCTTAGGAAACAAATGAAAGCTTCATATTTTAGTTTGAATTTTTGTTATTTTTTCCTTGTATTGACATTACTGTCTAAGCTCTACTTATTTAAAAACTTATCACCAAAGTATTAAAAAACATTTTTTTTATTATACTTTCTTGGCTAATACTGACTGGACAATGCAAAGACTTTCAGGCCAAATAGGGCACGCCTATGGGTCAGATTTGGCTCAGGTTTACTGTTAAGAAAAGAGAACTTCTGTGTGTGTGTGTGTGTGTGTGTGTGTGTGTGTGTGTGTGTGTGTGTATAAGGGTTGACAGGGTTGAGGGTTTTAAAAAGGGACACTAAAAACAGCACAAGGGGTTTGACACCGGTTTCAACTATTTAACTATTATATCTCTGTATTGAGTATTTTAGATTAATTTGAAAAGTAGTAGTGATATTCAAATATATTGTATTAGATTTCAAATCGAATTTACAAAATGCAAAAATTAAAATCAAATCAGTATTTGGCATGATTTCACTTGGTAGGATCCAAGTAATATTAATTAATTAATTAATCTAATTTCTAATTAATTAATTCATTCATTCATCTTCTATAGCCACTTATTCAGATCAGAGTCACAAGCGTCTGCTGGAGGCTATCCAAGCGCACATAGGGCGAGATTAAGGGGAACACCCTGAACAGGACCCAGTCTATCTCAGGGCCACACATAGACAAACAGCCCCCCCCCCCCAACACACATCCTATGTGCAATCTTACTGTGATCTAATCTTAGCTTCTTCTTACTGTAATCTAATCTTAGCTTCACCAATCAACCTAATGTACATGTTTTTGGACTGTGGAAGGCAACTGGATTATCCAAAGTAAACCCACACAAGCTTGCATGCAAACTCGGCACAGAAAAACACGGGAATCAAACCCAGGTCTTTCTGGCTGTGAAGCAACAGTGCTAACCACTACACCACCACACCACCCAGCGATATAATTGAACAATTATACCAAGCAAGTGCTTCTTCTTCTTTTTATATGTAGGTTAAAAGACAACCATTTACTGAAATAGAAACAGTTGTAGGAGTCTTTTCTGCTACTATGCTTGTGAAAGACAATTTCGTGTCACAGGTCATAAACCATGGCAAGACTAAGCGCAGCACAGACATTATACAGAAAGATCTCTCCCGAGCAAAACTTTTTAAAAATCACAAGGAAACAGATGAGTTTGAGGACTGTTGATGCAGTGGACAATCAGAAAAACTGATGAAACACACATCCTGCTTTTCTACAAGTTGTTCAGTAGTGCCATCATCAAGGAATGGGCAAAAAACAATGGAAGAAAAGTCTGTTCAGACATGGCATTCATGAAATAATTAAAGCCAAAAAAACATACCATTGTCTTGGCAAAAAGCTAGAAATCACAACCATAGGAACAGGGCTGCAGAAAAATGGCAGCAGATGCCCTGTACTGATGAGTCTAAATGAAAGATATTTGTCTGGCAAAAGAACAAAGGGCTGGGGTGAAGTGTGTACAAGCAACAGAGAAGTGTAGTGGAAATTTAAATCTGAGGCTTTCATTCATTTATCTTCTATACCTGCCTATTCTGCAGTGGTGTAGTGGGTCATGGGTTCCAATCCCGGGCAAGGGGTCTTTCTGTGTGGAGTTTGAATGTTCTGCTTGCGCTGAACATGCAAACTTATGGACTGGCAACTGATCCAGAGTATACCCCCGCCTCTTGCCCCTATGTGCACTGGAAAAGGCTCCAGAATACCCCGAATAGGAGAATGATTGAGCATAAAGATGAATAAATGAATGATTAATCCTCAAAAAAAAGGTTATAGAAATGAAACATTCGCATGCCAAGCTTAACATCGCTGAAGCGGGTACAGAAGATGAATGAATGACCTGACTATTCCGTAATTCGGTGACACGGGGGTCTGCTGGAGCCTATCCCATCTTTCTGAACAACAAAAGACGTTTTTCTGAAAAAAAGTTTCAACCTGGATCAATGTTATTTTGATGCTGAGAATTACAGGAAGAATAAAATTATTCTGCAGCAGGTCGAAGACATTAAAAACTATCTTCAGTACAGAGAAGACCAAGTCCTGGAAATAATGGTTTGGCCCCAAAGAGCCCTTATCTGGCATTACATAAAGAGACAGAATGATTTGACACCTAACAGGGAAGGTAAAGAAGTTAACTACACTGCAAAAAAAAAACCCCAACTGAACAAGAGAAATACATGCGTGATTTCAAATTACACCACATTATTAATGTATGTGTGTGTAGCTCTCAGTAGGCAGTCAGACCATGCTGGAATTTTTAATCAGGTATCTCTTCACTGTATCACTATGCAGATATTTTAGTCAGTAAAACACACACACACAGTTGTTTTAAAGGCTGTTTGTGTGTAGCTGGTTAATATTTTAGCGTTCTTGGAATTCAGTGTGTTTCAGCACAGCATGTGCCACTTGCTGCATCTTTACACTCACCTTCCTAAGCAACACTGACCTCTAGGGGTCAGCAGAGGACAAACAAAGGCCAAGTTAATAGTTGAGGCCCTTCTATTTTGTGAGTATATGTTTGTTATATATATATATATATACATACATACAACAATTGTTTATTTAAATAAATCTGAGTTTCTTATTCTTCAACAAAATGTCAAAATACAATACTGTACAATATAATCACTACATGCTGCAATATATAATACATGCTGCTCATAAGTGCAATAACCATTTTTTCCAGGAACCCAATTAGCATCGCTAAGGTGGAGGAGAAAGGATGATTCTAATGGTCAGTAAACCCCCCCCCCCCCCCGGTTACAGTGCAGAATTGGTGTAATAGGGGCTCAAAACTGCAAGTGGCACCTATTAGTATTTTGACCATTCATTTCGTCTGCTGGAGCCTATCCCAGAGCACATAGGGCGAGAGGCAGGGGTACACCCTGGACAGATTACCCGACCAAAATCCTAAATACCCCCCCACCCGCATTCACTCACTCACTCGCACTTATGGGCAATTTAGACTTACCAATCAACCTTATGTACCAAATACTTTCCTAAAAAGATTTTAAATGGATCAGATTAGGAAGTAAAATACAAAACATTAACAAAAAGAAAACCACCAAAACTTTTGCTTACCATTCACATCTTTAAAAACCCAACAGTCCCTATTATATCAGGAAGCTCTGCTCACCTTTTCACAGTCACAGCGAACATGTAAACAAATGTTCACACATGAATCTAGACATCTACGGCTTACATATCTTGGAATTTCTGTTTCATCGTGTGACTGTGTGCAGTGTTTTATAAGCCAATCTAGGTGAATGTAAATTATGGCCTTACCAGAAAACTGATAAGTATTAGCTTTGGCCATCACCATGAGCGTGCTTTCACACATTGCCAAGAAACTATGTGAATAAGACCCCATTCTTATCTTCCACACAGATGATCAGGACTTTTCAGAGCTTGAAAATAAACGCATAGTAGACCATTCACTGAATAAACATCTGAAGGAGTTGTTCTACAAGTGAACCAATATAAGTGATGACACTTGTTCAAGAGGAGGACCAAATGGAGATGGACTCCACAGAGATGTGGAACATTATGACTAGAAAGCAGAAGCTCCATGGACGCCGCACTTTGCTGATTGGGATGCAGAAGTTTCTGAAAAAAAAACAACTTAAGTTAGGGTAAGCTGACATGGTGATGTTTTATTTCTAGAACCTGTTGTTTACAGTGAATTATTTATTAATTAATTTAAGCTTATTCCCTTACTCTGGTCTGTTGAAGCCTATTTCAGCGCACATATGGCGAGGGGCAGGTACACTCTGGACAGGTCGCCAGTCCATCGCAGGCCCACATATGGACAACACAAACTTACACTCACTCCTATGGGCAATTAAAAATCACCAATCAACCTAAGATACATGTTTATAGACTTTGGGAAGGAAACGCAAAACATTGAGTAAACCCACACAAGCGCAAAGAGAACACGCAAACTCTGCACAGAAAGACCTCTTTCCCAGGAATCGAACTCAGGACCTTCTTGCTGTGAGGCAACCGTGCTAAACCACCACCCCGTCCTAGGGTGAATCATATAAACGTTAGTTTGAAAAATGTTGTTAAAGACAAGACAACAATAGATTTGGGGGATGTTGTGGAGATATTTTGTTAGAATGATTATAAGGGACAACACACAGGGACCCCAGAGAACCATAATTTTACTAATAAACACATAGCAGAAAGCCCAACCTCATACCCTAATATACAGTGTTGCCTAATACATAGAAAATGTGAGTAATATTTTGACTTAACAGTGTGGTTTTTTTGACACAGAGGTGGTGGAGGTGACAGACTTGTCCTTTTCTCCAACCATGGTACGCTGTCCCACCTGCCGGCAGAATGTCACCACTGAGATTCAACACAAAGTGGGCAAAACTTCCTTTCTTCTCTGCTACCTTTCTACATTTCTGTGGTGAGTCGCTAGCACATTATGGCACACAAATGTCAAGAAAAGAAGGAGCATCTACTAAACTAAGGATGTCTAGACTTGGTTCTAGATGGCTGGTATCCTGCAGAGCTTAGCTCCAGTCCTAATCAAACACACTTGAACCAATTGATCAAGATTTTGATGGCTTTACTTGAAACTTACAGGTCAAGACACCAACCCTCCAGGACCGTGTTTGGAAACATCTGTACTAAACTAATAGCTTTTTGGCTAAAGCATTGAATCATAGCACTTGGTGTTTTATGTTATTGATGCTCTGCTACTCAACACTTGCAGCTGTGTAGGCGGATGCTGTCTGCTGCCCTTCTTTCTGAACTACTTTAAAGACACCTGCCACCTTTGCCCTTCCTGTCAGATCGTCTCTCGGATTTAAAGCATCCACAGGGATTTAATCTATTTCCCTTGACCTGTAAAAAATAGAAATTGTTTTGAGCTAAAGAACTTGTGGACTGATATGTACTACAGATCTACATTAAACAACACATACTGCATGTTTCATATGATTCAATATTACATTTTTGGCATTTCTCTAGTTTTATTTTTAATCCAACTATAGAGTAGAGGGTAAAAGAGGCAGATTAGTGGTGCTGGGAATTAAAAGCAATCCAATACCTAAACCACTGAGCCATAACTGCCTTTTAAATGAATCATCATCATTTGTATTATATACAGAGTTTGGTATTATTATTTGATTGCCTGTCCATCGCAGGGCCACACATAAATGAACAACCACACACTCTCACTCCGATGGGCAATTTACAATTGCCAATTAACCTAATATAGATTTTTTGACTGTGGGAGGAAACTGGAGTATCCAAAGTAAACCCAGAATCGAGAATCGAACCTGGGTCTTTCTTGCTATGAGGCGATTGTGTTAACCACTTTGACACCGTGCCGCCCCATCAAATTAATTCAACATTTATTATTTAGGTATATCTTCTATACCTGCTTATTTCCCAAACTGGGGTTACGGGGGTCTGCTGGAGCCTATCCCAGCACACAAAGGGCAAGACGCATGGGCATACCCTGGACAAGTTGCCAGTCCATCGCAGGGCCACACACTCGCACTTTACTTTGTGGGGCAATTTGGATTCACACAATGATGCCTTGCCCAGGAACCGAACCCAGGACCTTCTTGTTGTGAGGCGACCATGACCTTGCTCCTAAATGTTTAATATGAAAAATAATAATTTATAAAAAATTTGTAAAAATATATGAACTAGACACCTCTAGTGTATTTAATAAATCAGTGGTTTCAACTACAATGTAAAAATGTTTTTTTTCCATAATAAAATTAAAAGTTTAAAAGCTTCTATCTAATAAAGTTTCTGTAAGAGGATTTTAAGTTGCTTTAGAATATGGATCCAAATCTTTGAGAGAATTTAGAGACAACCGTAAAGGCAAATAAGCTACAGAATGAGTTGGTTAATCAGTCATCATTTAACAGCACTACATTGTTAATGTAGTTTTTACATCATTTATAACTATGACCAGATATTTAGAATAATCTGATAAGACTAAATGACCTTACCATCTGTGCCCCGATCTCAACATTTAAATTTCATTATTTACATGTAAATGTATTTATTTATTTTCTATGCCTGCTTATTTTACTAACTAATGGTCACAGGGGTGTGCTGGAGCCTACTCAGCACACATTGTTCCATGCACTAGAGACCTGTCGCACTACTACTTACACTTACATGCACTCCTATGGGCAATTTAGAAATACCAAATCAACCTAATATACATGGTGAAAACCCATGCAAGCGCAGGGAGAACATGCAAACTTCGTTAAAAATCTGTCAGTAAATTGAACCCGGGCCCTTTCTGCTATTGGGTTTTTTAATTCAGAGGGCTGCCAGCATCTGTTTAGTCTGAACCTGTCAATCATGAGATATACACTAGATTAACAAGACATTTGTGCTAGAAATTTTAAAGCATTTTTAAGTGGCATTGATTAGTCATTATCAGGCAACCATTGAGAGCAGAGTGTAGAGATCTGCAAGCTTCTGTCCTTTTTCTGCAAAAATGTTATTTTCTTGTCCAGCTTCCAACCGGAAAAGCCCACAGGTAAACATAAAGGATTTGTTTGAATTTAAGCCAATGGAATGATTAACATAACATTCTATAGCACCTACGTCTGTAGCACCTACATAACATTCTGTAAGCCACTTGCTTAAGAAGCAGATCCGATTTACAACCCAACCGTAAATCGAATAATTGTAGAAAAGTATGTGACCTTTTATATAAATAATTTTTTTTTTACTTAATTCTAGTTGGCCTTTTTTTTATGTTTTGCTCTTGTTTGCTTTGGTGTGCCTGGTTAAGTGAATGACGTGCCATACCTGTAACAGTTGGTGGCAGTAACACACCAAGTTAGCATTAATATTGTAAGAAAAGGAGGTGGCAGCTTTTCCATGCACTCGGAAGCTGCACAAAAATTTACATGGAGTCAGACATGAAATTCTAAGCCCCAGCACATCAAAACACCAGTTTGGAATAGATAACGTCTCATGTAAACGGTACACTCCATACGAAATATTTTAGTTGAAATAATCTCAGTCAAAAAAGAGTGCATATACTAAACTAATGCTTGCGTGGGTTTACTCTGGGTTCTCCAGTGAGTGTGATGGACTGGCAACCTGTCTAGGGTGTAACCCTGCATCTTGTCCTCTGTGCGCCGGGATAGGCTTCAGCAGACCACCGTTAGGGAATAAGCAGGTATAGAAGATGAATGAATGGATGAAATAATGCAATGAAACACACCAATGAATTAAAATCCAGAGACAGCCTTTCTGTACTTCATTTCTTAGTTATATTGAAGAGATTTTGAAACATTCTCTACGACAGTATATTCACAATACAGCAAAAGTGAGTTGACACATAACAGCATATGTTTACTCAGATCTTTTTTAAAATATTCACAAAATAGAGCTCATGGAGGCGCTAAACATGTAGAAAAATATGCATTACATCCATTACAAATATGTACACAATGTGCAAAACATATAGCATACAAGTGATGAGTGCTCTTCCATTTGGAGGATGTAGATAAGTGGTAGTCACTAGGTTTATCACCCAGTGTAGCCACCACGGTTACTTTACACATTAACAATGTCGATAAAGTGTTTAATTTAAAAAGTAAAGTCCAGCAGTAGAAATAGGGACCAGCCAAATGGTCAAATGAAAACCACTAAACGCTAAACTGCGCAAAAATAGAAAGCAGTGTTGTATAATAATAATAATAATAATATCGGCTCCACAGGACCACTGGATTCTATTAGAAAGTAAACCGAAAATCTACTTGTCTACTTAAAAAGTGTACAAAAGAAGTGTATGAAGTGTTGATTGGCCAGCTGCCGAGTTCATGCGCTCTGCACAGTCACACAGACTAGATTTACTGTCTATGTGGAGCTTCACTGTTGTCGAACAGACCAAGTGTTAACGCAGACAGACAATGTGCTGGGATTTACCACATACTGCACATTACAGTACTGTAACATCAAATAAAAGATTAAGTTATTGCTTTGCCCTTTTGTTGTCAAAGAATTGGAAAGCCATGTTTTTTCAAGTTATGTACTGACATTTAAATTAAACTCACATAACATACATATTAATAAACCACTTACATTTAATGGCAGTATACAGGATTTATTTGGCCTCTTTGGTAATTCTTTAGTTCATTTATGTTAAATTCAGTCCAAAACATTATTTCAGGCGCGTATATTAATCAGGCCATCAACAGTAAAGTGGCAACAAATCATTTGATCATTGTTCACTAATTCATTTTAAATCCTCCTTTTATAGCCTGCAATTATAGCCCAGAACAGACTGCTATTTGGTATCATGTATTTACTGAAGAGGCCACAACTGCAGTCAATGTGTGGAATGAACAGTACAAAGCCTTGATGCATAAGCATTTTGGCTAATAATAATAATTTAAAAAAATCACTTTCCTAAAAAAACCCTATATATCTATTTAGGTGTTCTGTTGCAAAATGATTGTTTAACTAAGATGAAACAATCATCACTGCCGGTAAAACTGCTTAAGTGTAATATACAGTCTGTATATTAGAATCAATCATACGGTTACTAGCTTCAGACACATTGCTGAACCAGCAGTCAGCTATTGGCGCTGTTTATAGATAACATTGAGTCAATGATACAGATAACAGCGTTAAAAAAAAAAATTCTGCTAAAATCAACACAACTCAACAGAGTTTGGTCTCGGACATTAATCCGGTTAACTGCTTGAGAAGCGAGTTCGATTCGCAGACGAAACTCTCCTCAAATAATTGTATGAAAGCGCTTTTTTAGCTGATTAAAATAACATCGCTCACAGAATCACTTGCAATCGCATGCTGCCGAGGTATTTTCTTTTTTTTCTGAAATACAACTTTTCAACATAAAGCCAGGCTCACACCGTGTGATTTTATTGTCTTTTGTGATTGTAGTTTGTCAGATTGTATAAACATGATCTCCATGTCACTCTGTAGGATCTTAGCTAATAAAGAATATGAGGTTGGACCCCTGACATCAAATGCTAGTACTAAAACAGTAATAAAACAGATCTCTGGCCCTCTGAACGCATGAACCCCTTAAATTCATCCTAAATTCCTACCGCATTTTTTGGCTAAATTGTAGCTAGCAGCAAACAAAAACTTTCTTTAGTGTTAGTTCTGCTCATGACATGCCATCCTTGATAAGCTTCTCCTCTTGCTCCTACTGGCTTCTTGGTTTTACGGTCATGGTAAAAGTCAGATTGTATTAATGGATAATTAATTGAACATGTCAATCTAGCAATCATCTACAACAGATTTCAGCACAAGATGATAGGAATCTTATTATATTTTTAAAACTCTCAAATTGTGGCCAACATCCCACAATGTAAGCCCAGCTTTAGGCTGCCATGTTTGCTTTGTATTTTTTGCTATATTAACTTGGTGCAGAGCAGTATTAAAATGGCAGCACAATAATACAACACTGGAACACAGACACTTCTGCACACACATGCACACACACAAATATGTGGCACAGACAAAAAGACATCATAAAAAGTGCAACAAAAGAAAGGAACTTAAAATATAGAAATATGGGCATTGGCGAGGTTTTGAAAGACTGGGGTGGAAAGCCATCATGGTAAAGAAAATATTTAACCAGAATCTGTACGTTTCATTCCTAATTAACAGCTGTTTGGCTGACAAAAATAGCAAACTATGGAATATAATCATCTTAGACATAACTGGCTTAAAAAAAAAAGATATCTTTATCTAGACCTCTAAATCTAAACCTTAAAATGGCCTTAAGCCTGCCCCTGCCCCGTCTTAAAAAAACAACAAATTTTGCAGGGGAATTCTGATAAATAGTAAATGACCGTCAATAAGCACAAGTGCTTATTCAACCCCAGATTCCCCCTGCGTTAAAAGAAACAAGAAGTCTAGGACTTATGGTTTTTGGCTGCATCAACAGCCTACTGCTCCTATAGTGCATCAGTGACCACATTATCATCTACTGCACACCTGATTCAACTCTCCTGCTCACTCACAGGGCCTTCATGAGCTGAATTTGGTCAGAAGAGAGATAATAAATCTCCTGAGGAGCTGTAATCCTCTGGGAATAGTGTCAGACAGCTGCATATTCAATACATGACAACCGTGTCCTACTGGCGGTTATCTGGTACATGGTTATTGTCCTGCTTGGCATTATAATTTACAGCTGCATTTTTACTATATTAACAAAAAGCGCAGCAGCTGTTAAAGCTCTAACCTGGCCCACCAGGTGACATTCCTATTTTGTTCTTCTTGACGTCAAGTGCCTGCCACATTCACCTGAAACATAAGCGACACACGCATGCACACACCCTCCTGTATTTACAGACAATAAAAGAAAGATATACCTGTAGACAGGAATGACCAGACAAAACAGAACAGTCGGTGAAACTGTCGTCAGACTATGAATGGTAGCTGCAGAAATCTACCATCTGATTTATAGTTAAAATATACAGGAGGCGAGTGTATGGTTAATCCTTACGGATATGGGTAAAAGTGCACTATTCTGTTGACTAATCAAATGTGTACGAATGTGTAATTAAATTATCTGCGACAGAATTCTGTCTTGATTTAAACTATAAGATGGTCACATATGTTTTTTTCCCCCTACGATGTGCTTTCTTTCGCAGATGGCACAGAAAAGAAAAGACAGCCTGCACAAGAAGTAGCACATGGAAGGCCTTTTGTTCCCACAATGCCATATTAGGACATAAGTCTAAACGATGAATGACACCGAACCAAAGTTCACTTCAGAACAAGAGCAGAGGGAACCTCCCAGAGCTTCTACTAAGTGAATCAGTGATTTGGTTTGAAAAGACTTGCACAGACATCTGTGCAGTGATGCATTGCTGTGAATAAACTCATCCTTGAATCTCTGATTCGCAGACGTCCAGTCACAGGAGTGTGTTTGTGTGTGCAGGTTCACTCACAGGAAAAATGATTATGTACAGTGGCACTTAGTCCCAGTGCAGCTGCAGGTCATGTGTGTCAAGGAAATCAGAGACCATCCCTAGTGGGTCAAGGGGCCCGTTGGGTCGTGGCATGGTCAGGTCCAGCCACTCCATGCCATCCATGCCTGTGTCTTGCAGACTGAAGGAGGAGGAAGAGGACAAGGGTGCAGTGGGCTCGCTAAAGCTTAGCTCAGAGGTGTCCATTGGGGAGTGGGGTTGATCCAGCAGTTGGCTTTGTAGCTCTTCTAAAAGCCCCAGAGTCCTGTGTTCTGGCTCAGCTTCTCCTCCCAGTGTGCCATCCAGCAGTGCCTGTAGCTGGTTGTCTGAGGCCAGAGAGGCCAGGCTAGGCAAGGGCTCCACCATGAGTGCTGGTGGCGGTGCCAACTGCACCAGAGCGGGGGGCCGAGACAGCGCAGTGTTTACGGGTAAAGTGGTAATGCTGGCAGTGACAGGCATCAGCTTAGGTGCAGAAGGTTCCTGTTGACTGAAAGGTGTGATCTCTGTAAAGGAGAGTTAAAATAAAATTCTAGTTAAAATCCAAAACTTTGACATGACACTACTTTTTCAACACTGTACACTGGACACATAATACAGAAGGTGATATCTAAATAAATAAATTTATTTCTCGCTCTCTAGCAATAACCTGATTACCATAAACAAAACTGACATAATTCAGAGAATACTATAAATTACAAATTTCACATACAAAAATATGCCTTTACCCCATTTTAGCTGAAAGACAATGCCAGGAGTACATACCTCCACTTTCAATAAGAATATCAAACAGATCATCCATCTGCTGACTAGTTGCTGTCGGAAGCTAAACCACAAAAAAACAACAGAAACAGTGGTATTTGATATACATAACAGTTATAACAGTTATATAACAGTGCTGCTGGACTCTGTAGTGCACTTGTGTAGAGTTGCATTTAAATGTGATGTGAGACCTGTGTGATAGCAGCTGCTTGCAGACCACGTGTCTGTTTAACAGCATCTTCGTAAGCAGGTGGCTCTCTGCTCTTAGGGGCATGAGTAAAGGCTGGAGAGGACAGGATGAAGGCAGGCGATACCTGAGAAGGAGACTAAAATAACAGATATTTACACACAGCAAATAAAATTGAGCTCCTGGAAAAAACAAAACAAAAAAAAACTAGCATGTATAGTATCACTGCCTTTACCTTATTTAGGGGGCCATTGGTAATAGTGGATACAACTGGGGAAGTCTGAGCGGAGAGCGTGCTCTCTGGGGAGCTGCTCAGGAAACAGCGAGGCATCTCCAGACCTGCCTGCTTCTCACTGGCACCAAAGTGAAAATCAGACCCACCAGTGCTGCACATAGACAAAGCCTGTGCAAAAATACAGAGAGAGCTGCTCAGACAAGATTTATTTTCTCTTGTACCCGCACCTAATATTCAAGGTTTTTTTTACTTCCTCTTAGAAGCGAGTGCAAGCAGGTTGGAATGGGTGGAGAAATGTGTCCAGCTATGATGTATGGTTTAGAGACAGTGGTGCTGAAAAAGAAACAGGTGGCAGAGCTGGAAGTAGCGGAACTAAAGATGTTGAGGTTTTCTTTAGGAATGACGAGGTTGGACAAGATTAGAAATGAGTTTATCAGGGGGACGGCTCATGTTGGGTGTTTTGAGGAGAAGGCCAGGGAAGCCAGATTAAGGTGGTTTGGACATGTACAGAGAAGAGAGAGTGAATACATTGGTAGGAAATTTTTAGCAATGGAGCAGTAGAAGGCAAAGTAGAAGGCAAAGGGGAAGACCAAAGAGGAGGTATAAGGATTGGATCAATGAAGACTTGAAGTTAGTGGGTGTGAGTGAGAAGGATATAGAGCATAGGGCTAGGTGGGAACAGCCGAAAGGAGAAGATTTTTTACTGCCTCTTGCCGCTACTCATTTATTACACTTGCCTTCCCATTAAATATAAAAGCAAAAATATTCTGTATCACCAAGTAGCACCATCAACATCCACTATCACTTCCACCTCACCCAACCCTTCTCCATCCTGCTCTGGTTACACAAAAGTCTGGCAACCTGAGGCAGAAACCACAGGCACACTCGCTCACGGTGCACCTGGAACCAACAAGTGTATTTTGATATTACTTGGGTAACCCTAGCACAGCTAAACCAAACACCAGTGTGTGGAATAAGACCGCTCGATGCCATCTTATTAAAGGATATCTTCTGTATACTACTGCCTGATCCTAAAGCTGACACTTAATACCCATTTCTCACTCATTTACTCACTCAGACACTGATCTACTTACTTGAGGACCCCCCCTTATTAGTCATTATTCAAATACTCAGTTCACTCTACTGAGAGCTAGAACTGGACACTAGTGAGCTCCTGAATTGTTTGGTATAGTTATATTAAACGAAAACCAATGAAAAATGTTCTTTGGCCAGATTTACAGATTTTTTTTTGTTGGGTTGTGTTGGTTGTTTATAACAGCTAAATGTGAGGCTTGATTTATGTATATTAGATTTACACAGCCAGGTTGTCTCTCACACAGCCAGGTTGGCTTATGTAAAAGAATAAACTATTTATAGTGGTGAGACCCACTCTTCCATTTGCACCCGTTTTCACTTATCCAGAATACAGACTACTAAACAAAACAAGCATTAATCATGATCAAGAAATCAAAATAAGGAATTTATTATGTCTGTTTAATAGGTCACCTGCACTATATTGTTGTGATTGACGGGTTGCGGCAAGGAGTTTTCTGCATTAGCAGGATGAAGATGAGTAGTCTGGATCAGTCCTTGGCCTTGAGGAGAGACAGCTGCTTGGAGGACAGGCTGTCAAAGAGAATGGCGATATTATAAACATGCTTAGAAAGAAAACAGACCATAAATGTAAACGGTACAACAGCTTAAACACGGCTGCCTTTTCCACTTTTGTGGTTATAGCCACTAAGCACATGTTTTTTTCTTCCAGTACCTGTAGTTTGACATTAGTGTTCTGGATTGCTGTGGTGTGGTTGGGTAAAGAGACTGGCAGCAGGATCTGGGTGCCCGTGTGCTGTGCAGTAAGCAAGTTCGGAGGTGGCCCGATAACTTGTGACATGCCCTGGTGACTGATGAAGAACTGTGGTAAAGGGGTGGCTGTCAGCGGGGCATTGTGGCTCTTCTCTAGATTTATTACAGATGGGGTGCTGTGTGGTGACCGTGTACAATTTGGCATGAATGGACTCTCGGGCTTAACAGAGACCACTGAAGCTGTGTGATTGGTGCTATTGTTACTTTCTATTAAGACAGAGTTGTGGGTACTTCTCTTTTCCACCTCTAGCTGCATCTTCAGTTTCTCCACCAGCCTCTGTTCATGTTCCAGCTTCCTTAGCAGCTCCTCAATCTGACGCTCTTTCTCATGAAGCCTCCTGTCCTGCTCCTCAGGAATGGCTGTCTGGCCAGTACTGCTGCTAGGGCAGTGAGTCTCTAGCTGGCCGTCCATAGTGTCCTCTCTATTGTGCACTTCTAAGGATATAGGGGATACAGGTGGTGTTGAACTCTCAGTGAGCTGCTGTGCAGGTGACAGGCATGTCGTGGTGCTGGACACCTCCATAGATATGCTGCAGGTCTGTGGGTTAGGATTCGTGTTGGAAAGGGACACAGAGCTCTCCTGGTAAGGTTTTAATCGTTCTATTAGATCTGTCTTGGTCCCAGATACTGGCAACCCACGCAGCTTTAATTCCATTTTAAGTTCAGCGACCTAAAAGAATAAACAGAAGATAGTTTCCATCAATAACCATCATATTGTTAAAAAAATGTACAACCCTGATCTGTGAGTACTTTGTGTTCTAAACACCTTACTGTTTAAACAGCTCATCACTAGACATTCTCCATAGGAAGAGCAGTCAATTAGAAGATTAGTTGAAGCAAAATGTTAAAATATATCAGACCAGCATTGAGAACTTTTGTTAGTCAATTAATTGTTAGACCTACTGTATTATCATCTTTTACAATATTGGAGGCTAACAATCCATCATGTTAATAAGCTTTCATTACCTTCATCTCTTCCAGGTTGGCTGGCAATATGCCAGCCTTGCGGTTTGAAAGGGTGTTATTTTGGCGCATTGGTGCAGCTGCAGGCAGAGACACCACAATAGAGGCAGGAAGACTTTGTGCACCGTTAATGGCAACAGTAGCAGTGCTGTTCTGCCCCTCCATTACAGGCCTGCACAGGAAGTGGGGTGGAGGTAGGGAGAGTCAGGAGAAGGAAATCTGTTAACAACATGGTGGAAACAATTTCCTCTGTCCTCATTCCCTACAATAAACAAACTTGGGTAGTGAACAATGCACTTCAGACAGAATAAAATGCTCAGGTTAAATAAACGTCGCACATGTTTAAACAAAAGTGGACACAAAAAAAGGTTAAAAAAAACTTCATTGACTTCCTATCATTAATAAAGTTTAACAGACTTGTTATTGGAAACTAGGTAATGAGCCTATGACTTCATGACAACCACAATATATATCAGTGTTCCAAAACATTTTTCAGCTATGAATTAATTTATAATTCCACAAACACCTACAAAAGGTGATTTTTACTAAATGAAAATCTTAGAGGCAGCACAGATGAACACATAAATGATCAGCAAGTGAAATAAAAGTTTGTATAATAGTGTATAATTAAAGATTAAAAAAAAGAACAGAAAGATAATGAGATAAAAAAATAACTTACTTGAGGGGAGCAGGCAGGATAGTCTGATAGTTATAATGCTGTTGTTGTTGCTGACTGAGAATCTGTAGCTGCAAGAAGAGCTGCTGCTGCTGCAGTAAACGAGCATAAGCCGAATCCATCTGGGTTTCACTGGGTTCTTGTTTCTGATCTGGGGGGATGTACTGATGATATTTTAACTTTTTCACTCGCGGTTTGGCCTCTTTGTTTTTTTTACGACTCTTGTCACCAATAGTCTTATGCTGACTTTGCTATAAGATTAGAAGCAAAAGGAACACTTTCCACATGAGACAATTGACAAGTATAAACAGAAAAAAGTCAACTGTAGACTAACTAACCTTGATAAGAGGAAGCACAGATTTGGAGGGAGGTGTAGTGATTGGTGGAGGTTGTGGAGCGGGAGGACTGACTGATTGCTCAGTAGTGGAATAAGTCTTAAAAAAGTCTCCTGTAACCTGTGTGACAGGAACGCAGTGCTGCACAAGGACATAAAAAGGGGTTGGTCTAAAAATTGATGTTATGATAAACACACAAAAAAGTTGAATCTTACAGGTTACAGGTTTAAAAATTACCTGTATTAAATTATTTGGCAGTGGTGAGGAACCCTCCATGGCCTTTGACTCGCCAGGTGAAGGTACAGATCCATGTGACTCCTGACTGCCTGGCTGCTCTGGAGAGAAAGCATCACCACTGTCCTCATCAAACTCCAGTGTTTTAGGGTAATGCATCTGGCCATCTAAAAAGTCGGCAGCATCAGCATAACATTACCTAGTGGTTGTATTAATACTTTACTACCAAAAAGAGCTTTACTACCATTATCAAACAGCATGTGATACCATGTTACATCATCTTAGCATGTGTGTTTTGTGCTAAAAACAGTCGTTAAGATAAGTTTACCTGGACATCTTTTAATGTAAATGATTAAAAGCAAAAACAAAACTAGGTCCTAACCAACACCTTTAACCCGAAATTGAGTTTTCAGCACATAACTGTAACTCCTTGAATAAAATGATATCTTCAAGAGACCACTCCAAGACTGCAGGGTCAATCAAAGTACAAATACAGGACTGCCAGATCAATACATCAGATTAAGTCATAGCGAGCCAAAGCAAATAACTATAAAATGGGGGGAGGGGGGGCAGGTAAAAAAAAAAAAAAGATATAAAGTAAAAAAAAGATGCAGCCCTTTCTAAAAAAATCTTTTGTTAATATATCCTTGTTATCTAGAAATATATTTATATATACAAACACATAAAACAACATAAATGGATGTTAAGCAGTATGTAAAAGCTTGCAAACTTTCAATACATTATTTTTTTTAAAAGCTAGTAATATATCTAATAGATTATCTTTAAATAAAATGAGCAAATTACAGGCAGGTATAATCTTTCACCAAGTCTGGAATTTTTTTTTTTTAATCTAATAATGCAACTGTCTGACTGTCACTAATAGTAAATAAGACATCAATGTGTAAAGACAACTGTTAGCCTTTCCAGTAAATTGTAGACAAACTGATTTACCAATAATAGCCTCTTTGACACTGGATGCAACAGGTAGGATATTTTTCTCCACCAGCTCCATGGGGCCAGGCCGCTGTGCAATCTTCTCATTGAGATCATCAGCCAGTCTTGCCCTCTTTAACCTCAGTTGTGTAGCCTGCAGTGATGGCTCTGCCACGGTCTCTGGCAAATCATCATAAGTAGCAATATTTAATGTAAAACTATTATCAACAGCCACAGAACCATGATGGACCTCATCGTTTATAGTTGTTACTGTCAGCACACAATGTGGGTAAGGATTTACCTTGCAAGATGTGCATACGCACAAGCTCAGCTCTTTCTGGGCGACTCCGAATCTTGTGCTTTAGAAAATTCTCAGTCTACAAGCAAAATTAAACAATGCTGAATATGACAGAGTTGTATAACGGGCTCTTTTACTCAAATGAATTATATCAGGTGATAAAATCTCTTTGGCACTTAGAGTGTTTGAGGTTGATGTGGACCAGAGAATAATGGGCTTACCCTGGCTCTCTCCAGACTGCGTATCTGTTCATGGAACGCTGCTGGGCTCTTGAGAGCTGCAAACAGTACAACACAAAGCCAATGAGCTTCTTCACATACAGACACACAGAACATTTTAGAGGTTGGTGTGACTCCATGCTTAGTTACAGTAGAACTGTTATATCCTGTCCATCTAAAAGCTAAGCCACAGATTAGAGAAGGGCAAAAGTACAGTATCTCACAGAAGTAAACCTCATTAACTGAATCAAATATTTTATTGAATCTTCTAAAATGACAATACTATGTAAATGAAACTTAGGTATATGGCTATATAGTAGTCAACATGCAGCTTGTGTAATAAAGACTTACTGTCCTGTGAAAATATCAAAATAAGTAAATCTAAAAATAGCTGGCAACAAAAGCGAGTACACTCTAAGTGAACCTGTCAAAACTGTATCCAAAGTGTCCATGTTTTGGTATTGGTATCTAAGCATGGAATTCAGCAGAGCTGCACATGTTGTTGCTGGGATCCTCTTCCATTTCTCCATAATGATATCATAATGATATGTGTTTAAGTGCTTTTGTGTACTTTAGACTTGGCAGTGGTGGTTATATGTTATGAGTAACAGTGGCACAATTCTTTCTGTGAGCTTTTGTAATAACAAACAGAGCTTAGCTGTAATATGATAACGTTCACTAAAGGAAAAACAAAAAGGACTGCAGATAAAAGACTTTGAGACATTCATTGTCTTTTTCAAAGTATTTTGGTAGATGGCATTCCTTCATTTAAAAAAAAATATCTTTTAACATTGACTATGTTTACATGTGCACAAATAATGTTATTATTGCTAATAATCAAAATAAGGACTTAATCGCATTATGGTGTTGGCAGGTCAAGATCAAACATCTTCATTTTTCTTCACGTGCAATTTCCATCATAACTGCACGTTACATCTCGGGTTGCCACCTTTTATATAGAAAATGCGCCACCTGACACAGCCATGTGTATTATATTATTTATTAACAAACCCAAAATATGGAACAACATGAAAGTTCTATCCTAATATGAATCTAATGTGAAACAATTCCCAGTCAGTATTGATTTAAAACAGGACAGGCTATTTAATGCTGAATATTAGGACAATTCTGTTGGTGACAACCCAAGTCATGTCATTCATGTAGGTTGTGAGCACATGCACACTTTGGTCAGAGCAGTAACATGCCTAAGTATAATTGCTGCAATTAGATGTATAATCATATTATTTAGATTGAAATATGTCACTGACACATTCAGTCATTATCTCAGAAGCAAACATGGCAAAATTAAAAAAATAAGACTGCCTCTGGCTTTGTATGTTTTACATTTATGTATTAAATTACAATATATATTGTGATACATTGCATCGTGATGCATGTATTGCGAGATGTATTGTATCGTGATGCCCTTGCCAATACATTTAAAGCATTCCTTATACGCAGTCCTAGTGCTATAGGTACTCACGCGGCATGATGCCCTGGTCAACGAGCTGTTCCCGAGTGCGTCGATGCTGCAGCCGCAACTGAAGAACTGTTAAAAACAACCAGAGGGTCACACTAATCATGTGACTACAGCACTACACAAACTGACCATGTTAAATTCTAACATATAGATAAATATACACAGACCGTGACTTTATCATTACCTGCTATTAAGTGTACCTGTGGATTGTTGAAAAAGGTTTCAACATACTTGGTGTTCTTGTTTGAGAATTATGCAATAGAAAGGAATTGAAAAACAAGTATATCTCGCATGCAAATAACACAAAAGATAAAACTATTGCGGCACCAAACCGAAAAACAATTGTTGAGCAATGCTCCTTAGAAAACTAGCACTGATTCATGCTACGCCATCATGCATAGCAATGACACACTAAAGCAGCTAACTTGGTTTGATTTTTTGCTGCAAAAGAATGTTCATAATTACAATAACCTGTGTGTAGAATAATTAGTCTGTTTGCCTGTTTTCCTTTCATAAATAGAATTTAGTCTGGTAGACAGAAATAACAGAAAATGAAAACAATAAAAATAAAAGAGTAAACCTGATGTGTTTTAACTTGTCTGCCAATGAAGAAGAATGAAGTGCAACACCTGAGCTGAAGGTGTTCCTGCAGGCAGCATGGCGCTCCACTTCCAGGCACGCCATGACTCCTTAGACGAGCAACTACTGAGCGCTGAGGCTTAGTAAGGAACCACTTAGGGAAGATTGTTCCATTCCAAATGCTCTTTACAAATCCACTGCTTACATCTTCCCCTCATACTCCAGAGCAGATCACGCTGACTGGTCGACTGCTTGTGCGTGCCGTTATGAGGGTGAGATAGGCGGGAGCTGTACTGTTAACACTCCCACCTACTGCATCATCAATTCTCTATCAAAACACCCTTCTGTCATTGCAATGCCCTTCTGAGGAGCTAGACGTCTCTTAGCATTTTGAAAAAATTTCCAGGCAAAAGATTTTTTTAGGCATAAGCATTTGTTATTTGATCAATTCCAGTTTCAGTCTTACAACAAAAAAAATATGGAGCGATATCTTTGGGGAGCCTGGATTTTATTTTTTCAAATACATACCACATACCTACCTCAAGCCGTAAGATGTTAAAGAAAGGATAGGCAGAAATCATACGTGCCTGTGGCTGAATGATTGACATAAGCAATGTTCTTGGAAAAAATATTACACTTCCCCTTTATGACACAGTGACCTCAGCAGAGCAAGTGGCTAACACCATCTGCCTGATGTTGATGGACAAATGGCCAACCACATTGAGCTGTGAACTACTCCATGTGCATGCAACACTGCTGTAAGTTTTCACATGTCAATCAAAACCGCAAAGCCAAACGGTGCAGTAAAGCAATGCAAACAGAGTGGATGGGGAGGAATTATTGTCCCACAACTTGTAGTTTGCAATACATAACATTTGATGACAAATGTATCGACATTTATCATAGTATGGAAATATAACTGTCTAATAAATCCAAGAACTATATTTACTAACAACACATTTACAAGGGGTTAAGACTATTGAGGTTGATGTAATGTGTTTGAGTCCCACCACATAAAAAATACCATTGGACTGCTAAACCATGACTAGTTAGACTGAACTTCCTATCCTTCCGAAAAATCTCTAATTGCTGTTACTGCTGTTTTAAATCCCCAAGTTATTTCTTCCAGCTTATCAATACAGAAATGGTTGCACATGTGAGAAAATACGTTGTTCTCAGTGATGAGAATGTACATGAGAGCTGAACTTACCGTTTTTGCGCTCATTAAGAGGTGGTAATTTCTGGCTGGGTTGCAGTGACAGTTCCTCCATGTCATGGGTCACGGCCTCGCTTTGAGGGCTGGCTGCCAACAGCCCACCTGTGCCAGCTTCTCCCTGGGCATTCATGTCTCCACTGGGTGGAGTCAAGAGACTCCTTGAAGATTAAAACCAATAGCAAAATCACAGCCGGACCGCTATTTTCTCAGATAAAAACGGGAAAACTCTGAATTCTGTATGGAGAAAAAAAAACAAAAACGGATAAGACAGGAAATTGTTTTAATTACTGATATAAGACTGCCATAGGAGTGTATGGCTCTGACAAAAACTATAACGTAAAGCAAACAACTTGGTTTTCAGCATGCTGGAGCGGAGTCAGATCATAGGAGTAAACAAATTAAAGTGAGAGACTCCAGGAAATTTAACTGACATGGTTCAAGTCATTCATGAGCATATAATACATTTATAGTATTTTATACTATAGTATTTTAGACTATTAGACTATAAATTATTTGGTTTAGTGTATACATTTTAGAAAACACTATTGACTTAAACTGAACTTTTTTTATTAAACAAACATAAAAAAATAAACTAATTCCCCCTGGGATTAATAAAGTTTTTTTTTTAACTCTTGAATCTTGAAATATTTTTTTAATGGATGGCAAATAACATAAAAAAACAGCAGGTAATGTGATTTTGTACAATATTACAAGTATACTTTTAAGAACAAACAACCACACACATTCACTCCTATGGGCAATTCAGAATCAACCCAATGCACATGTTATTGGACTGTGGGAGGAAAGCGGAGTACTGGAGTGGACCCATGCAAGTGCAGGGAGAACATGCAAACTTCACACAGAAATGCCCCGTGCCCAGGAGTCGAAACCGGTAACTTCTTGCTGTGAGGCGAACGTGCTAACCACTACGGCACTTGTTTTTTATTCAACATTTGTTATGCAAGTACATTTTACTTAACTAATAACATACAACAAAAATGCTGGGTTTTTGGGACCTGGAATAATTATTAATGGGATTACAATGGATTAAAATGGCAAACGAAAAAAAAAAAACCTGCCTGTCCAGAGAGTCTGATTCAGAGTCAGTTCAGATTTAAAGATCAGCTCATAGTGTAAGCACAATCCAGAAAACATGCTCGGTTTGTGGTTCAACAGCAATGTTAATAAACCATGCCATTATATATACTGTATACCAATGCAGTTTCTAAAAGGCAGCAGCAAGTTTGGTGTGTCCCTTATTCCTGGATTTGCCTTGCCAATAAAAAGGATGTGGTAGAGTATGTAATATTAATTCAACCTTACAGAAGAACCGTAACTACTGAGTCATGACCATCAAAATGAACCACACTCATTTCACTGGTGTACAAGCTTCAGAAAAATGAACCCACTTGAGGCTAGTCAATGTAACACGGCCTCAGATTTCTGACATCATGCTGGTTAAAGAGCTACACATAAAATAGTCAGAGTAGACAGACAAAACCCTCATTCAACAAATGATAACAAAATAAAATCTCTTTTGCTGACACAAAATACCCTAACCACATTCTTTCATTAAATAGAGACGATCATTACAGTGAAAACATTGTGGCCTTTGGCCTTTTTACTGCAAATAAATGGTGTGTAATTTTCCTCTTATCCATCAGTTCGGTAACAGTTTCCAAAACATTACATCATATGAAGTTATAAAATCTGATGAAATCCTGCTGTCACTCAACTACCAGTAAGCATATCAGGGGCCATGATGGGCTTTTGGACACAGCTATATATAGACTTATCACAGAAAGTAAGTTGAAAGATATTTAATTTCGAAAGATTGCCAGTAATGGCTTTACAAGTAGCTTGGGGCAGTAAAAATAAATTGCATTAATGAAATGGAAACAAAAGTGGCTGGTATACAAGCTATCAGTGTAAATTACAGCCAGCATGGACAGCCATTTTCTGGGTTTTCGAATCTATTTATTAAGGGTGTAATAAAACACCATCGTCATGGTTTAACACAATTCATGACAGTGAACCTTTTTATTTGTAAATGATAAACAATGCACACAACAATGACGTTTCTTTTCCTAAAGGAAAATTAAAGAGCTACAAAAGGCTTACAATATCTCAAAATGAAACAACAAAGTTGACAATTCATATAATTCATAATAACACAGTGTAAATTATTTTCTTTTGCAGGGTGTGCTTTCTCCGTGGAATAAAAATGTTCTCCCTGTGCTTGCGGTGGGTTCTCTTCGGTTTTCTTCCACAAACCAAAAACATGTACACTAGGTTGTTTGGTGATTCTAAGTTGCCATAGGAGTAAGTATGAGTGTCTCTGTGGACTGCGATCTGTCCAGGTTGTACCCTTCCAACCTTTTCAAGAGCTGGGATAGGCGCCAGCCGACCCCTGTGACCGCAAATTAGAAGATGAATAAACGAATGTCTAACAGTAGTGATTGCAGGATTTTATCCATAAACAGAGCTTCAAAGTTGCCCAAAATGCCTGACGACTTCTGCTTCTTTTACCATTTTTTTTTTGCTTGTTGGTTACAAAAAAAATGCAAAACAATTCACAATTGCTATCTATACTTATTTTTGTCTGGTTAAAAATGTTATCTGGTTACTAACACTGAGCACACTGATATCTAATCTTAGCCTCAAGTACTGTTTAAACCAAGCTAAAGTCAGACTCTACGGATCAAGTTCAAATAATGACCCAGGTGAAATCAGGCACAGCTCATTCTGAAATACAATGAAAACCTGATCCTACACCAGCAGTTGAATAAATCTGAAAACTCCTGCTCTAGCATCACAAAAACCACATTTTTTCACGGATCAAATGAATTGAAAGAATTCTATGAAGAAAACAAGTATGTCATCGTTTGCAATGTATTTTTAAACAGCTTGTCAAAAAATATGCTGTCATTCTCCTGCAAGATTTTTTTCTTTTAAATAAAAACCAGAATAAGTTTTTGCAATAAGCTTCCCATTATTTCATAATGAGCTAAGAGAGATAATGAGCTAAGCACATAGTGAAATCCAGATGTTTAGGACTTGTAAATAACAGAGAATGCCATCTGGAATCGCAAGCAAATCAGTTATTAGAGGCACTGTCCAAAGCAGACATTGACTTAATTAAGTCAATGACCACAATGATTAAGATAAGAGCAAAGCTAGAGCTGGAGAAAGTATCTATCTGCAGAACAGAACAAAAACCGTTGTTGAAAAAAGAAACGTTTATAACCAGCAGAAATAGAATTACAGTGCTGTAATAAATGACCACAGTGTCCTGTTTTGTATCACATATTACACAGTTCTGTACGTTTAAAACGTTTACTGGCCATTTAACTTCAGCTAAAAATAAAGTAAACTGCCTTAACAGTAAATCTAAGAACTTTCTAAAATACAGATAGTAGAGCTGCTAATGACAAAAAAACTACCTGACTACTTGACAAACAAAAATGATTTAAAGCTGCTTTTTATGAAATGCATTGTTAATACTACTGCTTTAGGACTTCACAGACGGATGTGGCATCATTCTTTAAAATGTAATATTTTGGATAGCATTTCGAACCAGCTTCGGTTACTCAGCTCAGAAGTACAGTTTGTACATCTTTAATCAATAATTTAGAAGATGGACAATGTACTTGCTTTTTAAGTGTGTTTGACAAAAGTGCTACATGGAAATTCCTGGGCAATGAGCACAGCACGAGTTACACTGTGTACATATCTGTTAAAGCAACGTAATTTACTTCAGCACCAATTCTGAGCTAAATTAAGAAAAGAAAATATTTACCAAATGTATTTTTGGAAGAATCCACATTTCTTTAAAAAAAAAAAAAGGGGGGGGGGATAAAGCATTGTGCTTGAAAATATACTATTACTAAACTGTGGTGTGAAATATCTTTATAGTGGTAAAATTCATAGCTACACTAAAAACCAACCACAAACAATACATTTAAAAATAGTTTTTGGACTGTGGGAGGAAACCGGAGTACCCAGAGGAAACCTACGCAAGGGCAGGGAGGAGATAAATAAAATTATATTATATAATATATATAATTAAAGAAAAATATAAAAAAGTAGTCCATGATGACATTTACAGCATTCAGCAGACGCTCTTATTCAGAGCGTTGTACAAAAGTGCTTCGAAGTTGACATTAGTAGTTCTACTGTCATGTTATAAAGCAATAAGAATACTTACTTACTTATACCACTTTATTCAACATGTCGGTCTCTACTGTGCCCCATATGTATGTTTATGTCTGTTTATGTCAAAATGTGTACATTTTGATAGCTTTTATACAGCGTGCGTGTAAACATGGCACAAACCACAACACGTGTGCAATGTCATCACGCCAGATCTGGGTCAGCAACGGCAGTGCTGCAACACGTAAGCATCGCAGTAAACGTGAACATTTTGTTCTGAACGTGAACAAAGGTCTTGCACTTTTGGAACAACATCAGTGTGAGTAATTAATGTCAGACTTTTTCAGTTTTGGATGAACTGTTCCTTTAAAAATCTATTCTTTTGGCAGAAACATGCAGCTTAACTTGTATTTCATGCATAAACACCAAGTAAAACATCTTCACTTTTAGGTAAACTACAAATAGAATTCCAGAAGTAATTTATAAAATCCAGCAAGACTACTGTTAGAAAAAGTGCACATTGCTCAAAGTGCCTACTGAAGTTTTGAAAAAAAAAACCCTGATTGCATAAGTAGAGGATCAACACTGAGTCTGGGTTAAAGAAACATTTTGCATTACTTCTCCAAAATGGTGGCTGGTCGCTTGGCTGAGAGCTGGGTCTTGGATCCTTCTACACTTCTACACCCTAATCCTTGCGTAAAGACCTTGCGTCTTTTTGACGGCGCCAACTCGTCATTACCTACATTGCTGTGGTGTGTGTGATCATATGGAACTTGTCTGCATCTTTGTTTCCATCTATACTGTGTTGCAGAAGATGGGGATGTTAATGCCTGAGTTAAGCATCAGTGGTGAGTACAGCCTGTGCTATCTCAGAGCCAGCTGGAGCCATCTGTGTGCAATGAAATTTTGCCTCTATGACACTTTGACCGCTTCGCCATCGTTAGTACTTTTTAGTTGCTGATTCAAGTCAGAGCCAGCCACAGCACATGCAAAATTGCTACACAAAGCAGTGCTGATGCCTTACCAGGTGACATCAGAGGTTTAGGTCAAAATTTGCAATAAAACCTACCGACACCAGCGGCTTTTCTGAGGCTTTGGCGTGCGTGTGTATTTTGTGGGTGTTTTAGCAGGGACACTTTGTATTTTTTTAGGTCCTTAAACCAACAGCTTTGCTTAAAATCCACCGCAAGTTTCACTATGTGCCCTCCATTGTCTGTTGATCGTCACTGGTTGGTGCTGACATTCTGATCATTTTTCCTTAAGCAACACTGGACTGTTGTTTTGTGCTCTGGGGGGAATTTGTAGGTTGCAGTTTTTCTTTCAGGTGTTACGGTCACTATGCTGCAATGATGAAAGCAGCTTAAAGATTTGCCCCAGCAGACTGCAGAACTTAAACCTGGAGTACTTGTCCACACACTATCACTTTTCTCATGCGTGTGCATAAGTGGTGTAAAAGCAGTCTTTCATTTAAATCACCCAAACCATCATATAATCCCAAAAGATCAGTACTTTTGTCAAGTTTCTTCCAGGCTTATAATCACACAGTTTTTTAAAAACTAATTATGTTTAATTTGCAACACGTCTTTTGCAAGGTGCTATATTTGGCGTGTTTCCACACATGAATAACTTATGTAGCCAAGCCTTGATCCTGTCTTTTGATGCATTCTGTGATGTTTTGCTGATTCGATTGTGCATGATGTATTTAATCATGAAGTGATTCAGCACTGTGTCGCTTGATTCATTTTCACCGTTGCATAATTCATCACACATTAACATGCTCAGTACTAAACAAAGGAAAGGGAAGAAAAGGCCATAAATCTGCCATAAAAAGGCCACAACAAAAGTAGTAATCAAGAGGTGAGTAATTTATTCAGGATTCATAACATAGGAAGTTCTCTCTCTTAGTCTTGTGATTACTGGTGGCCAACAATTTTTTTTTTCAATAAAAAAGGTCTTGTATACAACAGCTGGATAGTAGCTGTTTGTAGTTTCCTTAGTAAAAACATGCAGCTCTAGAAAATTTTACTCTATGTATGTAAGAAAAATTAGGTCTTTTTTTAAATAAAGAGAAGAAAATGTTTTGAAAGCAGTATAAAAAAGAAATATGAATGAATATATCAGTCTTATGTGGTCTTGGTATCAGAATGACTACAGCCCTGTACAGAAGGCAGGCAAACGTAAGGCATGACTAATCACCTCAGTAATATCCAAATTGCTCTGAATAATCTAAACAGACCAGGAATCCAGATGGCAACCCCTCTCTCTCTCTCTTTTTTTTTTTTTTACTTTTCTCCAACAACTACCATGTGTTCATCAGAAAGAAAGTAACAAAGAGGCCCAGTAATAGTTAATGCTTAAGTTTGGACCTGTGTGGAAATTTGAAGATTTTAACCTTTTACATTGTCTAAATCTGAAGTAAACAACAGTACTTTTCACGGTAGTAACTTTGAACTTTTAGCAGCCGATTGACAGTTTTTGACAGTGATCGTCAGTTTGTGCTTTTATTTATTAACATTTATCAGGAAAAGAAACAAAAGCAGGTTTACATTTTTTAAAACACATTAAAAGCAGAGGAAAACACTTTTCTTTAAATATTTGAGCTCATTAAGAAATTTTGCGAGTTAGCTGTTAAAGTCTGCCATAGTGTTTTTGCCAAGAACAAAGTGGCTCCGTCTGAAATCGCATACTGCTTAGATAGATATTACATTTCAGTACGTACTTTCTGACCATGCATACATGTATGTAGGAATAAAA
Organism: Sisor rabdophorus; assembly: GCA_026260075.1. Taxonomy (NCBI): domain Eukaryota; kingdom Metazoa; phylum Chordata; class Actinopteri; order Siluriformes; family Sisoridae; genus Sisor; species Sisor rabdophorus. Next base: position 9,052,877 of record JAOTQW010000041.1, on the reverse strand, counting down.
TTAAGATGTACTATACACAGCAGTGCAAACTGATGTTTGGATAATGTTTAACTTGAATTATGTTAAATAAGTGCAATGTTTGCTTCCCTCAAGCAATTAAAGCTACAGCATCTGTGATTTCATATGACGGGATGGTAAAATGTGCATGGTAGCATACTTCAAAAACCAGTATTAGATCATCTTATTGATTGCCTTTTACCCCCCCCCCCCCCACCAGGCTTGCTTCTTGAACAAGGGCTGTACGTGTCAGTGACGAATACAGGAGAGGAGAAAGGGGAGGAGGTCATGTGACACAAACTGAGGTTTATTTTTTAAATAAAATATAAATAAAACATAACTAAGTTTAAAACACATTTTAACTATGTCCTGATACTTGTTTGAATATCAATAAATAATTATTGCGATAGTTGGCTGTATCAATATTTTTGCACAGCCCTATTCTATTCTGTCCACCTGATTCATTTCCACATTTGACCTATAGTTCTGGCGCTCCTATTGGATCTTGGTTTAACAGTCGTCTAAGAAGTCACACTGCAGTAAAGTGTCTGAAACCTTCTCATACTGGCAGAATTCCATCAAAGAAAAAAATATATTATTGCAACAGTCATTAACCAGCTTTAGGTCAAAATATGTTAAAATAGCCAAAAAAAGACAATCAATTTTAGCATAGGATCACAGGAATATTTAGAAAAT
>JAOTQW010000041.1:8992815-9004246 GCA_026260075.1 Sisor rabdophorus | reverse complement strand
GCACATAGGGCGAAAGGCAGGGGGTACACCCTGGACAGGTCGGCAGTCCATCACACACGCACTCACATTCACACCAATGGGCAATTTAGAGTCACTAATCAACCTAATGCATGTGTTTTTGGACTGTGGGAGGAAACCAGAGTACCCAGAGGAAAACATGCAAACTCCACACAGAAAGAACAGAAGAACACAATCTCCACACACTTGCCAACAGTTGTTTAGCCATATTATGTATAACATGGCTCAATTTAATGAAATGAGAAATACGTACTACACCAATATCATTAATATGTATTATTATTATTAGTTAGCATGCATAATACGACAACATTGCCCTGTCTGTAGACTTGTACCCCAGTCACTTATATTTCATTGTGAAACAGGGATTGTCTAAAAAATTTTACCAATTATGTTGTCTGTCTAAAAGAGGCAGGGAAAAGAGCAATCATTGATATGAGATATTTTAAATGAAAAACACTCTATTTACAGATAAATGTCCTTTTACTGGTGTAAGCATGTGTTAAGCAATATTGCCATATTTATTTTCCAAAATATTGAAATGTATATAATAATAGCTGCAAGCAAAGTTGCTATGCTTTAGTTAGCAACGTAGTTTTAATCTTTGCTTAGGGGCATTTTCTGGGTTTCCCTGCTACAAGATAAAAAAAAAATTCTTTAAAAGAGATTCATGCATAGTGCAGAGGTTTTTTTTACTAGTACACCCTCTTCAACAGAGAATCGTTTTTTGAACATGGTTGCCATGGTACCGTCTTTGGCTTTATAAGCAGTGTTGGGAAGTAACTAGTTACATGTAATATATTTACATAATACATTTAATATTAGTTTAATATAGTTACTTATGAAAATGTTAAAAGTAGAGCTAAAGTGAATGAATGAAATACACTATATTGGCAAACATTTCTGGCCATCAGTTTCATGTCTTTTTATGCATCAGATTTCAGATTTACTCTCCAATTTGCTAAGATTGGGGTCCAGTATTCTATTTAATGAGATTTGGGTTCATTCAGCTAAAATAGTATTAGTGAAATTAGACACTAACATCAAGTAAGAGAGGTCTGCAGTGTAATTTGTGTTCCAGTTTATTTCTAAAGTGTTCAGTGATGTTAAGACCAAGGCTTTTGGCAGAACACTTAGGTTTTTGAGTGCAATCCAATCATAACACATCATGTCTTAATAGAGCTTTGTGCTTTAGCACAAAGTTGGAGAGGAACCACATATGTTCTGGTGATATGATCTGATGGTCAGGTATAATGTACATTTAAGTAGTAAATGCTGTTCTGCTTTGTTTTATATGTAAATATAAAGGGTAATACTCATTTAAAAAATTACCTTGCACATTGTATCATGTCTTTGGGGATATTGACTATGTAACCAAGAATCACCCTATTATTGGAAAAGTGCAAGTTCCATGAGGCCACAACCATCTGTGATCTGGAGTGCATGAGAGCATAATTGGTTTTGCTCTCTGGTTAAGAGCGATCACATTACTTTCTCCCCTGTGAGCTCCTGTATTCAGAAAAGGACAGTAAGAGATTTGCCCTGAGTGTGTTCTCATAAGTTTCAAACGAAGCACATTCTTGTTTTTATCCTCAAAGCTGTTGTTTGATAGGAAAGAGCAAGATGAATCAGGAACATCTTAAGCTTGATAATAAAATCACTGGATTTAATTATCTACAGCCAAAGCATATGATATGCACACTACAAAGCTGTTATCGCTGATATTTAAGGTCTTGCATATGATTCTCGTTGTTTGCATATGAAAGAGATCTGTTTTTCTCTGCTAAATATAATTTTTTTTATTTTATGCGCTGGGTACAAAACTTTATATTATATAAATATCTAATAATAATAATAGCTACTGAATCAGTGGGAACATGTTTAGACTGTATTGTAATTGGTTTTTCCCCTGTTATTACAATTAAGCCCCTTTAATGGTGTTTTCAAATGCCAATATTTAAATGCAGTATTTCTAGTCTTTTATTGGTATTACAGTGTTGTCTCATTTCATATAAGCTATAACTGTGAACCTTTCTTTCTCCACACTGTCTGGCATAGTAATTTAACAGTACAGCATGTGTTATTCATTATCTTATAGAATCTTATGTTATATTTTACCCTGATATAAGCACAAATATAAACATCAGAGGGTAGGCAAGATATGCCTCTGAGGAGATAATAATTGGATTATTGCAATCTGATTGCTAAAAAATATTTCTGTGCTTCCTCCACTTTGCTAATGTCAAAACAAGCAGCAGACATGAGAAGAAAGAATGTCCTTTCTGATGTGGAACAAAAATCACTCATGGGCCCAGCTGCCCTTCTCATACGATCATCCCCAAAGATGTGGCATGCCCAAAATATTCTCATGCATCTTTAATGAATTTCTGAAAAGGTGTCTTACTGTTGTCTTGGTGTTTTTTATTTTTTGATTTATTGTAACCTTGAGCCATCAAGGTTACAATATAAAGAAAATATGGCTGGTCTAACAAATATAAATGATACAAAGATAACCTACATAGAAGTTAAGGTGCTTAGTTGTTGATTGAGAAACCATTAAGACACTGCCAAAGTAGACCCTCCAGTGCCTACCACTGTGGGTTCTTAAGCAAGACCCTTAACCCTTCCTGCTCCAAGGGCTGTACCATAGCTAACACTGTACTCTGACCAACTATCCATGGACAAGAAAAACATTTCACTATATGCTGTATAGTGTATAATCAAGTATGTGACAAATAAAATTGGATTTTAAATTGTGTACCATAGCCAGCCACTAAAACCACTTTCCCAGAAGTGCTACCAAAGAAGTGCTTCTCAGTGTCACCAAAGAACAGCCAAAATCAACGAATTAGACAGTGCTAGGTGGAATAAGACTAGCTGTAGTCCACTAATTATCTTATGTACCCCAGCTGGGATCTTGAAAATGGGAGGAATAAGGTTTTTTATAGATAAGTGAAAACAGTGATTATCTCTTGTGAATCCACTATAAACAAGCACAGCAGTCCCACAAACTGGTGGACCTGATTTTGCCAAGTAGGACGTGATCTTGGATTAACATCTTCTGTTTTCCATTCATCTTCCATACCCACTTATTTCCTAATTTGGGGTCATGCGTTTCTGTTGGAGCCTATTCCAGCACACCTAATGTACATGTTTTTGGACATTGGGAGGAGACTGGAAAACCCAGAGGAAACCCAAGCAAGCGCAGGTAGAACATGTAAACTCACAGATAGATAGAGCTTCTGGAAATGGATAGTCAATAGTGTCATTGCTTCAGCCAACCTTCTGTGGCTGCATTTGGGGCTGTATGCAAGAAACCTTGACTTTAACCAGTTGCTTAAAGTTTTCAGATTAGATATTAGATATATACTCTGGTGTAAACCAGATAAGGATAGACTCGCCATTAAGTCTGCTTCTTCTTAAAATTATGTCGTAAAATCATGTCATGGAGTTTTTTTCCCTTGCCATCAGTCCTCATTAGAAATAAATACAAACATAATTTTTACAGTTGTAATTTTTTTATATTCTGTTCTCTGTAAAATTGCTTTAAGACTATGTATTTTAGGCTCCAAAAAAAAGTGACAGCACATACGACTTAGAGTATGAGTATTTAAAAAAATCAGTCTTTTTACTTTAGATCATAACTGAGAGCCAGTCTCATTTTTGCCACATCTGGACAAAATGAAAATGAGGCAATGAAGCAGAGGATGCCAGTGGATCGTATTTTTTTTATCACTAGACTCATTTTACTAGACTCTATCACTATAAGTCATTTACTTGCAAAGGGAAGCGCCTATTGCAAGTAAAAGTAATATAGTAAGGTATAGCCTTAGGCTGGTGTGTACCCTCTCAATAGATAGAATTGTAATCCGAGTGGTGGCAGGCTTGTGCTGTAAAATAAATCATGTATCCCACAATGCTGCTGCCCCAATTCCACCAGAATGACCTCAATTGTCCTGGCTGATCATTTTCCCGCCTCCAGTCTTGTGCTCATCAGATGCAACTGGTTAAAGAAGGTCAGGAAAGGAAGACTGGCCCAGGAGTTTATGGAAGACCACATTCATCACTGCCTAAAGGTGAAAGTGAAAGTTCAAAACCTGGATAATCCGGTAGCTGGTAAAATGTGTCATGCTTATCAGTAAATTTAAAGGTAGGGTACACTAGTTATGATCTGGTGTATTGATCCAAAGTTCCTTGTATGCTTTTCATTTACAATCTACCTTTTGATATGTGCATGTGGGATAGAATATGTGAAATACAATATTATGCTTGCCATCCTGCTTCTGGCAGATTTGCATAGAAACAGCATCTCTTACTGTAATTCAGATGCAGCAGCAAATAAAATGTGACAGGTCTATAATGTATAGTTTTTAGGTAGTTTAACATATAACAGACCTACAGTACCAGGGCTGTGAATCACAGCACGGTGGCTATGCTGATCATGCCAAATATAAAATGTGCTAGACACACTATAGGGCCAGAGAAACATGTAACTCCCAGATACATTCATATCTGGCCAGATCTAACAGCTAGACAAAAAAGTAAAGAGGACCTTGGCACTAAGGTCTCCTTTTGCTGGCTTATGAAAGTCATTTTAATGTGAACCGGTGCGGGCAAATGATCACTTTTATGTCAGCCATGTAATTAAAATGGATAGAGCCTATAGCACCATGCCCCAGGCACAACCAAAGAAAAGAATAGATTTATGTGCAACAGAGAACATAAATTGGCAGTTGAGTAAATGTCACTGATTTACAGTATGTCACACCCTTAACATTTCTTGTAAATATTTATTATATATTTTCATTTGAAAACACTAAAGAAATGAAACTCTGCTACAGTTTAAAGTAGTGAATGTACAGCTTGTGTAACAGTGTCAATTTGCTGTCTTATAAAAAAAACCCATCATATTATACAGCCATTAATGTTTAAATGTCTGGCAACAAAAGTGAGTACACCTCTTAGAGAAAATGTCCAAATTGGGTCGTAAATGTTGTATGGCCATCATATGGCCTCTTGTACACAGAGTTCACCATAGTTTTACAGGTTGTCACTGAAATCCTCTTCCACACCATCATGACTGTTCTTCAGTTTCCATTTGAGAATGGCCCGCAGAATCAAGGTCTGGAGACATGGTTGGCCAGTCCATCACCTTTCCCCTTATCCTTGTTACCAAAGCAGTGGCCACCTTAAAGGTGTGTTTGGGGTGGTTATCATGTTGGAATACTGCACTGGGGCCCAGTCTGAAAAGTGAGAAGATCATTTTCTGCTTCAATATGTCAGAGTACATGTTTGCATTCATGGTTTTCTGAATGAAGCTACAGTTACAGCCCCAGACCATGACATTCCCACCATGCTTGACCGTAGGCAAGACACACTTGTCTTTTTACTCCTCACCTGGTTTCCGCCGCACACGGTTGCCACCACCTGAAACAAACATGTTTATCTTTATCTCATCAGACCACAGGACATCCCAGTAATCCCTTTCCTTAGCCTTCTTGTCTTTTGCAAACTGTTTGCAGGCTTTCTTGTGCATCATCTTTAGAAGAGGCTTCCTTCTGGGACGACAGCCATGCAGAACAGTTTGATGCAGTGTGGGGCGTATGGTCTGAGCACAGACTGGACCCCCACCCTTCAAACTCTATAAATGCTGGCAGCACTCATACGTCTATTTTCCAAAGACAACCTCTGGATATGACGCTGAGCACATGCACTCAACTTTTTTGGTCAACATTAGCAAGGCCTGTCCGGAGTGCAACCTGTCCTGTAAAATCGCTGTATAGTCTTGGCCACCGTGCTGCAGCTCAGTTACATTTTCTTGTAGCCTAAGCCATATTCATATAGTCAACAATTCTTTTTTTCAGATCCTCAGAGAGTTCTTTGCAATAAGGTGCAACGTTAAACTTTCATTGACCAGCATGCGAGCGAGAGCAATCACACCAAATGTAACACACCTTCTTGGCATTCACACCTGAGTTTCATGACAACAGGGAGGGAAAATGGCTACTTGGAACCAATTTGGACACTTCCTCTCAGGGGTGTACTCACCTTTGTTGCCAGGGGTTTAGACATAATAGCTGGGTAATGAGTTTTTTTAATGGGACAGCAAATTGACACTGTTACACAAGCTGTTATTTCTTTAGTCTTATCACATAAAAAAATAATACATATCTACAAGTACTAATTTAAGACACTGTCATTCAAAATACCACACTAATCCTTCACTTAGCCTAATGAACACACAGTTTCTTCACAATACTATCTGACATTCACAGTTATAAGATCACTTACACGAGCAGGTTAAAATAATGTAACTTACTATCTTCTACTTGATTCATATCTGGTGGCAAACATAAGAAGAAATTAGCCTACCTTGTGTAAACGTCTGGTTTTACATAACAGTATAGTATATGCTGAACTGAAAAGTTGATTTAGCCTGTGAATAAAAACTGATCCTTACTTATACATCTCTGTTTTGCTGTGGCTTTAGATTGCTTTCATTTTTATGTAGCAACAGCAAGCGTAGCATAGTGGTTAGCATGTTCCCGGGTTCAAAACCTGGCGAATCAAGAGTTTACATGTTCTCCCTATGCTTGCATGGGTTTACTCTGGCTTCTCCAGTTTCCTCACAGTCCAAAAACATGTACATTAGGTTGATTGGTGATTTAAAATTGTCCATAGGTGTGGTTGTTCATCTATGTGTGGCCCTGTGATGGACTGACGCCCTTTCTAGGGTGTATCCCTGCCTTGTGCACTATGTGTGCTGGGAAAGGCTCCAGCAGACCTTATGACGCCAAGTTAGGGAATAATCAGGTATAGAAGATCGATGAGTGAATAAATATCTACTATCTATTCGCATTTTTCTATTTCACAAGAATTTCACACGGACATGACAGGTAAGGGCTAGCATATACTACTTCCAAAACAAAGTCAGTTGAAGTGCGGAAAAAGCACTACCTCCCATAGTGGATCAATTCCATAAACTTTGGACTAGATGGCAGTTTTGTAGTACCTCCAGGTTCATCAACAGCCTAACAGGACTTGATGGATGGTTCATTCTCTTATTTAGAGCACATACATCTTTTATTTAACATTGCAGAGAGCCGTCGTCCTCACCCGGGATAATGCTGGCTTACAGACATACATTCAATGGTGTTTGTGTCAGTTCAATAATTTAGAATGAAATATTTTATTATACTTTAGTAATATTTAAAAAATTATATATTAAACAGTTACACCCACAAATTACATTAATTGTACTTTGCCTGTATAGTGTCAATATTAGATTAGGTTTTAACAGTGAAATTTACTGTACATTTGTTACGCTTTTTTTCATGAAGAACTTTCTTGTTACTGAATTGTTACTGTTATTTATTTATACTTTATCTGTATTTTTTATATGTAGGAGAAAATAGGGTTAATATTTATGACTTATTTGGGTATATATGTATATATAAACGTAAATGTAATATAAATGTATATATGTTATGTGTGTCTATATTAATATTTGTAAGTTATTTGATCATATGTATTTGTAAGCTGTTTCTGTTTGCATAAAACCTTTCTTTATGTTTATGGCTTGATAAGTGTAACTAATCAATATTTTTGAACAATAGACAATAGTTTTGTTTGATAGACAGGTATGGGTTGAGTGGGTTGTGTGGGTTTACTCTGGGTACATTGTTTTTTTTCCACAGTCCAAAAACATGTACATTAGGTTGACTGGTAATTCTAAATTGCCCATAAAAGAGAGTGTGAGTGTGCGTGGCCCTTTGATGGCCTGGCGATCTGTTCACAATTTACCCCTCCTGCCTTTCAAGGAGTTGGAACTGGTGTCTCCTTTTTGGCAGACATGGCATTTATCAATTTTCTGAATTCTGCCCAAAGACAGGATGTATCTATACATCACTGGGACAAAAACAGATGTGTCACATGAGAAGCATGAGGACAAGATATTGTAAAAGCATTTTGCGACTAAAAATAAGAGAAAAAAAATTGTTGTAGAGATGAGTCAGTTCCAAACACAAAGCAAAGCATGCTGAGATATAGCAATTGAACAAAACCAAGCATGGGATCACTCCCACTTAGTTTTGTCAATTTTTCAAGTGAGTAGGCTGAGAAATCTGTGCTGAACAAAATGAACAGCATGTAACAGCAGTGATTTTGTCCAAAGAGAAAAGTTTTTTTTTTATTACAAAAACATTTTATTGATGTTATCCTGTCACCTCTGATCTTCTAAATCTCATCAGTTTTAGGGTTGGGTATGTAATATTCTTTTGATTTATTGTTGAAAAGAATCCACTGGTATCGTATCCGAGTTTTTCAGAAATTTGAGTTTTCCCAAAAAATAGCTTTCAAAATAAACCTTTTAAAATTTGAAACCTTTTAAACTGCCACATAAAATTTTCCAAGATCAATAGACATACAAAAAGAAATATTTAGAATTGTGAATATATATATAGTATAATATATTTACATATACTACATGAGAACCTTATTTGCTTAGTGATGAAAACTATAAACCATAGCAAAGCTATAAACTAGTTGTTGCAAAGGATAAATAACACAAACTTTTACCCACACATACATCTGACAATATTTTCTTATAAAGCTTCATTTGTTAGCAGAACCAGTAATATAACAGTATTAAATTAGGTTTTTTTGCATCTCTTTTTTATCCATTTCTTCTAAAAGCCTAATTTTAGAGTATAATTACATGTGTCATTAATAAAGCAGTGTTGAGACACGTTGAATAAATTGCTAGTGTTATGCATTAACAGATTTTCATTTTAAGGGTAAAATCCATTCATCATTGCTGCCTTTGTTTACTCTGCGAAACACTGTGTGGTATATCGTAATTGCGTGTACAGTCTGGAGGTGGATTCAGCGTGTTGACTGGTGTTGTGTGACTCATTGCATGGCACTTGGCACCCGTGTTTTTAGCATCCCTGCAGCAGGGCTAAGTGATTAATTAGTCAAAACAGTAGCTACTTGCTGATAGATATGTCAGACAGGTTACACTGCTTTGATTGTCATTCACTGAGGATAATCTGTCCTCACCTCCCAGAATGTGGTGATGGAAATCTGTAGAGCTGCCTGCATGTCTCTTATTTCTTCATTTATCTAATTGGTGACTACCAAATTAAAGGAAAAAAGAAAGCATCAAGCCACAGGCTTTTGTTGGCTAATTTGTCATTCATTCATTCATTTATTCATATATATATTTTATTTACAGTTTATTCCCTAACTTAGGCACCTTCTGGAGCCTATCCCTGTGCACACAGGACGGGAGGCAGGGGTACAACCTGAACAGGTTGCCAGTCCATCGCAGGCCACATATAGATGAACAACCACACATATACACACTCGCTCCTATGGGCAATATAAAATCACCCATCAGCCTAATGCACATGTTTATCGACTGTGGAAGGAAACCGGAGTACCTGGAGTAAGCCCACATGCAAACGCCCCACAGAAGACCCTGGAATCTAACCCAAGACCTTCTTGCTATGAGGCGAACTTGCTAACCACTACACCACCGTGCCGCCCCCTTTTAAAGTCATATAACGCAAAATGTATTGTCTATTAATCCAAATTAAAACCAAAATCAAAAGTCAGCGGTTCTATAGGTGATATTTTTAGGGCTGAGAAGAAAGAATTTGGTCCAAATCCAAACTTCTGTACAACAGTCACAAATAATAATGACGTATATTCAATATTTCATCTCAAGGCCTGATGCAACTAAATATATATATTTTTTTATTTCAGAAGGACCCCAAATGCACAACTTGAGCCAGGCGGCACACCCCTACCCTGTCCTCAGCCAGCTGGCCCATGTGTACGAGCAGCAGCAGCAGAAGCAGCCTGGCAAAGAACTAAATAAATACGCCTCACTAAAGGCTGTTGGTAAGGCTGACATATAGGGAACACTCTTAAATGAAAAGGGGACAATAATATAATGGGTTTTCTACATTTTAAATCAGATTTTGGCTGATTAGATCACTGCACGGAAATCCAGTGTATAAAATCCTAATAATATCAGATTCCAGCAACAGTAGATGAAATGTAATCACAATGATTTTAAATGTGAGTTAATTGCCAGTTGCCAAATAGCCAGGATAGTATTTCTATATCTTACATCGTTTTTGTATTTTTCAGATTTGTTAAACACAACAGTTTTTTATAGGTCACTCAGAACAGTAAAATAGAGGAAAAAAAAACTTAGGAAGTCACTTTGAACCACCGTAATTAGCAAAAAAGTGCATCATAAAACAACTAACCTGTATATGATCTCTGCATGTACCACCATACACAGCAAAACATGACATGCTGACTAATAAAGAAAGACGATAATCAATGGATGCAATGGACGAAAACAAAGAATGTTTAGTATTTTAGCACCAAATTTAAGGGTTACAAAGACAGTTCGTGTATATATAGGTTGCTGTTGATGGCCACTTGAGCTGACACCATGTGCCACCATTGCTTTTTTTAAGACAGATACAACACTGATATTTGAAAATCCGATCTGTCCACTCACATGGCAGACACTTATCCACATATTAGATATCAATTTATCACCAGATATGAATAAGGCAAAAAACATTGTATGTCATCACCCATCTGTGCTAAACTGAAGGAAAAAAATTGTAATTGTTTCTCTTGATGCATGCCAAAAAATGACCAATAGAACCAATTCAGAACATGTGCCATGTTCTAATGGTTAATGGTTAAGCATAAAAAGGCACCATGCACACAAGTTTTTGGGGGGTTGGTTTTTGTGTTCATTTTGTTGTACTTAAGTAATGTCACAAAGAATTGAGGCTGTTTTAAGAGCAAATGGAGCCTCCAATATCAGTACAGTGTTTTAAAATTATTTTTGCTGTAAAATGCAAGTGTGCTACAGCATCCTCTTGCTATATGACTGGATATAGCCAGGTAAATTAAACATTTTATTTTTTAAGGAAAATCATTGTTTTTAAGGAAATCAAGATTAAGACCTTTTTTTAGCTTTAAAGAACAGCCAACAATATCATAACCACATTAAAACAAAGCTTTAGCTCTTTTAGCCCAACATTTTGATTTATGACTGCTTCATTGTCTTCCACTTATTTAATTATAGAGTCCAATGCATTCCCTTTGCAGCTTGCAATCCAGTCTGACCCCACCATGTTTTCTCATCACAGGGACAAAGTCAAAAAGGAAATATGGGTTTTTTTTATGTAATTGCTTTTTTCCCCTAAAAATTTTGTTCTTTCGATCAATAGTTATTGTTGCTGTGCCCTGAATGAAATTTCTCTGGTCAACAAATATTGAATTTGGATTTCCGAATAAAAAAAAAAAAAAAAAAAATCCAGAGTGGCGCGGTGGCGCAGTGGTTAGCACCGTCGCCTCACAACAAGAAGGTCCTGGG
>JAOTQW010000041.1:8898349-8912199 GCA_026260075.1 Sisor rabdophorus | reverse complement strand
ACACACACACACACACACATTCAGACCTCCAGCATCAAATGTTCATTTCACAGTAGCTCCATGTGCCAGACACTGTGCATGAGCTCTGTTCAAACTCTATACAGCCTCTGACATGGAACAGATATGTAAGAGCATAAGATAGAAGTACAAAAACATTAAAAACTGGCAAAGCAGGCAGAAAAACAGTAGGGTCTTGTAAACATTGTGGGTTCAAGTCCTAGGACCGCCAAGCTAACATGTGCTAAATGCCAAAATTGTAAATGTAAAATACATGACTCACGTGTTCTGCTCTGTTAGCTCATCCTTCCTGTTCATCATGGCCACAATAGCTTGACGTAGTTCAGCTGGTGGAAAACAAACAAAGTGAAACTAAAAGATAACCTAAATTAAACATGACACACTAGTTCCCCCTTACTTTACTACTACCACCTGCCAGAAGACAATCAATTTCTCAAAGTGGAATAATATATATTTAGTATCCTCAATATTTTAGCGAGGCGAGTTTCAGAGAGCCATACAGACCTAGACTCTTCATCCATTGAAACGGTTTCAAACTTTTTATTTGAATAGCACCGGAGAAATAATAAATAGAACTTAGTGAAGCTTTAAATATCAGCCAGACATTAATTTTGTTTAAGTGAAGGTGACACAAAAAGGAGAGGATATTTTAACAGTGCACAAAGAAAAGGTTCCTCCTGCTCAACTACCTGTGTGCTCAGACAGGAAGACAAGGAGTCATTACTAAGCACATATTCAGGGACCTATTTGGCTATAAAACAGCTCTACCAGAAATTAAAGAACGTAACATAACTGGGAAGAATAAAGTATTTTGTGTTAAACCATAATGATTTGTTATCAGGTAGACACTTGGAATTTCATAAAGGATTAGGATTTAATATAGTGGAGAACTTTTAAACCAACAGGTTATTCACTGGTATATATGTGTGATTCTTCATGGTATAATGTGTAGTACTGGCCAACCCACTGTTTTTGAAGCTAAATAGCCTATGTTAATTAAAGAGAACTAATAATTGTTGATTTGACTTAAAGGTACAAAAGAATATCCTAAAAAAAGCATGACGCACATGAGCGAGCAGACTAGACCAGAAACAATATTACTACATCATGTTTTATGTTGGTATCAAAGCACTAAAATACCAAAATAGTTCCTAATTACACGCTGCTGTGTTGAACTCATTCATGGAGGTACAGAAACTGCATAAGCTATGCATTAATATCAAAACATGCCAAAATTCCTTTCCATATATAAAAGAAATATTGCAACCATTCACACGATTTTGATCCAATACTTTTTTTTTTTTAACCGCACATGAATAGGCTAACGTATCCAGTCAGGAACAGGATGCACGTAAAAAAAACAATTTCTGATTATAATCTGCTGGGTTTTCGAAGTAGCAACTTCATTTGGATATAAATTATAGCAAACATCAATATTTTAATTTAGAAATAACATTTATTTAATTAAACCAAAAGCAATTTGGGCAACATAATTAAATAATTGCATCTATATGTAGTAGAGTGCTGTGGTTTGTCATGGCAGAGCTGCACATGTCTTTGTGGTAGCATGTGGCAGCTTTTCCCATCCCCCGTTTTAAGATGTTGTGCACTAATATTGGGTGACAATTGGTAATAAACAAATTAGGGTGAGAAATGGATTGAAAACATTATTAATTATTAAGTGAAGTGTAAAGCCAGAAGACTTTGCATCAGCAGCAAAATGGGCAGCAGTCTGAAGCTTCAGTGCTCACAATGCCTGAGGGCTTCTCCTATCTTGAGAAAACAAAGATCTCATATTAAACTAATCTCAGGAGCCTGTAGAACAATCTCTAAAGGAACTCATTTATGTAATCATGCCCGGCCCTCTCCACAGGATGTAAACTCGAAAATTGAGCAAAAACTCTCTGCAAGATCCTCTTTAGAAGTCTGGATTATTTCTCAAGGGGCTGTAAGCCTCAGCCGTGAACTAGAGAATTAGAGAGTACTATAAAGAAGCACTCAGGAGGCCTGAATCATGCCATTACAGCGTTGTTTATTGAGTATATGTAAAACATGAAATTAACAAGTAACTAAAACATAAAGCAAGCCTGAGAAAAGTGTGTCGCCCTTCAGCTAGTTTCACACAGCCAGTATAATCATCCTGTCCTGCAGTACGGCAATATCATCATAAAGAACAGAGGTGTGATTTAACAAAACACGCATAAGAGACAAGTACCTACAAGGCAAAACTTTGTTTATGAAAAATTATTTAAAACACCAAAAGTAAAGCAGTTGACATACAGAGCATATTATTCAAATCCTATTTCTGCTGTGTGCTGCATGTTTATGGATTTTACTTAGAAACTTCAATATAAACAGAAATTTCATGCTTTATTCAGCAGTTTTTAAAATTTTAGTCTGTAGCTCCACTAAGAGATTGGTATAATCTGCTACTCTATAGAAGTCAAAAATTTCAAAATGAAACTTGCTGGCATGCAAACACTATTTTATATCTATAAATCTGCTTAAGATTAAAGAGATGCAATTCTTTTATTTATTTTTACATTTCTAGTATTCCTTACCTGGAGCAGCCATTTCTTTTTATAGGAATTGAGCACCAGGAAGTGAAAGGCCTTGCCCAGGGGCCCCGCAGGGGCAGACTGGTGGTGCAAGAAATTGAACCCCTGATTCAACACCATAACCAGTGATGCACCACATACCACCAAAGGTGTTTATGTTAGAACTGAATGTAACAACTTGCAGTAAGACAAAAGCAATCACTGTGCTATAATGATACCCATTTGATCGATTTGCACAATTTGGTTTGGAGTGTTTTTATATTGTCCATTTGCTTTCTACCATTCTTTGCACAAGACTGCACAACAGATTCTGTTGCAAAGTTCTGGGTTTTAGGTTTTTTTTTTGTTTATGTAGCTACATTTTCTTGTGTGTGTGTGAGGGGGGGGTGTCATTCTCTGGTTTCACCAAAGTCAAAAACTTTATTCTTTCTTGACGCTTGATGGGATAAACATCTATTCCATGTTTTAATTTAATTTGGTATAATTTAAATCTTAAATGGTCAATATTCCACTTACCATAAAACTTAGTAGTGCATGTAGGTGCATGTGCATTCCTAGGGTAATTAGAAAAAAAATATAGTGCATTGTTGTAGGCTACATATAAGCCTGGCTGATAAGCCTATATGGAACATCACCCCCTAAGAAGAAAGCCAATTACCATGTTAATAGCAAGTTAAATATATACCACAAATTTAGAACAAAAAGTTATTCAGTCCTACTCGTTCTTTAGTCGTGCGGTTGTTTCACTGCTAAAGGGATAGAACAACTTCACCACGTCAAATGGATGATGTACAGTGCCATGTATAGACAAATCTTAAGTAAGAACCTTCTTCCCCTTAAGCAGGGCATTGACAATGGGTCACAAATGGGTACTTTAGCATGACATTGACCTAAAACACAGCCAAAGCAACAAATAAATGACTAAATAACAAGAACATTATGGTCTCAGACCATAATCCCATAAACATTATAATTACCAGCATGAAAAATCCCTCCTGAGATACAAATCTGGTGGCTGAGAAATGTCTGATCTCTATGAATGCCAACAAGTGTTTTGGCCTTAAATCCACCAAGTCTTGTAAGGGGGTCAGATACTTCACAAATACATCCGGTAAATACATTTTCTGAGATGTATTTTCTGAATATTCCGTAGTCTCTCACAGTAAGACTGTATTTAGTCTCTTACTATCCCCCTCACTGTACATTGTGCTTGGAGGGCCACATACATTTAAATCGACAAGTTTTGGGCAGCCTAAAATCCAGCCACTGGCGGTATTTGGCCATCTGCCTTAGTCTTTGATAAGCTCAGCATTTTTGTTTTAAGCTGATGCACTGCTGGCATAACTTTATCCACATATATGCACAGTGTTGCTAAGCCTTAACGATTTATCAACTGTAAGTGTAGTTTATCATGAAATCAGTTAATTGCTGCAACCCCAATGAAAAGCTTGCTGCTTTAGTCACTTTTAACGGGGTTAAGCTGCAACAGCGGTTGTGTCACTTTTTTTACCGTGCCATTGCCCCCAATCATCTTTTTGACACTGTGCTGTACAACAATCACTTTACATAACAGCAGCAGGAGTCACATTTCATTTATCACACAAGATACTTATGTTAATAAAAGTTCTGCATGGAATACAGGTGAATTTCTCTTTTGTTACCGTTCTCCAACTGTTGTCACTGTTGGAAAAATTCACTCATAGCCACAACCTGCAAAGTTTTATCAAATGGTCTGTGCCTGGATAATAACAGAGGGGAAATATTGTATAATTAATTTGTGTGTATGCAAGTTTAAAGTGAACAATAAAGTAATTAAATGTGTAGTGCGTGTTTTGATGATCCTGCCCTTCTTCCAAGAGCCTCCATCTGGAGGAGAAACACACCCTGGTGCCTCATTTGTGCCTCGGACGCAGAAAGACACATACGCACCCACACAATTTATGAGTAATCACAATAGCAGTGTCCACACAAATGAAGCTATACAAAAGGGGCATGCACAAAATTTTCCACTGCTATTACACAATGTATTTTGGTGTATTCTTTTACCTTTACATGTCTAGGATTAATATCTGTTTATTCAAGAATATCCCAAGCATTTGTTGCTAGTTTGGGCAAATTGAGTCTAAAAATTACCTAGTAAAGACGGGTAAGATTTTTTGACACACATACTTACAGGTTGTACACACTAAATGTACACATTTATAGCCTGTCAGCAGTTCGCATTGTGCTGTACTAAATGCTTTTCTATTTATTTTCACTATCCATCACCTATGTTTGTCTTTTTTTTTTATCTACTAGTGCTGAGGTACTGCTTCGAATCAACAGTGCCCTCCACTGGAGAAAAAGTGTGCAATCAGCTACAGTGAAAGCACAACAGGCTTGAAGGAATAGTAAAAAAATTTCCTTCCATATATATACATATATGTTAAATACTATACACACATATATATACACACACACACACACACACACAATACTGAAACTTCTATTCTTAACATTTACATCTCTGGCATTCTTTCAGAGCGACTTACATCTCATCTAATTATCTTTGACTTTCGGCCTACTCGTTGTTGGAACCTCTACATGCCAGTGTTTTGTACTGCTTCACTTGTGGGCATGCTTTCACAACAGTACGTGTAGAACACATGCACTGTGCCTTGTTTACACGCTGTATTAAATCTAGGTAAATCTACACTGATTCAGTTTTTAATTTGGGTTAAAGCAGGTATTTTAAATCACCTTTTTATATTTTTTTCTTCAAATGTAAACAAGACAAGGTATGTGGGTTCCAATGAATAACCTGAAAGTGAAAGGAATAATTCATCTGTAGAAATTTGTAAAAAAAATGTTGAAAATCGATATAATCTCTCTTTTTTTAATGAATAAGAAAATGTCCTGGAATATGACAATTATGTCATCGTATATCTCTAGAAAACAAACCTGAATTTTGTGTTAATTGTGAAAAACCTAAAACTGGATTTAAGTTTTTTCTATAATTCATGTAAGTTTTATTATTCTGTTTTTCGGTTTTGTGCTGTTCAATATTAATGGTCCAAATGCCACACCAATAGGCGGTGGTATATGCATCAAACCAGCCAACTTCAAAAAAGTAGAGACGAAAATGGGGAATAAAGTCATTTTTGTTTTATAGTGTCATCATATTAGAGTTGCATCACTAATGTCACATGGACTACTTTGTTAAGTCTGTTGGTAATTTTTGGGTATACAAAATATCTGTTAAAAAGATAAAACAGTGTCTTAAAGCAAACAAACCAAGGGTGTGTAATTAAGAACAGAATTTTTATTTTTGAGTGAATTATTCCTTTGAATGCAATGTGTAAACCTTGCAAAAATAGACTGAGTATAATAAATAATTATTGGCATGAAATGTCCACAACAAATCTCTGGTACTATGATTGCCACAACCTTGTACAAGTTTAATACCAATTTAGTGTCTATTTATGACTAACAGCTAAAGCAGAAATGCTGGAACATGGGCCAAACTGTGTCCTTGTTTGGCCTCTGAGCAAGTTCCATCACAGACACTCAGTATAATACACTGTTTAACTCTATACCCCAGCCTCTGAACTCTCCGACCTGGTTGGTCAGATAGTGTTGATGAATAGAACACGAGTTGTGATTATGACTCCAGCTGTACGACTCTCAGTAAATAGCACAGGGTTTCAACTGATGTGATGAACAGGTCACCATTTCTATAGTAACTCATTCACTGGGTTAAACGGCTAACGCTGCAAATATTTCTGGACTAATAATAAACACATTGTGTTCCTGGATTTTAATTTAACAGGACAGAATGTGCAGCCTTTGTTTATTTAACATTACTGAAATGTTAGTGTCTCCACATTAGTTCTAAGTTAAAATTATATGCAACACTTTCCTTTTTTGCAGGTTTATCCTTTAATACACTAAAATATAAAAAATGATTACAAATCACAACATCGTAATAAAAAGTACATTTGATTAAATTATTACTTTTCATCATTTTACTTCTATAAGTCAATACAATGTGCAGTGTTTGCCAAAATCCTACAACGCTATCATTCAGTAATTAAAGTTTTGGATTAAAGTTTTATGCAGAAAACCCACTCACCAACAGTCATAGAGTCAGGCAGGCCAGGACTGGTCTCTACACTGCTCACAGAGGCATTCTGGGTCAATAAGTTGGAGTCCATGCTGTAAGAGGGAAACCACTGATTGCAGTTGATAAGGCAAGACCAAGCATTAGTTCAGTAATTTGTCCGAAGTGTTACCTGAACTCCAACTCAGCTTTTGGTTTTTCTGTGTCTGTGGTTGGACTCGAGCTTTCGGTTTGCTCATGAAATCCTATCGTCTCGACAGAGCTATCAACTGAAAGCAAAAAAAAAATTCCACAAGTTAATTTTACTTTTATGAACACTTTATTTAACAGAAATTATTCCGGTTTAAGAGCATAATAAGCATGGTAAATGGATTACAAGTTAATTTTCTGAAAATGAGAGTGATTGTGCCGACCCTTTGGGCTGTAGGTCTCTGCCGTGGTAAGAGGAATAAAGATGTCTGAGCTATCGTTGTCAACCGCTATAATATTGGGCCTTGGGCTCCAAGTTGAAACACTGGACAAGCTTCCTATTACAGCTCTAAAAAAAAAAAAAAAGCAATAATTTCTAATCAATAATTTGATACCACTTGCTGTATTATGCGTTATGATTGAATAATAAATGCACAGCACTTTAAAAAAAAGGAATACAAGTAAAAACCCACTGTTCCCTGCGCTCTTGGTCCCCTTGCAATGCTGGCTGACTCTTGTCATAAAAATCTTCGTCCTCGTCTTCCTCATGGTCGTTGCACTTAGAGTCACAGAATATCCCATTTTGTGGAGGAGTTGCGGCCCAACCAATAATGCCATGCTCTGACTCAGGCAGCCCATTCTGTAAGGGGGGTGACTCACTAGCCTCTAAAGCATCCTCAGAGTTCACATCCCCTGTTGTACTTTTCCTCAGACTTTTCCCGACGGCCCCAAACCCCTCATCTTCATCCTCTGCTCCAGCATCCAGATCATCATCAAAAGAAATTATATTAGTGATTTTCTTCTTCCTCCTGCGCTCCTTCCTTAAACCAGAGTCTAAAAAACAATAGGGAAAAGAAACCAGGAAGCTTTAATATAAACAGTTAGGTAGGAGCAATAATAGAAGGGATAAATCAATACTGAGTTTATGTATTCATATTTATATGAAAAAGAAACTCGGATACCAAAGGCTGATACTGTTTTATTAATAGAATTTTCAGAAAATTATGTGAAAATTTTTGAAACTATGTTAATAAATTAAAATTAGGATCCATACAAATAATCCTACAAAACCAGAAAAAAAAGAAAATATGGATATACGTAGTTATTAGTATGAATGGGTTGGTTTTATCAGCTATATAACTTGTTAATGTACTCTTCTCTGTACCTGCAGATGTGCTCCGGGGGAGGACAGGCAGAGGGTCAGAGGAACAGTCTAAGCGTGGTGCAAAACCAGGCACCACGGCTGTGGCAGTGCCAATCTCTCTGAGCAGGGAGCTGACGCCTTGCGCCGACTCCTTCCACAGACTGCTCATGCCCTGTGTGGACTCCTTTAACAGAAGCGAGACTGATGGTCCTATGCGTGCCTGCCCATTCAGATCTGTGTTGTCAATGTTTATAGCAAACAGGATGGAATTCAAACCTGCCTCAACAGAGAGAATGGAACATTAGTTAAGGTGGGACTCCCATCACACTCCTGGGACTCCTCTCTCACACTCCAGAGAAGTTAAAGATCAACCTATCTTGTATAGTTTATGCTTTAGCACAGATTCACTTCTATGTCTGTTGGAGCTCATCCCATTGCACACAAAGGCAGGGAAACACCCTGGACAGGTCACCATTCCATGGCAAGTCCACACAGACGATTAATCACACACTCTCCTTTGGGAAATTTAGAATCGCCAATCAACCTAATGTACATGTTTTGGACTGTGAGAGGAAACCAGAGAACCTGGAGAAAACCTACACAAGCGCAGGGAGAGCATGAAAACTCTGCACAGAAAGTCCCCTTGCCCGGAAATCAAACCCGGGACCTTCTTGCTGTGAGGTGCCAGTGCTAACCACTACGCCACCACGCTGCCCTATTTATAAAATGAATTTTATTATTTTGAATAGTAACAAATGACCTTTATGTGCTGCTAATTATATTATATTAATATTTAATTTAATTAAATATAATATTTATAATATACATTGATTATAAAATCTCATTGGTAGTTGTAAAAAACTTTTCACCTTGTCAGAAACAACTCTTACAATGCTTACCCCACCCTCTACTTCCAATTTCATATACATTTTTAAATATCCTATTCATGTTTAATGTACTGTTAACATTTTATATTCAGACAACATACACCAGGCTATCTGGATTTGTCAAAAACAGTACTCATTTAGACAATAAAATTATTGATAATAAAGAAACATTTAAATAAACAATGCAATCCACGCTACCCACCTGCAGCCATAGTTGGAAGCATACTGGCTCGTTCTTCATCAAGAATAAAAGCCCACTCTTCATAGAAAGTACTGAAAATATAATATATAGAAATTATAGAAAATATCTGACATAAGTTTTACTTTTTATGACTACTCATAGCAAGATAAGAAATCAAGCCCCCAGAATTAATAATCTTGACTAGAAATCTAGAGAGGTGTACCTTAGCCGAGTGCGGTCAGCCAGCAGCATATGGAGGTAGCGCTCCAGAGAGTGCTCGTTGAGAGCGCAGCGCAGCCAAGCCCTGCCTCGGCCCAGCTCAGACCAGATGTTCTGCAAAGAGTAGAAACGCTGCAGCTCATGGCGATTCAGGTGCTCTTTCACATAGAACCAGAATGTCAAATCTGCAAAACAATTCCACGCATGAGTAAATGCATTAATACTATTCCATGCCAATCCATTTTCATCACAGACTAATACTTCAGTTTGAAAGCATGTTTAAATGCATTAACACGGCTACCTAATACTGCATCTATATATACACAAGCTACTACTCAAATCAGGACACTGAACTATAAACTAATAGTAAAGACAATACATATTATACAATATTAAACTACTAATAACCCTTTCCAGATGAGACAGTCTCATTGTCATTTGAATGCCTACTACTACTAACATTAACCAGCTTTGCCATACTAATTTAGGTCACGCAAGCATAGCTTTGCAGTCAATCTTTGACTCATCCTTAGCTACATTGCATTAACAATAAGTAGCATTCTTAGGTGTCCTGATTCATTTTTTTTACCGTAACCACAGCAGGTGTTTACAGAGGCCTTTGAGAGTGCGTTTCTCTTTTTGGTCTCTTTTTCAGGACACCTACAGCATGACCATCTGGTTTCAGATAAGCACCTGCTTTCCTTGTATGTGACCTCTGAAGCATCTGTTTCCTCTGCGGATTACACACAACTCTATAGATACTTTCTGTTTTCAAGATACCTTTAACAGAGGGCCTCTCAGGTTAACAAAGAATGCTGATAAGGGTAGTGAACCTTTTCAATGTTTTTGCTTAAAGATAATATTAAAAATTTAAAGTGAGATCTTTAAATATGAACCAAAGAGCATGTTAAGATTTAGTAAATGTTTACTGTGAAGTTTGAAAATTGTCTACCTCCTTCTGTCTTGCTGGTGAACCCTGCCACCTGCTTTATAGCGGCAGCAGTGAGCGCTAGACCTCGACTCTTTCTCAGACCATGCTGAAGCACAGTTTCGAACTGAGCACATAGGCATATGACTCTAAAAACACACACATACACACACACAGCAGCCAGGAGCAGATGAGTCACCATAAAATAAAAGCCTAGGTCAAATGCAGCGATGAAAAATGTGCAATAACGGCCTGTCAGAGAAAAAAATAGCGAATGCAATCAAACAGATAAGTCACAGCTGTAATTATAAGATAAAGCAAACAATTTGGAATGAAAAAGTAGTAAGAGCATAAAGAATAGAAAAGGTGGGGGGGAAACTAAGTTTATGATTTTCAAGGCAGAAATTTCTAAATGTAATAATTCAGAAATAACATTACAACATATTCCTAA
The DNA here is from genome assembly GCA_026260075.1 of Sisor rabdophorus. Classification (NCBI taxonomy): domain Eukaryota; kingdom Metazoa; phylum Chordata; class Actinopteri; order Siluriformes; family Sisoridae; genus Sisor; species Sisor rabdophorus. The sequence goes on along the minus strand of JAOTQW010000041.1, from coordinate 8,901,525 downwards.
ATTTCATCACACCTGCTGTCAGAGTCTGAGGCAATCTCTTTCCTTCCACCAAAACGAATTTGGCACTATAGAAAAAAAAACATATGAAATCATATGTAATATGTGGAAATATGCATATAACTTTAAATACATTTTAACAAGATTTCAAAGTTTGTCAATTGCACAGAACCAATATGGATAAACAAATATACATTTCTACCGTCTGTCTTATTTACATTTTTATACACATTTACATATAATATAATTCAGGTGCCGCTATGAAAGCATGTAAGGTTGAGCCACCACTACTACTAGTAAAACCTCTAAGGGCCCCCCAACGTGCATGGGCCTTAAAAATCATCCTAACTGCACCCCCACCCCATAAATGGCTCCCAGACCTACTTATAATTATATCTTCTTTAAAGGTTATATGTAGTTTACTGATTTAAGTTAATACAACTCATCAGGTCAAGGAAAGCTTGATCCTCTTATTTTGCTACAATGGCAATTTAATTGTGGTATACATATTTCATATTTAAAATTTTAACTATTATAGTTAGTATTTAACTATTACAGTGAGTAGTTAATGATATTTATAGGGTCATTTACTAAGTCACAGTAGGGCTAATAGATCACAACCTGCATTTTGTCCAACAACAATAAAATTGGCATATATTATCATAATAGCTAATAGTTGAGTATAATTACACATTTTCTAGCACTTTAATACAAAGTAACTAGTAATACAGAAGATAAGGTATTGTGGGATGTCAGAACAGCCCTTTTTCTATTGGTTAACTGAAATAAATAGTTTAGTTAAACATAATGGATTAATATTAAAGATTTTAAAGACCTGGAGGTTTTAAAACTTCTTTGGACTACTACACTTTTTTTATTTCAGCACTTTCTTCTCACTTAGATTTTTATGTTAACTGAATTTAATTAAATAATACCCATGAACATCTCAATAAGATTTTTAATAATCTTAAAGTGATAACATTTTAATCAATCAAAAGAACAAGACTTTACATATCTATAAGTGACACCAGTTGACCCACAATCAGAGCTTGAGATGCTCATTATACCTGTTTCACTGCATCAAGCAATCTTTCCAGAAGGTTTTGTCTTTTTAGGTCATGTTGCTGTGTGCCTAAAAAATACAGACAGACATGTTATTGCCGGCAGCATGGTAGCACCTTTTATTATTATTTTGTTATCAAAGTTGTCAGGTTTTTAGATGCAGAAGTTTTGGTCAAATGAAGTTTCTGACTTCCACCTTTTTACGCATATAAACAGCTTCTCACTTCCTACAGGGCTGAACTATCTTCGTTTATCTATACCCTGTGGAAGAAACCAGAGTATTTCTGCTATATTTATATATCTCACAAGCATATAAAATGTATGTAGCATTTTGTATCTGAATTACAGTTTTATTATGTTTTAATGTCTGATTTACTCTTATTTCTAAGTTCCACTTGTTAGACTTTATAAATGTTTACCACGCTGACAGTAAATGTGTAAATAAGAAATGACAAATAAATGTTTAGTGACAATATGTCAATAAATATAAAACAGTACATGCACAATGCACATTCCTCTTAAAGTGTAGGTGAGTGAGCTAAAAGCTGTAAATGTAATTAGCTTGTATGTCATAATTTGTATGTCAAAAACAGATCTGGGGGTTTTATAAATGATTCATGAATTCAAATGCATATATTAATAAGTCTTACACAAATTTCAGCTACATTAGATGTCACAAGTGGACCACAATTATCACATTCACAGTTCTCTCAACTGCTCATAATGACCTACGGAAATTTATAGTTGCACAAACACAGGAAGGATTAAGGGTCTTTTTTGAGGACACAACAGCAGCAGGCTTCCTGGTCATCCAAACAACAATCTTCACTGTTTAAGCAAATGAAATCTTGACTTTAGTGTCTGTGTATTTTTTTAAACAACAGATTGAAGACTGATGAAATATTAAACTGACTGGACTGGCACATATATTTATTGTTTAACGCCATAAAAAACAATCACAATACAGTAAACCATTCTTTCAGATGCTTATAATGATTTTTTCCAGGTATATAAATTTAAGGTGCGTATTTATCACATTTGTCGACACAGTAAAGTTGTCAGCTTTGATACAGGGTTGAGGATCTTGCTTAAGGACCCAACAGCGGCTGTCAGGTGAGCGAAATCTTTAAGAAATAGTGAAATGTTAAACTGACTCTGGACTGGCACATAAAGCCAACTTTGCTGTGTTAAAGGACAGCCAATGATTTAATCATTATTCAAAATCATTATTTGAACTATGTATACAGTGTACAAGATAGAGGCAAATTATGCTCATTTAAAGTCAATAAGACTAAAAACATATATTTGCATTATTAAGCTGATCATTGCTTTACATTCTAACCACATTTACAAAAGTTAGACAGAATTTCAGAAGTTTGACAGCCACCTGTGTGTACAGCCTAAACTAGAGTTCTGAAAGTCCACCCAGCATGGTCATAAGATTGAGAGTTTTAATTCCAACAAGTAAAACCTCCCAAAAATTGAAAACTTCTCTCTGGGTGTAAAGGATGTGTCTGTCTCTCTTGCCCTGTCTCATTCTGTCTTGTCAATAAAAGTAAAATTAGCCAATCATGTTTGCTTATACGGGTTTCCAGATGTGGAGGGAAGACAGACGAGGGAGGACAGAAGTGCATCAGTAAGAGAAAAAGAGAAAAACATCAGTAACAAAAAACTTTTTAGAGGCAACCTTAACTGAAATAAACAACCGAAAAGTCAACTCCCTTACTTCACTCTTTAAATACTTTAATTAAAATGAGGGGTTTTTTTTGTACATTTTTATCCAGAGGCACTCACATATACATTCTGTTATCCTATACATTATCCGAGGGTAACAGGCTGCACTCTTACATCCCAGGAATGAAACCTATTAGTTTATAATATTTATATTCGGGTACATTCTGAGCAATAAAAAAAATCTCTCTTTAAAAGTAATAAATGTGAACAAGGATATTTTCCTGCTCCTAATTATTATATTATAACTGCCCTGCGATGGACTGGCGACCTGTCCAGGGTGTACCCCCCTGCCTCTCGCACTATGTGCACTGGGATGGGCTCCAGCAGAACCCCGTGACCCCGGATTTGGGAATAAGCGGGTATAGAAGATGAATGAATGAATG
>JAOTQW010000041.1:8876764-8891626 GCA_026260075.1 Sisor rabdophorus | reverse complement strand
CGGGATTCGAACCCAGGACCTTCTTGTTGTGAGGCGACCGTGCTAACCACTATACGAAATTCTGACATTTTTAAAATGATATTTTAAAAATGTATGATAATACAGTCAACATGAGTAAATTTAGATATTTTCATGTTTATTTAAATGAATAACAGCCTTGAAATTTCACAAGCCATATTTGTCTAAAATAAAAAAATTGAAAAAAAATTCATAAATTGAAGGCATTTACCTAAACACTGGTCATAAAGGCAAGGGAAATGCCAACACTAACAACTGTAGATACATGTCGTATTCAATTGTTCAGCATAATATTATATATGTCATTAGATTATTTCATGTTTTTTATATAATAAATAAACATTTATTCATCTTCTATACCCGCTTATTCCCAAACTCGGGGTTAAGGGGGGGCTGCTGGAGCCTGTCCCAGTGCACATTGGGCGAGAGGCAGGAAGGTACACCCTGGACATGTTGCCAATCTATCACAAGGCCACACACACTCACACATTCACTCCTATGGGCAATTTAGAGTCACCAATCAACCTATGCACATGTTTTTGGACTGCGGAAGGAAAACCCACTCAAGCACAGAAAGAACATGCAAACTCCACACAGAAAGACCCCAAGCCAGGAATTCGAATGCAGGACCTTCTTATTGTGAGCCGACCGTGCTAACCACTGCGCCACGGCGCCACCCTATATAATAAATACATTTATAATATTAAATTTCGTTTTATAATATAGGTAAACTAAAGGTATTTTTAGGTATAGGTATTAACTGAAATGTTCATACAAGATTAACAAAAATGTACATCCAGGATCACATCCTACTTGCCCAAATCTCATCCAACGGAGAATGGTGTGTAAGAATTTAGGGATGTTGGACAATACAATGCTATTACAGCTAAGACAAGAATTAAAAAAAGGGTGAAGAAAACTATTAAACAAATATAATTTACCATTTTTGCTAATGATGAATTAACATGCACTTTTTGTTTACTTTTAAAAAATATATGTTAATAAGAAAAACAAAGTGTGATAAAGTGTGATGACATCATCTGCCATCATTCCAGAATATATTATGTAAATAAAACGTTTACATGGTCGACATTAATAATATTAATTTAAAAAAAAATAGATGAAAATAGCTCCAACACATCATTTAAATACTTTGCTTGTTTAAAAGTACCGCCATCCTGCGTAGAGGCTGTGTTCTTCACACTGCTGTGGAAAGAGGTTAGGAAATTACAACAGATCGGTTCTGTTTACTGTCGAGCAAAGTCTGCATAGACAGTTTCAACGATTCGTTCGATTTGATCAAGCACACAACTGCAGCAGCCGTGTAAGCAGGTAATAATTAACAAACTGGCATAAAGACTAAAATACAGTAAATAGACCAACGTAGAGAGACTCATTCCTATTTTATTCTCATTCCTATTTTTTTAATAACCTCCACTCGAGAACGAGAGTTTTCGGGATTTGCCCATTTAGCTGCAAAATGATAAGCCAGGAAAAGGTGCTTGTATGTCCAATATAATAATAATTTATTCATTGACATACAGACAACCACACACACTCACTTTCACTCGTATAGGCCTCGTATTTAGAGTCACGAGTCAACTGAATGTAGATGTTTTTGGACTGTAGGAGAAAACCCAGAGGTAACCCACGCAAGCACGGAGAGAACATGCAAACTTCACACTTAAGGACCCTGTGCCCGGGAATCCAACCCAGGACCTCAATGTTGTGAGTCGACTGTGCTAACCACTACGCAACTGCGCCACTCTGAATATTATTTTGTATATATGAAATTTGTTTCTTCACATATCCCAGTTTATAAAGTTGGGGTCAGAGCACAGTGTCAGCTTTGATACAGTACCACTGGAGCAGAAAGGGTTTAGGGTTCTTGGCAATGATGGGGCTTGAACCTCACTGCCTTGGTTTGGGGTTCAGATGGTGTTTCAGGTTATCTCAAAAGTGTTTAATGGAATTGAGGTCCATTAAATAAAGTAAGTAACTATAATTAAATTGTCACGCTAAAACAGTGTTTGTGTCTCCTAGGAAAATCCTAATCCTATGTTATATAAAGACACCTAAAGCAACTGAGTGCTTTTAAAATTTGAATGAGAAACCATTGGGTCTGTGGTTAGTGTCTACATAATTTTGGCTACAATAGTGGTAAAGATTGGTGTAAAGAAAGTCTGCTAAAGGCTGTTAAAAATCTTTTGTCATATGCATACCTGCGGATTATATGGATAACGGTTCCCTGGTCAGATTGTTGAATGGTCCCACTGGCTGAGTGTTGGTATAGGAGATCATGCAGATATTTGTTCTGGATTTGGATGTGGCTGTTGGTTGCGAGTTCCCTCTTGAAGAATTTCCTTTCCCACTTTTTCGAAATGAACTAAGTCCATTTGAGAGATGGTCAGAGACTTTGCGCACCACTCCAGAAATTCCCTTAGTCTTTCTGGACACACTAAGGTCATCTTCCAGCTCTGCAGGAGGCACCTCGATGTTTCCAGTGTACCAAAACACCCACCAGATAAGGCTAAGGAAAATGACCACAGCTCCAGAGTAGATCAGAAAGTCATTGAAGAAGATATCCCAAAACACACCAGACAAGAGGATTAGGAGTCCCAATATGTCATGAAACACTGCAAACCAAAAGGAGAACTTGCAGCGACCCACTCCCTGCACACCTTTCTCCATGACTACACTTTCTTTCTCCACTTACAATGTTTTGCTATATTTGATAGCACAAGTAATGTGTTAAGGCTACACCACGTAACCAGTCTAAGCAAAACGCATGTTCTGTAAAAGGGTCAAAGTACACTGTATGGGATAAGCCTTTGGCAAGGATCAGTTGAAGAATTCCACCTTTATCTCATTTTATGGTTTCATTTTTCTGCCTGCAAACCCCATGACTTTTAAACTAATACCTTCCAGCAACGTAAAAAACATTACCTTAAAGCAAATAAAATGATGTTACATTTACATCATTAAGCAGACGGCCTAGGACAGAACAACACTGGGTCATTAGTTCACAAACTAAAGGTAACAAATACAAAAAGATAAGCTATTTTATCTTGAATTTAAAGCCTCATTCTGAGCTCACTGTCGGCACCAGATCCAGTTTGTACGGTGGATCATCACTTGAAGACAATAAGCTTTCAGAGGCAGTTTCCTGGTTGTCTTCTAGATGGCCAACCAAACAAGACCATGAAATATGAACTGTATATAAAGTGTGCTTAATGATGTAATTTTTTTTTGACTAGCAAGTCCTGTTTAACCATTTCAGTCACTCATACTTGTTGCATTTGAAACGTCCGGCGAGTCTTTGGTCCTTGGCGATTCAGTTTGTCCTTAATGATGGGCAACAACACCAGCGCAACTACAAGGAATACAATGCCGACAGACACACAAACTGGCCCCATCTCAGCTGGTCCATCGGTTACTTTAAACTCAGCAAGCAGGTACAGCACGATGCCCGTGCTTAAAACCAGCCCCCCAAAAACTGCAACGATGATGGGTTTGTTGTAATACGTCCAGAGAGAAGGTCGGGCATCTTCAAACTCCTGTAAAAACGATTTGGAGTAAAATGGATCCTGAGTCATTTCGGAGTTAATTTTTTTCTTTATGGACTGTGGAACAGCAGCTCTTGAAGAAACGCTGGGTGCATATGGGAAAAACATGACATACTGTTTTAATTTCTGTATATTTTACTGATTAACCCAAAATTTAGTTGCTTTGCAACTCCATTACCAGCTTACCTGTTTTTTTGCTGCTAGGTTTGGAAGAGTGGTCTATTCTCAGCACACGCTGATCAGCTTTAATAAGTACATCCAGAGGCAACAGCATGCTCCACATGCATCTTCCTGCAAGCTTGTGGAAAGTGTTTGCGTTTGTGCATATAATAATCAAAAGTAAGGAGGGGTTGAAACATACTGTCTGCAACCTATCCTGCACAGTGACATATCTGTGAATATACATAATGCGACTACTGCCTGGCTTGACATTGTGGACTATTAAAACCCAAACCATCTTTGCTTTCGATAGAAACAAAAGAATTTACATTTACACATTAAAAGGTGACTACAGAAGTCACTAGATAAACAACAGCTGGTCCAACACACGCGCGGGAGACAGACGTCAGGAAGGTCCAGTGAACCAACTGGTGTGTATGTGTACAATACATTACCTAATATGGGGACATTTTATGTCAATGATGAAATTCTGTATGCAATCATTTCAACGATTAATTACCCACACAAACACAGACAGTAAATAGAGTTTATTTCCTGTGACTCTACAAATTAGCCATATGGAACTACAACAGAAACACGTAGAATCAGTTTTTTTTTTTTTAAAGGGGGATTTCTGTATACACTTTTAGACTTTTTTCTGGTTTTTTTGCTGAGTTTTCAGTGTTTTTCGGCTTGATGTTTTTTGCCCTTGCAGAGGTTTCGCTGGCTTTTTGGGTGTGGCCATCTTGAGAACTTTCTTTACCCCCTTTTTGGTGACCTAAAGATGAAAAACAAGGTTTACCATTTTGAAGGCTTGTTATATCTTATGGAATTTGTTCACTAATTATGTGTTTTAAATGGCATTAATAAACAGCTTTTCAAAAAAGCTTTACACTCACACACAAGTACTTAAAAAAAATAAACACAGATGACGATGATTGCTGAAAGGAAATTATTATTATACTTGTGCATTATAGTTCACACCACAATGGAATTGAGCCATAATGTAATGAAAAACAGTATTAGCACTAAAGAAGGCCGGGGGCACAATATTATAGCTTAGAAATGTGCGATCATGCAAGTCTGTATAAACAGCACTGACCTCCTTTTTAAGCTTTTTCTTAGGGGACTCAATAGGCACCAGCTGTGGAATCTCCTCCTCTTCCTCATCTTTTCTTTTATTACCAGCACCAGACTGAACATCTGTATCAACTGTTGCTTTCTTAGTATCATCATGGCTGTCCTTTAAAGCTGATTTGCTCTGCTTTAGCTTTGCTTGCTGTAAATCATGTGAAATAGTGACTATAATGGTCATCTTAATGTTGATTATTTTGAATAAAAAGCAGCTCGATGCCAAAGACGGTGTCGACATGACTTAACTCGAGAGCCTAAACATTCACATCAGTATTTTCCTGCAGCTGAAGCAGTGAACAACTCACCTTGGCTAATTTGGCTTTCTTCAGCTCTTCCTCCAGCAGCTTCAGGTGACTCAGGTCAGATGTGTAGATGGGAAGTGCTACAGAGGTGTGACTTTTCAGGTGGATGATTTTGATGCCTTTTCCTTTCTGCTCAAATAAAAATAAAAGCAACTGAGGACCAAGATATACACACACACAAGTGTAAAGAGAAGAATAAGTTTTTAAAATGCAACTCACCATATATAACTTGGTTGAAATGGTTCTAACAGCTGTAACTATGTTCTCAACAATCTGATCTGTAGTCATCCCCGATTGAGCTACACGCACCAGGCTACCCACAAAGAGATAATATGTGAATAAAGCGTAAAGTGAAGCTAATATGGGGTTAATTTAAATGTTTGTGTATCAGAGGTTGTAGGGACGAGCTCCAATGGACAGAGACTCATCTGGATACGCTCTGAGTTACTCTGGCACAGTGTTAACACTGATCCAACACCGCAGCAGCTGGACAGAGTTTGCTGAAGTGCCGTTTGTTGAAAGTAAACAGGAAGCGGGGCCTTTACCAACAGGAGCCTTTTTTGTTGACCGTGAGCGTTGTGCCCTGGACGAGCCGATCCAAATCTCTGGCCAGGTTTTTGCTCATCAGATTTACAGACAAAGGAGCCCTGAAAGGCAGAACTAGATTATTCAAGCTAAACGTACACAGCAAACATTCACATATTATAGAGAACAGTGAAAGCTCGAAGCTTCCTGTAGCCTACGGGACAAATATGACCGACTGAATTTTAGGTTATTTTCTATTTCATGCATTAAAAACTGTTAAATCAGGACAAAAGCCACCTGGTTGATTAGTGGACACCATGATGGTGAATCATCTGTAAGCATCTTCAGCCGGACCATAATAATTTTACTGGTTTAATACCATTTTATTTTATTGCAGTGTGGCAGATTTAAAGATGAGATTGTGGAAGAACGGCAATGCAGGAAATTAGTGTCCCTTTTTCTTGGTCTAGAGGTAGATAACCATTTTTCCCCCCACACCAAAAGTACTTTTCCAGGACAAACTTAAAACAACTGCTCCCCAACTTTCTTACTACAGCGGAACACATGACCTAAAAGATGAACTAAAAAAGTGACTGCACTTCATTTGCACATTTGTTAATGAAAGACATCTGTACATAAAACTGGACCACACCAAGGGAGTGAGTGCATAAGAGAGAGCGAGATGGATATCTGATGGGATATTATGATTACTGATTCATGAAACTTGGAGAATTGTACCACATAGCACTACATTTTATTCACTAACGTTCTTGGTGTTGTAGTCTTGCAAATAGCGTGTCAACATGTAGCACTACTGCGCTCTGGGGTCCCAAATTCCAACAGGCTTGTGCATCTTTCCCAATCCCAGTTCAACACCACACAAAAGAGCCGGGGTCCTGGTGGCTGTGTGTGTGTGTGGTGTATACAGATGTAACCTGTTGTAGCACAACAATTTCATGCCTAAACTGACCGCCTGGACCGTATTGTCTTTTGCTATGCTAGTACTAACCATTTTTCGTTTATAAAAATGATACACATCAACATAAGGTGGAAATGCACCCTTTAAACAGAACAGCAAACCGTCTTACTTTTTCCGCAAATAGAAATGCTTCCCAATGTGGGAAGGTAAACGGCGGCGGATACGTGCGTCTGCAAGGAAGATGTCGAAGTTGCTCAGCAGTTTCCTCTTGGCTTCGTATGGCTTATATTCAGTCTTCAGTACTTTGAAAGGAATTACCTAAAACAAAAAAGGTAAAATCGAGTCAAATGTTCAGTCACAGTGGTGACAGTTCCAACCCCGGACACACTGCAGTATGGAAGCTCAGCGTCAAAGCCAGTGTCATCTGTTCTGCAACACCTCGAATACAGGCATCTGCTAATAACAAGAGGAAAATGTTTTTCTTGAGGTGTGTATGTGCGAGCCATGGCAATAGACAGTTTCAAAGGCTGTGGGAATGAGAGTTTCAACAATAACAGAGTTTCAAACAATAACAAAAGCACATGGATTAATATAAAGAAATAAAATCAGATTAATGTCTGCCATGTAGACAGTAGGATCAGATTTTCACCAGTCAATGAGAGTCGATCCGAATCCGTAAATAACTGACAGGCACACTGACATCAACTTAGGTAGACACCAACAGCGATATGCAGCATATAAAACAGCTGTTTTTTGATCCGTCGGTTTTGCCTACAGCCGAAAAAACTGCACTATCAAATAGTGGTAACATTTTAGATTTAGCTTAGTGATCAGTGCCCCCAGGCTGCAACAAAGGACTCTCCTCTCCCCCCCACTTCACCTAAAAAAAAACAAACATGGTTTTGCAAAGGCAAAATACTAAAGTCGTACTGTCACGTTTATCACATTACATACATTAATTATCGCTTAGTTTCTTCTTCCTTCTCTGGTCAGTAAGTCTACTTTGGATTGTTTTACCGTGTGAAATGGAAAAAACAGATATTGGATTGAAAAGACGACGTAACCAGTTGGTTAAAATAAATAAATAAATAAAACTTTTCAAAAAAAAAAACAAAAAAAACTGATATAGCCACAAAATTAGGATTTGGCATCAGTGTGCAGTGTAAAGTGGCCTTTGATTCTTTTATTTAAGTCCAGAATTAGAATAGGAAAGGATAAGGATTGTAGAAATCTAAGAAATCTAGAGCACCACTTTATCTGCAAGAAGAAAAATCAGCTCACCTGAGGCATAACTTTGACCCCACTATGGGTGAGTAATTTCTTGTAGAATCTTTCAGTCTGATCCGCCGTCATGTTGGGTTCATCGCGGGTAAAGAGGCAGACCTCGCTTGACTCGTCCCGGAGCGCGTGAGGCAGAGGACTGAGAGAAGACAGCAGGACACACAAGATAAAAAATCTTAAGGTCACAGAACTGCTAATGACTTATAACATCATTCAGAGCAGAAAAATGGGGCGCGTGAAACCCACATGCGAATGGTCTGCTCTTGTTTGGGGATCTTCCAGAAGGTCAGCAAGAGACACAATTGTTGCGTTTCATCCAGAAGCTTCTTAGCTGAGATGCTATTTAGATACGCCTGTAACGCCTGCACAGCTTTCTTCACCTGAAATTCAAAGTACATCCATTCAATAAATAAATAATGACAAATAGATCACAGGCAGACAGACAGATCTAAATATATTAGACAGTTGCTTTACGGAAGTGTTCTTGGCGTGTAGCCTAAACTGTGTGAATCAATAGGAAAGTCCAAAGGATTGAAGATCCTCTGTTAAAATGGTGGCCACAGCATGAAATCAGACGTTTAATACCGACTGTAACCCTCGTTCTGGATTTAAAGTGTTTTAAACAGATCTATAATAAAGATTCTATTTAAGACAGATGGCTGGGGATTATTATTCAATACGATTTAATCCACTGACATGGGAAAGCTTAAAAGTCCATAAACAAAGTAACGACTGACTTCTTAACTACCAGAACACATCCTTTACAACACATACTCGCGACTACCAATATACAATAAACCGGAAAAGAGCATCGGGCACGCGATAATCTAGTTAGCAATGTTAGCAAATTAGCTTTAGCTAAATTATTTATTTCATTGACGTGGATCGCTTATGTGCGGTTAAAACTAAATATTCATAGCATCTACTTAATTCTTGATATATTTTTAATGTCAAATTAAAAAGATTAAAACCTGAAAATGGTCCAGAGGCAGTGGCGTTTCGGCTTTAGGCTCCATGGTACACGAGTACACGTGTGCAGGAGAACGACAATGCGCATGCGCGAGATAGGCTTCCTTCTCGTTAGGAGAAAAAAAATCTGCAGAAGAAACCAAGCATTTTGATTAATATAAAATATAAAAATTGCAACAGAACATACAACAAGCCATACCTGGCCTTTTTTGTGGCAGTTCACTCATTTAAAATTATTTCTTTTGAAAAAATAAACTGTAAAGCAGCGCCGCCTTTTACGAAGGCCTGCATTCTTTTGCACACTAGAGGGCGCTGGAGAGCACAACATTTTACCACATGACTGCTTGTTTCGACAAACTTAAGCAATTTCAAAATACGAGTTCGCGCCAACGTGATTTGTTTACAATAAAAAAAATAAATAATCTAAAGTGACTCAGAAAGCAGGTTGGACCTCGTCTGGTTTCCAACCAACTGCATCAAAAATAATGGTTTTAAAAAATAATATTTTTAATGCCCTGACATAAAAGGTAATTCTCAAAGAATATTTTTTGGCTCACTCAGACAGAAATTATTTATAGTTGTGGTCACTTCTTTTAAATACATAATTATAACAAACCTCCTTACTAATTAAACCTTAACTATAATTAAGACTTGAACAGAAAGTGATCAGGATTCAAGCACTGCCATGGCCAAGCAGCCACTGTCAGGCACATGAGCAAAGCCCTGAAACTCACCACCAGCTCCTCAGGGGCCTCTGCACTCTAACTTCAGTTGTGTAGGACCAAGAAATAGTTGTGCAGGACCAAGAAATATTTGTTCAACCAAACTCCGGACATTACAATAGGCTTTTCCTCCTGCCTGTCAACATGTGCAAACCTCTGAACCCGTCAGCGGGTTTAGGATTTCCAGGCAGTTGTCTTTGCATGTTCTCCCTATGCTTGTGTGGGTTTACTCCCGTTACTCCGGTTTTCTTTCCACTGTCCAAAAACATGTACAGTGGGTTAATTAGTGATTGTAAATTGCCCATAGGCATAGGTGAGTGTGTATGTGTGTAGCCCTGTGATGGACTGGCAACCTGCCCAGGGTGTACCCCTCCTGTCTTTTACCCTTTAGACAGCTGGGATTAGGCTCGGTGAACCCGAATTGGGGAATAGGCTGGTATGGAAGATGAATGGATTTTGGTGTGTTTGGATAGTAATAAGCCCAAAACTGAAGCACAGTGTGTAACAGATGAACAGGTCTGATAAAGAACTAGAAGAGGAATGCTAAACTGATCAATTCATGATTTTATTTCATTGGAGAGTTAACGCTGACATTGCCACAGAAGTACTTAAAACTGGACCAGATGCAGACTAGCATGGAAAACTGTAAGATTACAGTTCTTTTCCCATTGGGTACAGTTTATTTTAGGATAAGCAGTGACTGGGTATCATGTGCAATAACCTACTTTTTATATTTTGTTAACAGCAGGCTAAATTAACCTTTAATATTTGACTAAAATTGTCCCATTTTTTTTGAAGGCGCTAGCCATTTACGGAGACACATGCCCCCACCTGACTTCAAAACTGCAAAAAGGATGAATTAAAAAAACTGATAAAATATCAACTTTGCAATGAAAAATCATCCGAAATTATGTCCAAAGCTCTAACTTAACTTTTTCTACACCTTTCCTGTGATCAAGTCCTTAAACAGTCTGAAACTGTGGAAAAAGATGGCAAAGGTACATATATGGAGCCTATTTTAGAGACGTGCTGGTGGTGGTGTTCAGACCTCCGAAATAAATTTTACCCTTAACCAAGGTGAATATTTCACAAAGCACTTTCCGAAACTCTTTATGTGCTTTATATCAGTTTTAAACTGCTTAAGGACAGTTAAAGGAATAGCTAAATACTTCACTCTATGAGGGGCACTTAAAAAGTCAATAGTCTTATAAGAAGATTGCATCCATTTAGTCAAGGAATATTTGGGCCTGCGTTTATGGGCTGGCTTTAAAATTGGGCTACTCGAGTGGCATAGCTGAGCTCTCAATATGAGAAAGCCGTCACACTGACCGTTGAATTTTTTTCTTTAGAATATTGTTCTTCTTAAACCATACAGTCATTTTGATATTGTCCATTGTCAAATGAGTCTCTTCGTTTCATCCTCAGTTAGAGAATTGTTTAAACTGGTCACTGCATTTTTCTTCCTTAATCCACAGTGCAGCTGATCAGTTCCTCAATGGGGACTCAGTCTTTCTCCGGGACCAGCTTCAGCACTTTGCCAATTGCAATTGTTTTACCTGTAAAAAACAAAATATTTATCAATGAAATGATAGCAGTTGTTCATGTTTGAGCTGTGAAACATGAAAATGATCTTAAGACATTAGTATAAAAATGCGGAAGGGGGGGGGAATCCATGACTTGCAAAATACTGAAACGTATCCCCGCCCTGCCCATCAGTCTGTTCCATATATAAACGATTTTGCCTTATCTTTCATATATAACTAGGTTAGTATTTTGTAATTGTCTTCTTCTTATTATTATATTATTTATCATTAATATGTGGGGTATTAGGATATTTTTTTAATGACTGCTCAGCTTATTATTTTACTTTCAATCAACGATCTAACACTGCATTTGGAGTGGCATTTTTTGATAGACTCTCGAACTATTAAAATATTATCTTCAGCTCAACAAACCACTGCAAAGTACAGACCGAAAGAATTTCTTGGTCCAGGTTATAAGCGCTTACCCTCATCTCTTAAAGTGAAACGGCCCATCTGTGGAAAGTCTTTAAACGTTTCTAAGCAGATGGTTCCTGCCGTCCTCAGACGGGCGATGCACACTTGGTCTTGTTTGACGAAGCGAGGGCGCGTCTTGCTCTTTTCTCCAGTCTTCTTGTCCACCAAACAGATTAAGGCCTTCATGCAGAAGTATTAAATTACAAAACAAAAAAAAATACTGAAACAGATTTCATACATGCCACAAGGAGAAAGCCACTAGTTCCTTACTGTTATCTGCACTTCCTCTATGCAGGTATGGATATGAAGGACCGCATTGTAACCTGGACATATAATGGATTTGTGTTCAATAATGACAATCTGAAAAACAACAATAAAAATCCATTAAAAACATAGAAATAGGAAAGAAAATATAGGAAGCTGCTCATACAGCAAATAAATATTATCAGTGTATCACCTGGGCATCAAACGTGCGGCCTGAGTGGCACAAATTCTCTGCATTGCATAAAATGAAGCCAGGGAGGATCTCCTCCTCTTCAATTCCTTTCAGGCGAAGCTTCAGGTTCTCTCCTGGCCCTGCGTCATCTGTTTCTACGTCATCAGACAATAGGCTCAGCACCTCAACAGTGTGCTGCAAAATATACCACCACAACACACATCACAATTTACCACCAGACATGCTTTAGTTAAAAACTGACTATGTATTTGAGTGTTTATTAACCTACCCTATTTGGCATCATGATA
The DNA here is from genome assembly GCA_026260075.1 of Sisor rabdophorus. Lineage (NCBI taxonomy): Eukaryota > Metazoa > Chordata > Actinopteri > Siluriformes > Sisoridae > Sisor > Sisor rabdophorus. The sequence goes on along the minus strand of JAOTQW010000041.1, from coordinate 8,879,290 downwards.
AGCTGTTGTGCTTTGCTAATAGTCCCTGATTCCAGCTTGCCAAGAACTACAGTGCCCATATCCTGCACAATAAATAAACAGAAATGTCTGTGATAATAGCATCTGAGAGGCTGAGCAGTGACTATATAGCAAAATGCAGTTCACTCTGAGATGTGGAGCCATATACTAAACTTGTTTATCAACAGATGACTAGCAGAGAAACTCTTCTTTTTTCTTGACATTAAAGTGAGTAGCTAAGTAACGTTTTTTTTTCTGGGCCATGCTAAACTCGTTCCTTTAGTTACATACTGTAGGTCCTGCTTTGGCCTATTGGTCAAATTACATCTTCCCATGTCAAAGAGGTTTTTTAAGTTTGCACAACAAATATCATTACACAGTACTTAACTTTCAAATGTAAGGGCAATTGCAACAGCTATATATGGGTTTAAAACTTTATTTGTACTGTATAATTACATAAAAAATAAGGCGTTAATATAAAAAGTAAGCCTTACCCTGTACTTATCTACAATGGGCAATCTGATTGGACCGTCACTCGAGCGATTGAAGTTTGACAAGCTGTCCAGATGTGGAATAAATGGTAATCCTCTAAAATAAAAAAAAATAAAAATAAAGTTCATACAATGATTTAATAATTAATTTAAATCGATTTATTTGCTGAAATGTAATATTACTCCTATTATTATAATTATTGTATAATTTATTGTGTGAGCCTACATTTCTCCACCTCTGGTCAATGCTGATTTTCACCACACACCATAGAGCATAAATCCCACAAGATAATTTAATTTTGAACAAATTCTTGATTCAAAAGCAAAAAAACCCTTGTGTCAGCGAGGGATCTGTTCATTTTTTATTGGTTGCAGATACCCAACAACTTATAGGTTCCGTACAGAAAACAGGATTAGTTTATCAATCATGTGACAACCTCATAGGCTTAGGTTAAGCTATACAGTAAATTATTTACTAATAGTACAATTAATTTTTTACACTTTGGGCTTGGCTAATTTACAGTTTTGCCTTATTCTAAATGTGATTCATGTGTAACACTGTAATCATTTATTTATTCATTTTCTATACCTACCTAACTAACTTTGGGTCACAGGGGTCTGCTGAAGCCTAACCATGTGCAGGGCAGGGATACACCCTAAACAGTTCGCCAGTCAATTGCAGGTCCACACATAAATGAACAACCACATAAACTCGCATTTACTCCTATGGGCAATTTGAAATCAACCTAATGTACATGTTTTTGGACTGTGGGAGATAACTGTTGAACGTGAGTGCTGGGGGAATATGCAAACTCAGCACAAAAAGACCCCTTGCCCAAGAAGCAAACCCGGGACCTACTTGCTATGAGGCGACCGTGCTAACCACTACACCACCCCACTGTAAATAAATATATTCTGCTGAAATTAACTAAATGACTCTGAAAAAGATTAGTTTATTTTCTTAACCAGATTCAAAAATCCGAGCCAGTAAAATTGCAGTAAATAAAGTCAAACATTGTCAAACATTGCTTTTTCAAAAACACCACGGCTCACTTATTGTTTCACAATGATAGTCTCTAGTTCTTAATCTGGTTAAGAAAATAAACAAATCTTTTTCAGAGTAATTTTGTTAATCAGTCAGTCCAAAAACATGTGCATTAGGTTGATTGGTGCCCATAGGGGCGAGTGTGAGTGTGTGCAATTGTGTGTGTGGCCCTGCGATGGACTGGCGACCTGTCCAGGGTGTACCCCTGCCTCTCGTCCTATGTACGCTGGGATAGGCTCCAGCAGACCCCCATGACCCCCGAGCTTGTGAATAAGCGGGTGTAGAAGATTAATGGACGAATGATTCATTTGTATTACTTAAGTATTAGCTTCACTTACGTGTACCAGGGACACATCTCAGAAGGCTCTTTTAAGTTGGCCCCTGTCAGTCCAGAGCAGGGCATAAAATGGATGTCCTTCTTTGGGTTAAAACCCACCTTCTTCAAAAATGGCACTAATTTCTCTTTACATTCCTCATATCTATCAAAGAACGGAAAAACATTTTTTAATTCTGTAAAATGACACTGAATGCTAGAAATTGAGGTCTTATACTCACTGTCCTTAATGTCTATGTTGACATAAAAACATATTCTATTTACCTGTCCAAGCTCCAGTTAACTGTGGGATCGTCCATTTTGTTTATGAGCACTATCAGATGTTTGACTCCGGCTGTTTTGGCCAACATAGCATGTTCCCGAGTCTGACCACCCTTTTCAAAGCCTGTCTCAAACTCACCCTTTCTGGCAGAAATAACCTAAGAAAACAGGATTTTAAAAAAGTGAAGAAAAGCTGGGATCATAAACAAAGCTTAATTACCTTAATAGAGACTGTAAATCTGATAGATGAATCAATAGTCTGCTGCAACAAACGTAGCATTTTATTAAAAGAAATAAAGACCTCACGTATTAAGAAAACTAGTAAGGATTTAGGAAAAAGGGGCAGAAATGGCAAACAGTGTAGAGCAGGCAGTTCAAAAGATTAGTACATATGAAGT
>JAOTQW010000041.1:8842172-8857582 GCA_026260075.1 Sisor rabdophorus | reverse complement strand
GTGCTGGGATAGGCTCCAGCAGACCCCCGTGACCCCGGAAAGTTCGGGAATAAGCTGGTACAGAAGATGAATGAATATATATATATATATATATATATATATATAATTAGATAATAAAACCATGTCTATCTATTGCTTTAAAGAGATAGATATATTTTTAATCCGTTATACACAGTTAAATAAATGAATTCCTTGCAATTGTGCTGCCGTCATGTTGTTTACAAGTCTTGAGACTCCGGAGACGGTTGGGCTCCGCCCACATTCTTGGAGCCTTACGTCATGGCGTGTTTTTTTTTTTTAATGAATGAAAGAATCCCACGAACAGACAGTGAGCAATTCCAGGAAAAGGCGGACTGTGGCGTTGTAATGTAAACGCTGCTGATTTTGCTCGCGTGAGTTATCTAGTCGTGAATGTGAAGAGCATCGACAAATATCTGATTTTTTTTGGCAACTTCGGAAGGGCGGAAGTTCAAGTACACCAGAGGTAAGCATTTTTTCCAGTTTGTTGACAACATTGCTAACGCATCGGACCAATCCGCCCATGTATGCTATGTAGCTAAATAGCTAGCTCATGCTCCGGCTAGTGTGTAATCGGCTGTGATTGTGTGTTAGTCATCGGTAAATAAACTTGTGAATTTAGCGGTTATGGTGTCAGGGAGTTGCAGTGTTGATGTTTGTATTTGTAAAGCTAGAAATGATTGCGCCGTTTTCCCGTAAGCATTAGATGACAGCACTAGCCGAAGAGCTAGCTTTTAGCCTGAAGTTATTTCAGGCAGCTAGCTGTTGTTGGCAATATCTTTCTAAGGGGATTATCTAATTGTGTTTATATGGTTACCGTGGATATCCAGCTCTTATTTTTTTTTTTACATAATTACATACCCTGCGAACTGAATCTTCACGAATCGGTTCCGTTTGTTCCTCTGGCTGGTGTAGATTTCCGCGAATAAAGAATCCACGGCCATGTAAGAACCTGTAGATCTGATACACCTCGTTGCAGGTGTTTCGATAAATCTTTCACTGCTGACGTTTTCCAGCGTTTCCGACATGAATAGGTTCCCTGATTATCCCTGATCCGGTGTGTTTTATTCGGGGATGTTTAAACACTGTGAGTATTTTTTTCTATAAACAGCAGAGTGAAATGAGAAATAATTCCAATAAACTGATGACTGAGTCATACTCGGTAAAGGCCATAGGGACAGAACTTGTGCTGAATCATGGCTAAACAGCAAAACAGGCTGAGAGTGCGGCCCACACACACACACACACTTCTCCTTTTAGCAATGTGATGGCCAACAGACCTTTGATTCATCTGCACTGTAACCTGCTTGCTTTTATTTTCTTATGGATATTTAACAAACCACATACCTGGGGAAAAAAACATTTATATGTAAGGGTGTGTGTGAGTGAGTGATAAAATAGCCTTTAAACAAAAATAAAATATCTCTTCTCTTGTCATTTTTTTTCATATAATGTAAATAACCAAAAATGATTTTAAAGGAGAAACTGAACAAAACCCTAAAAGATACATTGTATGTATGTATGTATGTATGTATAATAAACCTATTTTTTTTATAAGATCAGTGCATTAATAAAGTACTGCTTGTAAATTGTTTGTTTACAGGCATCATCAGTGGGAAAAAAACCCTCCAAACAGACCAAAAGTAATCATGACCTCGGACAGCAGAGCCAGCAAAGCCTTACAGGTAAAAGAGAAACTAAATTTCACATTTTATACATAAAATTTTTTTTCATTTTGTAAAACAAAAAAATTGCATGGTTTGTTTTAATTTCAAAAGTGTATTTTGTGTCTTGTTAAAGTCAATCTTTGGGTTGTTTTTTTTTTAATTAAAAATGTGATTATTTTTTTGCAGATAAAGCGTGAGTGTGGCGAGAATGTTCCGGTGCTGTCAGACAGTGAGCTTATGTCTCTGTCGGTGCGTGAGCTGAACTTGCACCTGCGCGGCTTGTCCAGAGATGAGATTCAGAAGCTAAAGCAGAGACGGCGTACGTTGAAGAATCGAGGCTACGCTGCCAGCTGCAGAGTGAAGCGTGTTTCCCAGCGTGAGGCCCTGGAGCAACAGAAAAAAGAGCTGCAGCGCGAGGTGGAGCGACTCGGAGCAGAGAATGCAGGCATGCGAAGGGAGCTGGAGGGGCTCGGGGCTCGACTTGCAGCACTGCAGCGCTTTGCCCGCAGCCTCGATTCGGCGGGAGGCAGCATTCTGGCTACAGCACCTCGTCTCAACACCGCCTCTGTCATCACCATAGTGAAGAGCCCACAGCAAAACCATGGCCCCAGAGAGCAAGAAGCATCCTAGGAATGAGTCATACAACATACAAGCAAAGAACACAAACACACACAAACATGTAGAAGTATAAGGTACACAACTGGACCATCTCAGCTGAAATAAACGACCGTCCAACAATTGGGTATGTGAGGTCACTGATGTGCGGAATGCAGGATTGCTTTCAGAATCTTTGGCCACACTTTTACCCCTACCTTACATTATTATATACACTTTGTGTACTGGTTATTCCGACTGTTTAGATCATGAAAATGTAGGGCACATCTGCATTTTCAATGACCACAGATAATTGTGTTCTTTATTTAAGAATCATTTTTCATTTGTATGTTTGTTTGTTTTTTGTTTGTTCACTTTATTACATTTGCTTTAAACAGTATAACTAACATAATAAATAGGGTAATTTTGGTAAGTTAAAGTATAACTTAACTCAGAAATGTTTTAATTATACAAGTAATATTTATATCACCGATGTTTGTCAGTCATACATAATGTTTTCACCGAATCAACAGAAATAACTTCTAATGAACAGACTGCCACGCCATGTCAGTGCAAGCTTCTTCTTCCATTCCCAGCTATAGATTTATTTTATTTTTTTTTACTTTTTTATTGGCGACAAACATTTCCTTTTTATCCGCATTTATGATGAAGTCCTAAAAGCTAGCGTGCTGTGATTTAACATCCAAATACTGTTGATGTATAACTAGTTTGGGAATATGTCTGATTATTGTAATTGTGTGATTTGTATTTAGGATAAGTGTATTTGAATAAGCGGTTTAGTTGTGCCAGTGTGTTTCCACTTCATGTTTAACTGTCTCCTTTACTCAAGTTCTCATTTAGCTGATAGTCTGAGACAGGTAACGGAGTGATGCTGAAAATAATCCTGACGAAGCAGGACATGTTGGAATAAGTTCCAGTATGTGATGAGTATATTTGTGCTAATATGTTATAGTGGCCTGTTTGCAGTGGTCTTTTTTTGTACATAGAAGTAGATTATTTATAATGACAAAAGACTTTAGAAGTCTAAAAAGGATCATATGAGAGTTTGATGTATGACATATTTAGGGGAAGAGGAAATGTGGAATAAGAGTGGCTTGAGGAAAAGAAAGCAGTGTAGGAGGCTGAGACAGGGGAACCGAATGTGGTTTTGAAAGTGCTAAAGAGAAAATGAAAGAAACTGTGGCAAAAAGTGCTCATAACTCATGGTTGACAAGACATCTGCCAACCATCAGCTTTACTAACTTCAGCGTTAAGAATACAGTATAGATATATCGATATTTACAAGTTAAAGAATTTGTATTGCCATGAAATCTGTAAAAGCTATTTTGATTTTTAATCACTCAATTTGATTAATATTTTGTTCTTATGGTTTGGTTCCAAACATGCTGGATGTTTTGTGAAGTAGTAAAAAAATACAAGTCTTTATTGGTATTTATTATATATATTTTTCTATGGTAAAATATTGTCTATTTTATGCCATTAATTGAAATAAATGTATATATTGTAGATACTCTGGTATGTGATCACTGAAAAAAGAGGTCAGACAGATAAACTTCCTTGTTTATTATATTGGAGGTGACATGACAAGTTAAAATAGAAGCATCACCTTTGCAGGGAAAAATATACAATAGCACATTAAAAATGTAACAAAAAATATATTGAAGCATTTTATTCGATCCCGCACACTATTGCTCTAACTGCTTAAAATATATATCCTATAATGTACAAAAGTTTCTTACTTGGTAGCAACAATTTTTTTTTTTTCTTAAAAATCTGTTTTATAGTGTGGCGACACGCTGTTAATGAGATGCCCGTGCATCACTCACTCACCCATGTTTAGAATTCATGTCATAGACACACCAGCATAATTTTTTGGAAGTTTAAAAAGACAAGCGCACAGAAACACACACATACAGTATAATCCAAGCTCAGAAAAAAGAGCACAAAACTTGGAGTTGTGATGTGCCAACACTATCCATTTCACCCCATTCTAAATCAGCAATTTAAAGATTAACTTTCATGCAGGCAAGGAATCCTTTTGTAATTATGTAACGCCTGAATGCCTCTTAAATAAATGTGGTAAAAGCCTCAAAAATCCTCACAAATCCTGTTAGGACACTGGGCTGGGTTTAGTGCATTAAAGAAATATTTTTTTGGGAAAAAAACCAACAAAAGAATACTAAATATCAGGTACCATAAATACACTTAAGCTAAAACAATTTGCACAACAACCAAAGTATATCAGGCATGCAGTAGTGCTGCTATAATAACAGAAATTAAAATCAGCATGCCCCACAAAATCAGACTGGCCAGGAACTTGTCCTACTGAGATAAGGTGCCCATGTTCTCATACCGTACACATGCCTCCCTCTAGTGGCTGCCACGTTACAACGTTAAATAACCTACAAGAGGGCTAACTATAAAGGATCAATGTCGTCATCATACAACGAGACTTCTTTAAAAAAGTACAAGGACAAACATTTATTTTATACTACTTCCTGATTTGGAATTATTTGTGATGTTTGTATGAATAGTTTTGCAGCTTAAGCAGCTTTTTTTACTCCCAGCTAAGCCAAGCATTGGATTTACTGCCATTAGTATTGCCAGCTTCCAGGTATACAGATCAGTAGACCAGTTACAATCTGATAGTCCATTATGCTGAAACTCAACGAACTGCTACTCTTTAAACTGCAACTCCACTCCTCCCTTAAGGAACCCAGCAACAAAACATGCTTCAGAACAGACTGTGTGGGATTTTTCTGGCATATCATACTATATGAGATATTAAACCCCTCTTCTGCTTAGCCTCTTAAATCTCAACTTTGAACACTGATCAACTTAAACTGAGCTGAGCTCCAACATAGGGGAAAAAAACAAAGCCCGAAATGATCATTAACAATTGAATACATGACTTGGGGACTGTAAATCCTTATAATGCAGAGTTTAAATTTTTTTGTCACTCTATACATAAATGCCTTCAAAAAAAGATCAAATAAATTCAAGTATAAATGTGTACGAATGCTGATAAGCCAAAACAGATCCTAATAACAACAACTAAAAACGTCTAACCTAAATCACTTCATAGTCAGAACCTGCTAAAAAGGGGTTCCGCAAAAGTATTCCTTGTTTTACAGCATCAATAAAAACAGGAAAGATAAGCAGCGATATTTATAATACTCCAACATTTCGTTGGACTAATTGTCATGTGGTCCTGTAAAGTTGTGCCCACAAGATAAAATGCCAAACTACCAGAACATCAACGCAGCACAGAATCTATACTATAGACATAAGAGTACCTCTATATTTATTTGGATGTTTGTGAAAAAAAGAGACTAAAACTCATCATCTGAACTAAGCAGAAGGGTCTTCTCAGTGTCCCGTGCACTCATACAGCTGTGGCTACGAGACAGGGGTGGTGCTTTGACCCCTTGTTCCAGAGTGGACTGTTGTGTGTACTGCTGATAAGCTGGAGAGAAGTTGTGAATGGCGTCCTGGACCATGTCGCCAGGGTTTATGGTCTCCTTCAAACTGCTGGAGATGCTTTTCATAGGAGCTGAGCGACCTAACAGAGACAAAGAAAATCTAAATAAACATGTTATAATAAATGACTCGGGTGCTTAAAGAAAAGAGGAAGTGTGTGGCCTACCGTACTGTCCATATGTTGGCACAGAACCTTTAGGCAGCATGAGGAGAAGGAGGAAAGATTAAGAAGAGATTGTGGAAGAGAAGATGTGGTAATGTAACAAGCATGAATTATGAAATGAGGAATGATGAGGCAAGCAAGCAGGGAAAAGACATTTACATTAAAGCAACAGGTCATGAAAAGTGTTTTGATGAAGGTGTGATTGCATGGTAGATATAGTTATGGAACATTAACCAGAAAAAGAGAGATAGACAGGAGATAAAGTAAGTAAAGTATAAAGATTAATTAAGTGTTTTTAAAAATAATTTTTAGAAAGAAATTGCATTAAACAATTGGTAGCTCACCATGCGAGTCAAGCCTCTTGTCTATGTACACCTTGTACGTGAAGGCGTGACGCAAAGCCACAGCAGCAAAGAACATCTCAATGCAGATAATAAAGTTCTGATAGCCAGCCGCTACGGTGCCTTCACCAACAGACACTTCAGCAGAGCTGATCTTTGGAATTGCGCCACATTTTTCCAGAATGGCCAACAGCATACCTAAAGAAATATTGGTCATGTGATGTAACGGCAGTTACCCTGTTTGTGCTCGTAGAATAGAAATACAACAGAAGGTGACTTACCTTGCCAAAAAGAGAGAAATATAACCGATTTAACCATGAAGAATTTGAGCACAGGGCTGTAGGGACTGAGCAGGTCCCGTGTGGCAAAGTAGAAGAGGAAGAGAGCGTACAGAGACAGGCTGACTGAGACGTTGTAGATGATTGTCACATACAGATATCCGCTTTCCACGCTGTTACAGAAACAAGTGAGTCAGTTTATTACTTAATTTTCTCAATTAAATTTTTCAATTGCACAAATACATACAGTTAATTGGTTACTTTTTTAGTAATTAGTAATTAATTTAATTACAAATTAATTTTTAGTAATTATTAATATATTTTTTTTATTTGTTCAATTGAGAATGACTATACATTTACTGAGACCGAAAAGCTTGTGATTAATTGCGTTGAGTAAGAAAAGGAGAATATATTCTAAATTGCCAATGGTTTGTGGTCACATGACCATATGTGGTTCCTCTCGAAAGTGCTACACATAGAAAAAAAAAAAAACATTAATCTTAAAGCAAAATGGAGAGTACGTTTTCAAAAACAAATCTGATGGTTATGTAACCACAAACTAGACAGCATAATGTGTGTGTATTTATTTTATATAATAATGTATATAAATTATTCATCTTCGATACCCGTTTAGCCCCTAACATGGGGGTCTGCTGAAGCCTATCCAGAGCACATATGGTCAAGAGGCATAGGTACAACCTGGACAGATCGCCAGTCCACTGCAGCGCCACACATAGACAAACAACCACTCACACTCTATAGGCAATTTGGAAATCACCAATCAACCTAATGTCCATGTTCTTGGACTGGGAGAGAAAACCGAAGTACCCAGAGTAAACCCATGCAAGCGAAAGAAGAACATGCAAGCAGCATACAGAAAGACCCCATGCCTGGGAATCAATCCCAGGACCTTCTTGCTGTGAGGGGACCATGCTAACCACTACGCCACTGTGTCGCAGTATAAAATTATATATTTTATAATTATAATAGAATTATTACAATTTGCTCATTCGAGATATTAAAGAATATATAAAATATTTAAAAAATATAAAATAGACACCTACTTAAAGTCTCCATCACGATATTTTCCAAAGGCCTGCAGGAAGACTGTGATCATCGCCATCAGGGGTTTTACCACACAGAACTGAAGTGTGGCCTGTGATGGAAAACATTTTGCATTGCATTCAGGCAACAACTTTATATTTTTTTAATAGTTAAGTAAGAGAACCAAGTTCTTCACACTCACCTGCTTACAAAATCTGAGAAAGCCAATGGAATATGTTTTTCCCCAAAGGCAGCAAGTCCCATAAATACAGCTAGACCTTCACACACAGCAAAGAAACACACAACTCATCGAATTAAAAAGAAGCTGACCTGATGTTGCAGACATATACGGTTTGGTGGAGGCGACTTACTCGATGGGCTTTCCTCTGATTTCAGACATGATGGCACTTTCACCTCCCAGGTACTCATAACAAAGGCTCAAAAAGTTGTAGATCACAAATGCTGCAAATAAGCAGAAAATCAAGAATTTAGAGTTTGTACACATTTTACCAATACAATTTCATTACATTTCCAGGATCTTGAGGTAAATATTCATGATAGTTTATGAGTACGTCTATACATACAAGTACATTAGGTTGACTGGTAATTCTAAATTGCCCATAGGCGTGTGAGTGTGTGTTATATTTTGTTGATATTTTAAACAAAATAGAGCCAACTGTCCTGTTATTTTTCTTAAATAGCAGAAATACACCACAAAGCCCAAATTTTGTAAGCACCTGAGCACAATTTTTTACATCTTTTTTTAGATTTTCTCCTCTTTTGCGTTTAGACTAAACTTTAGTCTTCTAATAAGGCTTTTTAACCACAATTTGGGAATTGAATTAAAGATGTATGTTCATGTGTATAAAAAAGGATATAGTGAGATCGACACTAATTACAGTGTTCCAGTTCATCCCAAAGTTGTTTCGTGGTGTTTAGGTCAGGGATTTGTGCAGTTTTTACACTTGAATAATAACAATCTTTTTTTATGAAACCTAGGGACACGTTTAATATGGAACAGTATCTGCTTCTCTTAGTTTCAGTAACAGAATAATGTAATGCAACATAAAAGATGTTCTAGACAACTGCTCTTCCAAATTTGCAGCAACATTTTAGAGAGCATGCGCATATGGTTCTTAACAACCAGATAGTCATGAACTTATATGTTTTCAATCCAACCTGGTACCGTTTTGCAAGGCAAACCCAAAGGTCATAGTGATGTGATATTTAAAAGCCCCAGTGTGGTCCTGCACTCTTAAAACACCGCTTGAGAAGTGAAATTAAAACTGTTGTACAATTGTTATCTGATGCAATTGTGTATTATTAGTGGCCATGCTCATTTAAAAATCTGCTGTTTGGTGATAAAGAAAGCTTCTTTTAACACAATGTGTGTGACTGGTTTCTTTTCTCTTCATGGCTCTGGGGGGAAACTAGACTATATTTAAAGAAAAACAAAAATATTTTATTTCAAATTTTACTTATGATATGATAAACACAATTCTAAAACAAAAGACTGTCAATTCAAGCATGAAGCCCACTGTATGCGTTATAGGTATGGAATTAAAGTCTTGAGAAGCAAAGCGAGTGTTTTTCAGCCACACAACCCTACAGTGCAGCTGTTAAGAAAACCTACATAATGACATAACTTAACAAGAGGCTGTTTATTTTATACGATCACATAACATGCCACAGCCTGCAGATCCTTCAACTCGAGATGCAGGCACGAGTGAGTTTACTTATACTATTTATTTGCTGATCTTCGTATGTAAAATCTCTCATAGCCAGTATTAATAACGCTTGTCTGCCTCATAACCAAATAAAGTTCTCTGTTGGTTAACCCTGCTAAGAAAAAATTTCTATCATCCAGTTGTATCAATATTAAAATTTATAGGCTAGCCCATGATTTAGCTGCTTTTACACATATACGGTGTATGCACCCTGGCTGGAGACGACACACCTTCAGCCAAACTCAAGTGTGTAACCTTTGGCAGTCCTGAGCATACCTGTAAATACCTGTGCTAAAAAGTCTTGGTGGCAAGAACTTTACAGTCTACTTCAAAAAATTTTTTTGTACCAAGGAAGAAAGTGGTCAGTCAGAAACTCCACATAAAGGGGTCAACTATCTCTCTCCCCATAATTCTAGCCCAAGATATGACACCACCACCTCCTTGCTGACGTCGCAGCCTTGTTGGGACATGGTGGCCATTCACCAAATATTAGTCAAAGATAACATGAGTAAACACAAAACAGTTTTTAAATTAATAGTTTTTATTTTAAGTAAAAACAAAATCCAAAATTACATGGCCCTGTGTGAGAAAGTGTTTGCCCCTTAACCTAATAACTGGTTGGGCCACCTTTAGCATTTGCAATAACTTGCAGTGAGTCTGTTACAGCGCTGTGAAGGAATTTTGGTCCACTTATCTTTGCAGAATTGTTGTAATTCAGCCACATTGGGGCGTTTTCAAACATGAACCGCCTTTTTAAGGTCATGCCACAGCATCTCAATAGGATTCAGGTCAGGACTTTGACCAGGCCATTCCAAAGCCTTCATTTTGTTTTTCTTCATGTCTAGCTTTTGAGAATCTTTTGGTCTACCACACTTTATCAGGCAGGTTCTATTTAAGTAATTTCTTAATTGCAAACAGGTATGGCAGTTATCAGGCCTGAGTGTGGCTAGAGAAATTTAACTCGGGTGTAATAAACCACAGATATGTTTTAACAGGGGGGGCACAAACTTTCTCCCACAGGGCCATGTAGTTTTGCCCTTAATAATAAAAACCTTCATTTAAAAACTGTGTTATGTGTTTACTCATGTTTATCTTTGACTAATATTTAAATTTGTTTGATGATCAGAAACAGTGGATTACAGGAAGGGGGACAACCCTTTTTTTTGGTTATGATATTCTTAAAGTACAGCGCAAACTCCAGCTGCATGCATCAGTATAAAATGCACAGCCATGAGAAAGCCATATGGTAAGTCAATGCAGCAACACAAACGTGACTATCTGCACACCCTTCTCATGGGTTTAATTTGTTCATGTCCCATAGCGGTGTGTAATATATATACAGGAGTAATGTTTGTAGCTGCAGACATCAGCTACCCCTTTAAAGCAATTCCTTCAGAAACTCATTCCTTTTTTACCAACGCATGCAACAAGTGACCTACACATTTTATGAGGGGAATCTTAAAGTTCTGCAAATATAGAGACCACTATATGATTTTTAATGTTGTGGGAACAGTTTTAAAAAGATTAAACTTTTGGCCATATAGTGCATATGCATTAATAATAATCAAGAATGTTACCAAATGACAAATAAAGGATCTATATGATTAGCAGCAATTTTTTTACTTTATTTAAAACAGCAGCCTGTTGGGTGGTGTGGCTAGGGCGCAGGTGCCTTGGCAACCCAGGTTCTATTTCCTTGCTCAGCTTTTTTCCTCTCGGCTCTCCCCTATCTCACCCTTATTTCATCCTTCTCTCAAAGGCAAAAAAACCTAAATATCTTTTTATATTACTATGACAATGTAAACGATGATTTCCCATAGTTAAATCAGTAAACTGAAGTTATGCACTTGGACTACTCCAACCCCACACGTTGTTTTCCTTTTTCCAGTACACCTGGTGCAACGCTGGAAGGATTTGTTTATTCGTGGATGAGTCATCGTGTGTGGTAAGCAGAGAACATACCACAGAGCAGGGAGCAAGTTAAGGAGAAAAAGCCTAAGACACTACAAAGAGTTAGTAACTCTACTAACAATAAAATAGACTGATGTTAATCAAAATTTACGGTCCACTCGTTTATCACTGAGCCATGTATTCCTGTACATTCTCAATAAAAGCTAGAGCAACAGGGTTGCTATGCAACAGGCAGCACTCCCAGAGTAATCCCAGGAGACCAGTGCCTTGTGAACAAATACGCAGATCCTCAAAACGGCAGCTGTGGAAGTTAGTGTGCATTAAAATAAAAGCTCAGGATAGCGTATAATGCAACGGTACCTTCATAGCAGTCGCGGACCGTGTCAAAATAGACATAGTACTGATCGTTGGTGAAGAAGAGCAGGCTGAGCCAGGAGTCAAAAGCATAAATTGGAACAATGAAAAGGATCCGTACAATGTGTCTCTGTTCATTTGGAGAGCTGTAGTAACGCAAGTGCATGTAGATCTGAAAGGGGTAAAAAGGACAGTAGTTTGGTGTTCTTCAAGGCTATGTTTTAGGTCCATTTCCCAAACTTTTTCTTATTTAGATTTTTTTTTCCTCACACAAACACAGCAGACAGATACAGAAGGGTTTGTCCTCAGACCACATGCAACCAGAAATAAGATTACAGATTAACTTTTCAATGATCTTAAGTGGATTGAAGTAGATAACATCAAATATGACTGCTTGCTTTCATCTGAAAAATATTGCTGAAATATAAATGTCAGTATGTAATGCTGAATAAATAGTTCATGGTTTTATTACCTCTAGGTTGGATTACTTTAACACTCTCAGGATGGTCAAGTAGGACCAAGAGCAAACTTCAGTTAGCTCCAAGTAAAACCAGAATATATTAACAAATTTCCATTTTTTCACAACATTGGCTATAAAACACTGATTTAAACATATAAAGCATTGCGTACGCGTCAATCCCCCAGAAAACCTTTAGTTTTTTATGATGCTACACCTTATGTTATTAAAAGGTGCAGGTTTATTTATTACATTTTTCTACAGTTATGGAACCCCCTCTGAATCAGCGTTCTGATAGTCTCAGTGTTTAATTCATTTTGTTACCAACAATGTTTAGTTTTATCTCGTCTTGTTTTGAAAACACATTTGTTTAGTCAAGCCTTTACGAATATTGTTTTTTAAGGCCTTTTTCATTTCTGTATCTTTTTTTTTCCTGCGTCAAGACTCTCTGACTGCAACACTTTTGCGCAGGATGGCACATGACATGAAATATCTGGTGTATATTGTGCAGATGAAAACAGCTGTTGTGAAAGATTTCCTAACGGCATTCCAGCACTCAAAAGTAAAAAGCAAAAACTGAAATGCTTATGTTAATAATTTTGTATCCCGAAACAAGTTGTTTAAACATCTAATAGTCAAATGTAATTTTTTTTCAATCCCGAAGAATTTGTACCTGGTGGCAGGTAAACAACAACGCTGTCCACACAAAGAAGCCAGACACAGCCTGGGCTGTGGTGGTCATGAGGAAGATGGGCTGATCAGGGGTGAGCAGTGGTGGCTCAAGAAGCCATGAAATGTTAAGCCCAGCTGGGGACACTGTAGCTGGAGATCCAGGAACCATTGTAGCTAAAGAAGCCTTGCCAAAGCGCTCAGATAAGGGCACGTCACGTCTCCAGAGCCGGGGGATCTAAAAGGCAACAGGATAAAAATTTGTCTTCACTAAATCATTTTCTCTTTAAATCTACTGAATAATTTAATCTCTTTAAACATGGCTGAAAGATGCTGACAAAACTAGCTTAAAAGTTTTTATGCCACTGGACACCCTAGTGTCACTCTTAAACAAAGTAAAAACAGTGGTAGGTACCACTAGAAGGTAAAAACAGTGGTAGGTACCACTAGAGGGTAAAAGCAGTGGTAGGTACGACTAGATTTTCGTTCTTGAACAGTTTTAATGTTGAGAATTACCATTTTATGCTGTGGTAAACTGGATACGAAAATGTTATTCATTGTAAATTATAGAGAAATGAGAAACACAAATTGTAACTAATACTCTCGAATGGCTAAAGAAAGTATTAATGTATATATTATATTATTTATATATATATAAATTATATATATTATTTGTTTCCTGGCTGCTTACATGGTTTGTGTTTTGCGTGGTTAGTGCATATGATGTGCTTTTAAATTAGACTAGCTTTAACTTTGTGATTGTTCAATAAGCATCTAACCAGAAGTGCATAAATGGCCTATTTGCGATAAATAGCAACAAATTAATTTATGGTATTTGGCAGACCCTGAACCTATTCAGAGTGACTTACATTTATCTTTTATAAGGCTTCTTGGTTGGCAGTTGTGGGCCGTGCTCAGGGCACAGCAGTGGCAACATTGTGGTACTGGAAATTAAACCCAGATTCTCCAATAAGCAGCTCAATATCTTAACAACTGTATTATTTCTTCCCTTAATGTACAACAAGGTTAAAAATTATTTCAGTATATAACTGGTGACAGTGATACATGAAAAGGGGGGGGGTCCACCAATATGCTATGCTCCTGCTAGTGATCGTAAAGAGCAGTTGATCTTTTACCCAGGTGTGGCAAAGTTACAATGAGATAAATAAGAGTTTGTGGCTGTAGTAAAATCAGGGTTGTTTTTTGTTCTAATCTGAGAGTAAATGGGGTGCTGACGGGGTGAAGAAGGGGGGAATAAAAGTTAAAGCATTCTGTAAACTACCACATAGCAAAAGGGTTATGGCTGCAACTAGACAGCTATGACGTCAAAAGTTCGAGAAAAACTACTGATAAAATGTAATGTAATTATTTGAGTGGACTGATGACCGGATCGGTCTGGGTCTAAAAATACGGCTTGCGTGGGCAGAAGCTGGTCCTGCGTCACTTAGCGAATCTACCTTTGCATACGTCAGCACGCAAATCTGAAAGCCGTAATATTTAGAACGACACGTTACAGTGCATGGGGGGAGGAAACAAACAAACCTTATTAAAACCAATAAACTAAATTTGTAATTTACACTAATAGCTCCGTATAACCTGTTCATCGCGATCTCTGCATTTTAAGCAGGAATCACCCCTAACCAAACTTTGATTGTTTTGTCCAACAAATGACATCACAGTCATTTATACGTCATAAAGACAATTTAGCCAATAAAGCGACTGTTTAATAGCTGTATAATGACAAATTATTTAGTGATGTTTAAACGGTGCTTAAAACAGGGGTCTCCATGAACATCTGTGTAACGGTATAAACAGAACACACACACACACACACACACACACACACATACATACATACATAATTTACTCACCAAATGCATAAATGCTGATTTAAAACAATAGTAGACAAAAGTTAACGAGGGCCTAAACTTTACAGTGGTCCATCATCCATGTTTATCCTCCCCGAGTACTGAAACTGAGGTAAAACTCAGTTATAACAGCGGCGAAAAAAAAGCCCAAAAATAACCACTTAACTCTTGTACAGCGCCATGAAAAACACGGCACTCAAATTGAACTCTGAATTACACAGCAAAAATGTACGGATATTGTCCGAGTCAGGAGTAGAAATGCTTTGAAACTCACTAATACCCTGTGTCGTCGCCGCGCTGTGAAGTTTATCACATCTGAATGGTGATTATAGAGGTGAAGCCACAGAGAGTTGAACTCAGCCAGCTTGTGACGAAAATTATAGGGTTGCCAGATTTCATAGCACAATCGGTTATTTCACAAGACATAAAGCGTACCAAAGATGACACAAAAG
Source organism: Sisor rabdophorus (assembly GCA_026260075.1). Lineage (NCBI taxonomy): Eukaryota > Metazoa > Chordata > Actinopteri > Siluriformes > Sisoridae > Sisor > Sisor rabdophorus. The sequence goes on along the minus strand of JAOTQW010000041.1, from coordinate 8,842,538 downwards.
GGTTTAAATAGTTTTATATCTTAAATGTATTTGGACAATATTATATTTATTTAAATGTCCATACACATCTTTGGATTTTTAAAAACAATCCAGAAAGAAGGTTCTTCCACATAAACTGGCAACACCAGATGCTGCATGTACGTTCCCAAAATGGTTGAACTCTTTAACATATATCAAAATAAAAGTCTTTATTGTAACGCAATATTATAAATAGATTTACTCTATTTATAATATTCTTTTCTTTTTCAGAACAACGTAGTTCACGTAGTCTGTAAAATAATTGGACATATTAGTTTATTTACAAATAAGGGTGCCATGGCTAAACATGCCAGTACAGAATTCTTTAACTGAAATCTTGTTTTTTAT
>JAOTQW010000041.1:8827100-8840200 GCA_026260075.1 Sisor rabdophorus | reverse complement strand
ACACACACACACACACACACACACACACACACACACACACACACCATGGTATTCTGTGGATATGACAAATAGAGGCCAGCAGTAACGCTTGAGCTGTCTTTAAGATTTAAGGTTGTCGGATGACAAAAACCTCTGGTCTGAATGAGATTTTGATTCATTTTAGGGTTATCCATGCCTCGCAGGTACAGAAATATTTGTTAATCCCTTGATTAGCAATTTGTCAAATTTTCATGTAATTTACCAACACTAAAAATTTTATAGCAATTTTTGATATTTGTTCAAACATAAAAGGTTTTTCACTATACCAACTACATCAGCATGTATGACAACATATAACACCTTTGTTTGCATTTAAAGTGAGTGTGCAAGCGATACATTTATTTGGACTCACACTTAATAAACAATCAATTTTAACATTACAATCTAAGAAGTCCCCCCACCACCACCACCCCATGTTTCTCAGGATCTGAACGTTAGACCAGCAGGGACAACTCAAGACAAGTTGTAGGCAAAAGTCCTTTTTCCATGAATTATGCCGGAAACGTGTGATCCGAATGTCCGTAGTTAAATCACACCACATCATCAATTGTGCCTCATCGTCTGAATAATCAGAAAACATCAGCACTTAAGAGTAGTCATGTAGTGACTTCTGTGTCTAATGCAGCAATGTTTACTGACATTCTTCCCAACTTCTGTTCCTCTGCACAAATGACTTATATAGAAAGATGAATACAAATGCCTTAGAGGAGTTGTTGGTTGTAATCCTATTAAATAAAAGAAAGAAAGAACAGCTTAGATTTAGTAAACTGAAAACTATTTTTTAGCTTACAGTACAAAGAGATTAAAAAAAAGTCTTACCTCCTGAAAAAAAGAACAAAATTCGGAGAGTTCATTTTCCCATGTGCTCAAACGGCACACTGACCTGAGGAGGGCAAAATAGATGACGGAATATGTAAGGCAGTAAAAAAAAAGCTACAGCAAAAATAATAATCACAAGCACAAATATGACACCCCAGGTGTACCTGTACCTGTGGTGGGGTGATGCGGATCTGATCATGGCGCAGTGGGAGATCTGGGGACGCGTTGGCAGGAGCCCCCCGATGAAGACGCAGACACACTCTTCTCTCCCGCTCGGCTCCTCGCCCTGCTCTGGGCGATGCATTTCCTGAGAATGAGCATGTCACATTTTACTATAACCAGGACACAACTCTACAGGTAAGATCATCTAATCAGGAAAAAAATGTCTCTCTAAAACCCTTGTGTATCACAGCTCACCAGACTGTGGAACCCGTGGAGCAGGTGCAGAGACAGCTGGATCTGGACCATTGCGGACTCTGTTAGGTACTGGAAGGTTTGGACCTGAGGGCAGTGCACGTGCAGCAGAGCCTTGAGGCCTCTCTTCTCTCTCCTCTCCCTCTCCTGCTCTTTGCTCTTTTTCTTTTTCTTCTGCTGTCCTACCAGATCCCTAGTAGTAGCAACAGGCAAACATGGGCAATCAACAACCACTGCCTACAATAAAAGATATTCTCAAAGTTGTAGATAAGAAAAATAGCATACAAATTTCAACATGTTCCAGTCAAACACGTAGTCGTAAGAGAAACCCTGTCTGTGGAACAGATTTCTGAACAGCTGTCTCAGATAGGAATAATCAGGTTTGTCATCAAATCGGAGAGAACGGCAGAAGTTCATGTATGTGGAGAATTCAGCTGCAGACAGAGGTAAGGGAAGAGACGTCAATTAGAAGGAGGACACAAATAGCAATCAATGGCTTTACTTTAACTCATACAAAAAAAGACAAAGTAATAAAACTTGTAGCAGGAATTCAGGTGTTTCTCTACTTACACGGAAAGCCCTTGCAAAGCACTTCAATAGGGGTTGACATCTTCTTTTCGCTTATTCGCTCATACTTTTGTCGTTTTGTGGCAGCTTTAAGACCCTGCCATGGTAGCGAGCCCAAGTTGAAATACATGAGCACATAGCCAAGAGACTCCAAGTCATCCCGCCGAGACTGCTCTATGGAAACACAAAGACATGCCGTGAATGCAACAGATTCAAGCGAGAACTCCTGGCTAGTAGTGCTTTATCCACCGAATGCAAAATACCCTTCTTACCAATGCCCAGATGTGTGTTAATAGAGGCATAGCGGGCAGTGCCAGTCAGGTTTTTATTCTCCCGATAGGGAATGTGCTGATGCGTACGTGCATCCCGGTACTTCTTGGCAAGGCCAAAGTCAATAATGTAGACAAGGTTGCCCTTTTTGCCGAGTCCCATCAGGAAGTTATCAGGTTTAATGTCTCGGTGGATAAAGTTCTTTGAGTGGATGTACTCGATACGGCTGATCTGCAGAGAGGAGGTGAAGATCATTGAATGTATAGAAGCGAAAAAAAATTGGTTGATCAATATGTAGTGTAGTAAAATTGAAAGAGATCTTTACAAAATGAAATGGATAAAAAAAAAATCATTCAAAACAATTGAATGCTCTATCCCGTTACCATCTGGTCTGCAAGTAACAGCACAGTCTTAAGGCTGAATTTCCTTGAGCAGAAGTTGAACAGATCTTCCAGACTTGGGCCCAAAAGCTCCATCACCATCACATTGTAGTCACCCTCAGCACCACACCACTTGATTGATGGAATTCCCACTACAGATAGAGATTTTAAGAATATTTCAAATTATTTTTTTTGCATGGTTTATTTTTTAATATATTTGTTTCTGTATGTGTTTAGCTTCACCTCCTCCCTGCATCATCTTGTAGAATTTGCTCTCTATATGAAGCTGGGGATGCTTCGTCTTCACACTTTCTAATTTGATGGCAACCTCTTCTCCAGATGTAATGTTTGCACCTGCAAGTATTGATGGGGCACAGTGAGTTGTATAGACTTATTCATTAAGAAGGAAAAGCAGGCTTTTGTGTATTCTGCTATTTAACAGGTTAAAACTTACCGAGATAGATGTCCCCAAACGAGCCACTTCCGATTTTCCGCCCCAGGCGGTATTTATTTCCAACACGCAGCTCCATGATTTGGTTTTAAAAGTTTCCTAAGAACGACCAAAATATTAGTGCCCCACTTGGGTCACTGCCCCATTTACATTTTATCACATTTATTACTACAGCATGTGGAGCAGGATTACAGAACAGATGAGATCACGGTGGTGAGTACACCATTCTATACACAAAGCTGTGCCAACTGACATAACATAAATTGCTAGCTTGCACTGGGAGCCTTCCAGCATAATAAAACAGACCTGACTATGATAGATGGGACCGATGGCACGGCTTATAGCCGGTACTTAAAAAGGTGCAATGAGAATCATATGATCTAGTGGAGAAAATACTAACAGCGCTGTTATAGGCCTATATGCAATTAATGCCCATGGTTACCAAAGCTCATGGTTACCTCGTGTGATCGAGGCCGTAAAAACGATTCCGATTTCTTTTTTTTTTTTTAACCGAAAAGATTTATTGATCTATTGCTGCATGTTTTCCTAAGCCGGGAGCAAGCAGCGGGCCACGGCGGACAGCAAAACGACGACTCGCGTCTGATTTGTTTGCAGCCGCACCCTGTAGAGATCATGACTCCGGAGCAACCGCATAGCGCGCAGTGGACCAGGCTTCTATCCGCCAGCAAAAGCACAAGACACCATCATGTTACACACACACACGTCCCGCTTTGACCTTATATGAGTCCCACCCTACCTGATCCGAGGGCGAGGACAAAGCGGCGCAGGCGGACGGCTTCGCAAGGCAGGACCCTGGACAGCGAAGGCAGCACGAGCCGTTCCACGAGTCTCATTCCAGACGCAGAGTAAAAAACGATGGTCTTTCGGTAGGAATTCCCAAATCCTGGATTTCTAGCGCTCAACCTGACCTACTTGCGTTAGCAAAGCTACCACCCTCCCCTTGTTTGTATCGCAGCGCACTTGTGACAGAAAATGATGTCATTCATAAACTACCGGAAGAACCCGGATCACTTCAAGGGGCCGCACGATGAAAACACTCGGCACTGGAGACGCCTGAGAAATTCAACTGATCCTAAATGTAGTTTCACTGATTAAAAAAATTAATAAACTACCATATACCATGCACTTCACTACAACATTTGATTACTAATTTTATATGCGCATGACGTTTAGTAATGATGAAAAATACACTTGATCTGTTTTCACTGATAGAATAGTCCAATACACACACACACACACCCCAATGATGACATGAAAAGCTGTGGAAGGTGAAGTAAATAGTGTTGATTACCTGTTTACAATGGCACTTTTGAAGTGTGAGCTATATTATATCTCAGCACCACCCAGATGCCACTGGTGGGTCCCCAACAAGGCCCCTAACACTCACTTGTTCATATGGAGAAAAAAAGGAGATAAATGTAAGGTGCTCTGGATAGGGGCGTGTGCCAGATGCTAAAAATGTAAATGTAAATATATTAGACAAGGTTACTCAAAGCTGATGTAGTAAAAGCAGACAAATGTGCAAATGACAGGTTGTATTGGTTATCTTTTTAACAGCAGGGCTTTTATAGTTAAAATGGCTATTATTTAGTAGATAGTATACTGCCGTAACACAGTGCATCATAGAATATAGACTATAGGAATGCCAGCTTTAAAAGTGAACCATGATAGGAGGGATTATTTTTTTTTGTGTGTGTGTGTGTGTGTGGGGGGATCCTAAAGCAGAATTATGTTATTTGCCAAACTGCAAAAACATTTCCAAAACTGTGATATACAACTCTGAGTTTAAACTTTTATAGATTTTATGTCTGTTAGATAATATTCTAGACCAAGAAACATGAAACCAGAATTCCCAAATTCCAAGGGCTTTATTGCTAACACACGTTATAGCTAAACCTTGTGAGTATGAATATATAAAGAATGTTAATGAAATAACAGCAATTAATCAGTTTTCAGATCAACTTTATTAATTGACTTGTTCTTTTTAAATTAACTTTCCTTTCTTTGTAAAATCAGAAAACACAAACAACCTGAACAGGAGTGATAAATCCTGCCTTAATTTAAAATGGTACACAACACAAAAATAAACAAATCTTTAACTTTTAAGTGTTCCTAAAACATACATCCAGCTCAGCTTGGTACAATAGGTTTGGCATGTCTCAGTATGAATGCCTTCAGTTGGTTGTCTCTTCTTTTTTTTTTTCTTTTTTAAAAAAAAAAGCTTTTCTCTTTAATATTATTGCAATTCAGACAATATATATAAAACAAAAAAAGGCTGCTAAAACCACAACTTGGGAAAAAAATAATTAGTGCCAATGTTTTTGAACTTGCTGTCTACACTCACGCATACAGACATATCTGCATACATTTATTCAGCACACAGACCTGAAACGGGTTGTCACGCATACATTTATTCGCCTCCCTAACCGCCAGCACGCTTAATCATCTGACACCGACACACATTTAGTGATGCCATACTAATGCTCCATGTCACCAGCTCCGTTAAAGACTTCTCTCATGCACTCAAAGGCAGAGAGGGCACGTTGTACAGCTAATTAACATCAGAGTGATCATAGTCATCGGAACAAACAAACTTGATTGAGCAGGAAAAAAACCCCCCCAAAAAACAAAACGAGGTCAGCATATTAAGGAAGAGAGAGACATCTCTGAATTCCACATTGAAAACAAAAGACAATACAGTCAGACATCAGAACTGCGTGGCTGGGTTAAAGTGTGTTTGATGTTGCCAGAAAAAAAGGAACTGTAACATTCTGAATCTTCCTTTATGTAAAGAGTTCAACACATATGATGCATATATATTTGTCCATTTTGCGTATGACAGTGCATGCCTGAGTAATGCTGTCTCAGTATGCAGGTGATCTTTTATAAACTCGAGATTAAGAACTCATCCAGTTGAGTTAAAAGTCCATTAGTCCATTATTTTTGTTCAGTTCAAGTCTTGCTGTAAAAGTCTTCATTTCAGGATAAAAAGATGTATGGGGGGGTGGTTAAGGATGTGCGTCGGTGTATATCAGTCAGCAGTTTTGCACTGCAATACTCAAAAAAAACCAAAACACCCCTCCCTCCAAAAAAAAAACAACAACCCCAAAACACAACAACCCCACAAACAGACAGCGGCCGTGCCCCAGACTCTGCATCTTCACACTCCTGAGATTTTAGAATGGAGATTGGATTATGGAGAGCAGGGTATAGCGCACGGTCTTTGTAAAAAACTGATGCGTTTATCAGTGTGCACGTGTGTAACCAGTGTTCTCTTTTACGCTATAAAGTAGGTTGGTACTGGTTCTTAGCATTGGAGCATGTTTAAGTTTGTATCTGTACCATATGACCGGGGTGCTTGTTTTGTTTTTATGAAAGAAATTTCGTGTTTTTTGCTGGCAAACACATTTATTGATTTAAGTCTATAAACATATGTAAATTCTCCAGATTTCTGTTTGAGAGTGCTTTTATGCTTGCATTTACTAAATTTCATGATCTACAATTGGGTGCTTTTTTTTTTACTACAGTCATGTCATAATGACGTGTGTGCTGCCAGAATGTGTGTGTGTGTGTGTATATGAAAATGTGTCAGTCAGAGAGAATCAGAGCCACCACCCAACAGGTCTCCAGGTAACAAAGCTGCAGGGCTGCTCATCTGGTGCCGATCCTCCAGAGCTGGCGAGCCCCAAAGGCTGCTGCTTGGATACCCAGCTGGCATTGCAGCCCATAGCCCTTGCCTGCCTGGTTCCACGCCTGCCACATTGCTGCTAGCTCCACTTCCACCGGCACCATTGCTCCACTGGGCAAAGATGTGTAGACCTGGTGACTGGACAGAGACTGGGTCTGGAGAGCCACCGTTACCATCCAAACTCTGCCAACTGGAACCTGCAGGCACAACTCCACCCCCATTGCCTCCACCTCCTGTGGTAGCACTTCCTCCTGCCCGCTCCCTTTCTCCAGAGTTACAAGTAATCACTGTGCCCACAGCACCTACACCGGATGATACTGCTGCTCCTGATGGACCACCTCCACCAGTGCTTCCACACTGGGAATGTGCAAAATAGCGAGCAACCTCATCTTCGCTCACAAACTCTGCCAGGATTGTGGTGTTGCCCAGAACACACCTGTGTCACAACAGTCACAAATGTACTTTTTAAGAGAGAAAAACACATTATATTTATTATATTTAAGTAAACAGGCATTAGAAACAAACACTGACATGTGCAGTGCACTCTGGGCTTTGGCTGCTTCTTGGCGAGTACTGTAGCGAATCAGAGCACTGCCCTGGGTTAGACCAAGGTGAAAGGTTAAAAGAGGACCATGCTGCATACAGATAGTGCGCAGGGTGGAACCATCAATCTAAACACACAAATAGAATATTAGTTAAGTATATTTCACAAAAGTGTATTAAACATGTCTGCCTTTGCTTCTAATTGAGAGCCAGGTCTGAAATCTTACTCAGCATACCTGAGGTGTAAGATTACTTAACAACAGCCAACAACTCCCCCTTGTTGCTCCACCATCACTCCATGCTGACCCTGTTTAAAATACATACTATCCATTAACGTTGCATACAAGCAGACACATTTTAAATAAAATACTTTGAACTTGCAATAAAATACATGTTAACAGTGAAAACTGGTCAGACATAATCCAATTGTTTTTTTTTTTTGTTTCCTTAAATATAGCGTTGCATACATCTAACATTTTACTCCCAGTTCCTGAAGCAAAAAAAAAAAAGAAAAGACAATACCAGATCCATATCTTGTATCTTGGCTTCCTCCAGATCCACCCCAACCTCTCCCTAATCGAGGCGTTCCTCCTGTCCACGGGGACACAGAGGGCTGTTTCTGATTAGTCAGTCCAGGAGGTGGACGGGGTAGCTGAGACGAATTTCGATTGGTTTTCCAAGGCTTGTTGTGTCCAATGGGCTCAGGAGGCCAGCTTGGCTTGTACTCTGTGTACTTAGCTGTTGGATCAAAAAAAGGAAGTATTGACAAAACAACTCTCAGAGCTGTATCAAAAAAAACATATTCAATTAAATATTGGAAAAATGTTGTTACCTGAATTGTGTGCATTATTGAGGGGGCTGTCTGAGGCACTATAGGGCCAGGCACCAGGTGAAGGCAGCAAGGTGTTTAAGGAGGGGTTTGATTCTAGATAAATATAAATGTTTTTAACCTTAAATATCAATTTTAAGCCCTTGGTGGATTAATGTAAGCTAAGCTAATGTAGTTACCTGTGTTATCCCTCAGCAACTGGTGCTCAGGATCACTTAGGCTTGACACTGCAGAAGAGCTCAGCATACTTCCAGGGGTCATGTAGGGGTCAGATTCTGGATCGACACTCTGTATTCCTTTCCATGGCACTCCTGGTTGAAACTCTAAATGATCATAGTTTAAAGAATAATAAACCTTAACTTACAAGACTCATCCACTGCCTGGTGTCATTCAACTCTTTGCAAATCACATCACATCATCTACATCTGCTGACTTTGCACATGCACACGCTCTGAACACGTTACATTGTTTACACTGCATATTGAACACCTATACATGCATAAAAATCATATTGACATCTTTTATCTTTCTTATGTCCTTACAATTTGTGTCAAAAAAAAATTGGGAGGTTTTAGAAATTATACTTTTCTCCATGATCAAATTTTTTAATAATTCTGATGGAAAAATACTGCCGCACTTAGTAAAGGTGGGATTAAAATGGGTAACAAGAATTTATTAAAAATTACACTAAAAAGCCTAAACTGACCCGAATCCCTATTTACACACAAACAAAACTTTTGACAAAAATTTTACATGTGACAGACAGGCATTCGACTCTTCTCTGAAAATGCTTGATGACACTGGAGACTATAGGATTTAAAGGGTTGCTAGTGTTTTGAATGTTTTTAAATTCTCCTTGGGATGTATGTTTTAAAAAAAAGATTCAAAAATATTCAACTATTTTATCAAATGTTTCTTTTTGCCAGGTAAGTAATAAGTATTTCATAAAGCTGTGTATTGGCAGAATCATTATATAATTTATTAAAATATGTAGTGCATTTTACTATATTACAATACTTACGTGAAAAAATAAGTACAATAATTCAACAAAATTTCAGCTCTAGTGTTTACTACAGGGAATTATGCAGCATAATTCAATTACCTGGCGGCCAGCTAGACGTCCCAGTCTTGGTTCCCATTTTGTTTCCAGGAGTTCGCTGCCAGTTGTCTGATGACCCTTGGAGAGGGCCACCCAAACCTTCAGTGCCCAAAATATCATACTGAGAATATGGTGACCCTCCTCTCTTAAGAGGAGTAGAAATAGGGCCTAGGAATAGCAGCAAAAGCAAACATTAACCTTTTAAAAAAAGGGTGAAAATGCTGATAGCACTGAAGAAAATTCACCATTTTTGTGAAGTGCATCATCAGAAGCAGAGGGTGCTGGTGAGTGACCCTCCATCATCCATTTAAAGCGGGACTGTTGTCCCCCAGTTTCTTTCAAACCTCCTGGACCACCAGGCATAGACCCCAAGTCAAGTCCAGCCAAATTTACACCAGAACCAAACCCTTAAATTAAAAACAGGAAAGGTCAGGCAAAACAAAATGTTAATTTACAAAAAAGGGAAAGAAAAATGAGAAAAAAAGCACACGAAACAGAGAGAAATAACGTTTAGTCTACAGGGCTAGGAAGTTCTTACCTGAATATGCAGGTGATGATTTTTGATGCAGGTCTGCCACTGAGGCTCCCATGCCAGGCTGAGACAGCACGTCAGACATGGGCAATTTTTGGCTACCAAGGTGAGATGGTGAAAGTTTAGAGCTTCCCCCTACATTCCCTACTTGCTGTTGCTGCTGTCTCTGCTGCTGAAGTACAGCCATGATTCTTGCAAGCTTATAAGTGGAAAGAAATCACCACAAAATCACATTTTTTTTTTTACATAGTACATCAAAACTGGATTTAAGAAAATCAGTCAGTCAGCATTGGATTTAATGGTCCACACCTGCTGAGGGTCTACTTGCTGACGCACATTCTGAGGAAACTTGCGCTGGTTTGGTAAGAGCTGCTGCTGCTGCTGAGGATGCTGTTGCAGAAGCAGCTGACAAGCCTTTAATAAAGTGGGTCAGACAGTGAAACAAACTGTGAAACCAGAGAGTTCTAGTTCGAATTTTTACAAGAATAAAATACAGTTAATGGTATAATAATTTAATTTGAATTAATGAGCTTTGACACATACAAGCTGGATTTGGATGTGAGGCGGGTAGATGCTGCTGAGCATGGCAATGTGTTGTGGAGACAGCTGAGGAGGGAAAACCCCTCCACCTACTGCTCCAACACCACCACTCGGAGGAGGCATCTGCTTCAGCACAGAGCCTGGCACCTAAACAACCAAAAAGAAAACGGATAGCTTAACGTCATTTACATGGTTAAAAGGTAAAAAAAAATAATTACACAAATAAAATAATAGATATTTGCAGTATTTATGTTCAAGATAGGCAAAGGTTGAGGCTAAAACAGGCTACTAAAGTACAAAATATCAGTTACAGAGATATGGAAAATGTGTAGTTAAAGGATTTCTTGTTCTGTTTTAAAAAATGCTATTGTATTGAATAAATTATATTGAAAGACACATAGTAAAGTATTTAAAGTAAAGTATTTAAATTGGAAGAGGGAAAAAGGGTTTAGCCTTAATAACCATAATAAAATTCAAAATAAAATGTTCTCTACAACAGAAAGATAAAATTGTTCTTGAACTTATTTATTTAAAAATATACAATATTTTCACTAGAGATGTGCAGTATGCTTGGCTGCATGCAGCATAAAAAGAAGACCAGGGGATGCCAGTGAATTAAAGCCTGTAGCAGTCACCAAATCTGTAGATGTAATATACCTGATTACACCCAGACAATTTATTTTAACTTAAACAAGTAAAATAAAATAATTTTATATGTATAATATGCAACATAGTGATCAGTCCTGCTGTGGATACTACAGTTAGACACTAATAGTTGTATATTTTCTATACACACAAATTAGTAAGTTTAACATCTGAAGCAAATGATTTGCAGCTAACTGTAAGATTTTCCCAGCATGAAAACATACATACACCCACCCACACAAAATTAAATAAAATAAAACAAAAAGAAATTCAACAATCAAATATATTGCATTTAAGAGATTTTAGTTGAGAACTGGTCAACTTAAAGCTGAGCACTGTCTAAACTTTTTTTTCTCTAATATTAAATTAGTTATTAGCATTAACATTTTTTTCAGTTAACCAACAGGCACAATGCACAAATAAATGCAGGGTCAGGCCAATTAACCATATACTGATTTGTGATAAACTCGATGTCTGAAAGAATCATATCAAAGGAACTTTTTTACTTCAGTCAGATAAAAAAAAAAACCTGTTAATCTTCTAATGTTCTGTTGCCCTTAGGATGCAAGTATTAATACAATTCAAGATTAAATTATGCAAACAATTTTGAGATTCAATAAACACAAGTTACAATCATTATCTTTGTCAGCCTGCCAACTAGGGCTGCGCAATTTATGGAAAACACAATTAGGATTTTTCTATAGTGTGCAGAGCTTTACAGATTCCATAATTCCTTGTAGTCCAGCAGATGCATGTTCCTTTTCTAATAAATTGCATATTTTAAAGCAACAGAAGTAAACCTTTTATTTTGTTGATGCTAATTAACGTGCTATTTACTACACCTTAACGACTTCATCAGGAAATGTATATGGGAAGCAGGACATACCACTAACTCCCACACTGATGCTTAATTACACGAACCTATTTTGTATCCTCGCTAGGAATAGCGAAATAAAAAATAATGTACCTGAGGTGACAGGAACTGATGAGGCACTTGCGCTCGCACAGTTGGGTTAATAGGCGACATCCCGGGTTGGTGTCTGGGTTGGGACATTCCACCACCACTCCCGAATATATGACCACCTACCTGCATTAAAATAGGTCACAACAAATGCTATGTTAACCCCAAAATATGGTCATAAATGCAAAAGAAATAAGGGCAATAAAATGCTTACCAAAATAGGAGATACACATCAAAGCACAGAAGGGAAAACAAAGAGGAACTTTGGGGTGATATTTGGATTTGTGTAATGGATTCATATGCTTAATCAAAAACAGGTCTGGGGTGATGCTGTGAGATAGTGATGGGCTAAAAGAAATACAGTGGCATAGCCTTACTTGTCTAGGGGGATTGGGGTGGTTGTAGAGGGGAGAGGGCTTGAAGACAGTGGGCGGAGAATATGGAGAACAAGGCCCCTCCTCCCCAAGGCACCCATCCTGATTGGTGAAAGGCAAGGTCTGCTGATTACAGTGAGAGCAAGGCAGACAGGGCCAAAATACAGGAATTGTAAGAGGTGTAACAAATAGGGATAGATATGTAAAGTCAAAACATAAAATAGTAAGAGGATACACAAGACATTGAGTTTACAATTAAGATTAACTAAAGACTTCTGAAATACGACTGTAACTTACCTTGTCATAATAAGGCCCAGTCTCTGCAGGCCCCATCTCTTTGGAACCTGGTGAACGGAAGACTCCCCCACCACCTCCACGCCCCCCTTTGCGCATCTCTCCATTGTAGTCACTTAAAGCTATACCTCGCTTATCTCCATCCAACTTTTTATCTTGAGGAGGGCCAGGGGCCAGATCTAAAGGACGGCCACTTGGGTCATCTCCCTATAGGCCAGCCGACAAGTGTTAACTCACTGATTTTACACAACAATAAAGCATATTGATATTTTTTCATGTATCTTTGAGTCATTTAAGATATACTTACCATCAGGCCCATGTTTGAGAACTGTCTAGTCATAGGGTTCATCCAAGAGTCACCACCTTTTACTGAACCCTGTAAGCAAGAACCCACATTCTTTTAGTTAAAACATTAAGTTCATGCCACTTATATTAGTAGAGTCCTCATATTATATTCACTGTAGTACAGTAAATAGGGCTAGACGATATAGACAAACGGTGCGGCGTGGTGGCGCAGTGGTTAGCACAGTCGCCTCACAACAAGAAGGTCCTATGTGTGAATCCCGGGCTCGGGGTCTGTCTGTGCGGAGTTTGTATGTTCTCCCCGCGCTTGCGTGGGTTTTCTCCGGGTACT
>JAOTQW010000041.1:8807644-8818925 GCA_026260075.1 Sisor rabdophorus | reverse complement strand
TGGGCAATTTAGAGTCACCAATCAACCTAATGCAAATGTTTTTGGACTGTGGGAGCAAACCGGAGTACCCGGAGAAAACCTGCGTGGGGAGAACATGCAAACTCTGCACAGAAAGACCGCAAGCCCGGGATTCGAACCCAGTTGTGAGGTGACCGTGCAGCCATTAGAAAGTCATTTTAAAATTATTTATATATTCACAAGATGTTTATACAACCTTTATAAAAGTGTTCTTAATTATTTTCACTATATGACGAGCTTAATAAGCTAATTAACTTAACTTTTTTTTTAAAAAAGACAGGGTGTTTATAGCGCAGTGTCAAATACTGCTATGACATAAGCGAATTTCCCTTGTAGCCACACTGTTGCAGGATAACCAGAACTATTCCAATCAACTGGGAAAATTCTCCGCTTTTTGTCAGACAATCACGCCAGCATAAAGTGGATTATTTTTGGATTAAAAACCAAAACAAACAATGAACATAGTGGAAATTTCCAGTGATGACTCTGGAACATTTGAGCCATTTCAGTTAAATAAATGTACTGCAGTTAGATTGTTCTCCATACAATTTGCTACCACAACCAAACCTTTAACTCAAAACACCTGCTACAGAACTGAGGCCCACATCAGAACCATTACCTTCTGTGAGGTTTCCCTTTTCCTTTTATCTTCTTTTTTCCTTTTCTTGTCTTCCATGAACTGCTGTTCCCTTTTCAGACACTCCTTTCTAATGAAAGTAAAGCATTGCAAGGTTCAGCCCCACTAGATAAAACACTATATAGTTTTATATATAAAATAATCATAAAAAAAGATATTAAGCAAACACTGATTTGATGTAAATGCGGGCCTCAAACTATTTGATTTAAACAATTTAAACATCATTGAATTGATGTTGTCAAAGTGAAACAAGCGCGTTGAATCTTTTTTGACATGGCTCGCGCTCCATTTACCCACCCATTTCCTTAAGAGCATTTCGGTGCAACAGATAGTGCGCAGCTTCTGCTAAAACTACACCGAATAAACCAACACCACACAAAACTCGATTTAATAATAATAATAATATATAAACGTTGTAAAGGGAAACCATTCGAAGTTTTACCTAGTTATCCTCTGAAATCTGCCGTAAACGCAAGGCTGGAAACAAACTGGATGAGCTTAGCAACTAGACGGCTGTTACGAACTATGCTTACGCCCAGTAGCTAATTCAATCCTATACAAGGAATCTATTGTAAAAACGTCATTTTATGATACTATGCAGAAAAACGATCGACCACTTTAATAAACCTGCGCTGGCTGACAAGTCAAATAAAGCAGCTAGCTAAAATAAACGAGCAAAAATCCCACCAGCTTGCTAGTTAGCCGGCTATCCAAATGTTTACGGTCCGCTGTCAAACAAACGCGCCATGTTTAAACGTTTGTATCATACTAGCTTTTAAAGAAATTGCTGAACATGTGTTTTGCAACCGCATTTTTCCATTTGTAAAGCCGTCTATACAGTCCGAACGGGAAAGGTCGCTATTCACGAAGGCTGGACCGAGTAACTTGCATTAGCTTGGCTAGCTAACTACGCGAACGGTGGAACAGATTAGCTATATCGTACCGTCGAATTCGAGACTTGTAAACATGTTTAATTATGCATTAGCCTCTTGTTATTCGAATATACACAATTGCGGTTGGCCTAAAACATCACTTTCGATATTTTATTCGCTTAAAATGACCACTTACCCCAGGAATTACATGAAATGTAGCTAAGGAGTTAGCTACTGCTAAAGTGCTTCAGTGCGAAATTGTAAAATTTGAGGCATTCGAGGCAACGTGTAATCCAACAGACTCCATTAAATGTACCCAGCGATGCGGCTAATTGTGGAGTCTTCCACAGTGCTGTTTGTAAGTATGCAATGCGATAATGTAAACGAAGAAATGACCAATCTGGATTTAAAGCGCTGAAAAGTCAGTCGGTTGACGGTCGGCCATTTTACTGCTCGGGTATGAATTGTGTGAACAGCACTCCGTCGGAAGGGGGGGGGGGGTGTAGCAAAGGAAAAATTTTGACCTTCACTATTAAAAAGTTTTAAAATGAACTGCATTCACGGTTTTATTCCTTTTACATGTACAAATTGTATACATGAAGCCAAAGTGAGCAAACCTATTAACACAGACAGCAGATTATATGTACTCATGGCTTCTCTAGTCAAACAATGACGTCATACTTCCATGTTCGTTCGTTACAATAAAAAGCTTGTGGGTGAAAATACAGTAAAATAACTTCAACAGGTATCCTGAGTCCGTCTTGCAGTTTTTGTCACTAATGATTAGGTTTTACAATTATTTGAACGCAAACAATTATTTTTCTAAATTCTGTGATTTGTATGTGATACGTATTGTTTGTTAAGCTACGGCCAACAGTACATCTTGGGCTCAGTGACCACGCCCCCGATGACATCAACGAACACGCCCCACCCACATATAAGTAGAGGGGCGTAACTACGCACGCGCAAACACGGATAGGCTCGTAAGCGTGATACAAACCGATCTCTTATTGTAAGTGTTTAAAGTAAATTTTATACGATTTGGATTACCTCCCACAATTAATCGCAATGCATTTTTAGCATTTCAGTTTTAAGAAATGAACAGACACTGGGTAGATTTAGGATAGTGATGCTGTAGCTCGCGATTGATAATGAAAACGTGATAATGAAAACGTGATAAAGTTAACGTTACAGTTAAGAAACGTAGAGGAATAATTAAGAATAACTGGTCCTAAATTTTTTTTCCAAGCCGATCATCTTGTTTTTAGTCGTTTTTGTTTAAATCCTCGACGTTGTAACGTCAACCAACAGCCGGGATCTTGTGTTGTGGTGCGAGTGAAGCGAACAAAATTAACTGATAAATCACTGCAAACAACGCCACAAAGTGTGCATTCTTATAACCTGTCATTAGATTGTAGAATAGCGTTTCTTGTTTCATATGAGACTATCGGTTTATTGTTAGTCTGGTTTTATCTAAAGTAGATATGGTTGGGTAGTTGGACTGGTGACCTGTCCAGGGTGTACCCTCAGAATTAGGGAATAAGAGTGTATAGAAGATGATGACGATATGGTTTTCGGTTGTATTTAGTTGTATAAAGTATTAAATGAAAACCTAAGATTGGAAAATAAAAACCTCCTTGTCTTGTGTTGTGCACATGTTTTAAGGAATTGGGCTGATGGTGCTGATTGTTATTAAAAAGTAAAAAAAGAGATGGCTCCACACAAAAGAATAGAGAAGAGGAAAAAAAACAAACCCAAAATAAAATTGGAAAAAACTGAAGACCCAACTGAATCAGAGGAACTATCAGATGACAGCACTGAAAAGATGGTGAGGAAAAAGAAAGGAAAGACAAAAGCCCTAAAAAAGTACATTGGTGCTCATGTCTCCATAGCAGGTAAGACATAGCACATTTTAATTATCAATGCAGTGAAATACGTTTAAAAAATGATAAAGCACTTTATATTTTGAAGGAGGCATATGGAAGGCAGTTGAAGCAAGTGTAGACATTGGTGGCCACAGTTTTGGATTATTTTTGGGTTCCCAACGCTCTTGGAAAAGACCTGCCATCGATAAGACCGCTGCCGTGAAATTCCAGCAGGCATGTGCTCAACACTGCTTTGACCCAGCGCATATTCTACCACATGGATCTTACCTGATGAACTGTGGGTCTCCCAAAGAAGGTATATCTATCAGATGAACATATATACCGCTTATCCATGGAAAAAACTTAAATAATCTTAAATAATCTTTACACACTAGTCAACTGTACTTTTTACTTGTTATTATAACTGTCTTGAATAAAAGGGTTTGTCTGTATATTTAGTATTTAGTAGATGAGTTAAACAATTACGAATGATTAACTAGAAATTAGCTGCTGTATAAGTGTGTTTGGGTTACTGTGCCCTTTCTTACATCTCCAGATGTATTCAGGAAAAGCCAGGCTATGCTGGTCGATGAACTCCGGCGCTGCAGTGTTCTGGGCCTTACGCAGTTCAACTTTCACCCCGGCGCTGCCATCGGCTCAAGCAAAGAAAAGTGCATTCAAAGAATTGCTGAAGCTATAAACCATGCTCACAAGCAAATACCTGCAGTCTGTACTGGTAATCGAATAAGCTACAATAATTAATTCAATGGAATCTGTATCTGTTTGTATTGAATTTGAATCCACTAGTATGAAGACTATTCATTCCCTAACTTTCCATTCCCCAACCTTTAACTAGTTCTTGAGAATATGTGTGGACAAGGAAGCACAGTTGGTGGACAGTTCAGTGAGCTGAAGAGCATAATTGACCGTGTTCGAGATAAGACCCGCGTTGGAGTATGTCTAGACACATGCCATGCTTTTGCAGCAGGTAAGATATATGTGTTACTCTAGCAGGATTTATTTGGTGTTATAAATATCTTTTAATATATGTAATAATTTACAGCATACCCCCAGGGCACAATTGATCAAAACTGGCACAAAAATAGACGTCTATACACTTATTTATCAAATGCTTTAATTTTCATATTGTACCTATATTTGGTACATCCAGCCAGGTGTGACGGCTTGCCATATCATAGCATGCAGTTGCTTCGGGCTCAGAACTCGCTGCCAATGTTTTCTCCCATCACCACCAGATGATGACCAGCAAAGGTCGTTCATATCCTCTGTGGAGGACTGCCACCCTAGCCTCATGAGTTAGCGAGTCTATCCAGCCACCAAAACAGATGATGATGCAGGGCCCAGGGGATATCTTTGGATCCTCCTAGTAGCAGAGGCCATTGCCAACCATCTGTGCTTAACTTCGTGAAAGACTTTAACACAACTACCAACATAAGAAATTGCCATTGAAACTAAGTTTTAAATGACGTTATATATAGCATCTTTTTTCTTTCGTCAAATTGATAGCAAGGTGTCCGTTAGGTAATTTATATAGTGTGAGAAAATCTCTCTCTTCCTGCAGGTTATGACATTTCTTCAGCAGGAGGAGTAAAAACTGTGCTTGATGAGTTTGATCAAGTGGTTGGACTACACTACTTGAGAGCAGTTCATCTAAATGACTCAAAAGGTGATAAAGGTTTTATTTAAAAAGGTTATATATAAAAAAAGAATACTATTCTCAGTAATTTAGTTACTAATTTTGAATAAACTTTTTATGCATATAGTAAAATTATTTTTATTACCTTGGCATTGCCATAATGCGTCATCTGATCATTACAGGTAAATTGGGCTGCCATTTGGATCGCCATGAAGACATTGGACGTGGAAAGATTGGCATTAATGCTTTCCGAAACATTGTGAATGAGCCTCGACTTGACAACTTACCTTTTATCCTTGAGACACCTGGACGGTAATTATTATAACATGTCTGGCAATAATATCAATACTAAAGCATTATTACTGTAATAAGTAGTCACTGCTATCTGCTTAGATAATTTGTATTTGCGTCCTCTGTCAACAGCCCAGGTTTTCAATATGCAGATCAAATACGCCTTCTGTATTCTCTATGTGAGGATTAGAATGCTGGAGGGCCACTACAGTTAGATAACATTTAGCAAGTTCTGTTCAAAGTTTTACTTGCATGTTTTACATTTTACACAGCTGTTCAATAAAAATAAACTGGATTTAAATAACCTGTTTGCACATATGTATTTTAGCAATTTAGTCAGCAGAGGGGGCTGAAAGCAAAGCAAATGTGATACATCATGTTCTAAGCACAACAGTAAATTCTAAAACAGGTCTGTTAAAGTAATTCCGCTTCCATATTGTACTTTCATATGTTTTAAGGAATTTACCCAGCCGTTTCTTGTTTCTCTTTCTAGGCCTAAGATTTTTTTGTACAGTGACGCCTGTCCTTTCTATTTACTGCTAGTGGGAAATACCCCATTTTAATTTTTTTCTTTTTCTAGCCAAGCTGATAAGGTTCCATTTTATTTAAAGTTGTTCACATTAAGAAAGCAGCTCGTCAGACCACACAGACCACACTACTGATCTAAGATAAACACTATTCCCTTCATTGCTCAGGGAAGTGTACCAAACAGTTCTGATGGCTAAATACAAGTTAGGTGTTGCTGAACACAATAGCAAAAATATTGAACTTACAGTTTTCTTTTTTTTTTGAGAGCGCTCTGGAGGATGGGGTTAGTGTGAATTTAGCCAGGAAGGGAAAGGTGACTTGGTTAGGAATTTTTCTTCATTTCAGTGCCAGCCTACAGGAAATGCCAGTAGGATAAAATTCTGTTTTAACAACCTCTGTGTCTGGTTTGGATCATTGGGCTACACAAAGACTTGGGAGCTACAAAAAGTTTGGCTTGGCTTTATTTAGCTTATGTCAAACCTGTAGTTTCATTGAAGGGTAAAAAAATGTGAACAGTCGCTGCTATAACTCGTTGGTATTACATACATACCGCAGTATGAGTACAGGCTGATTAACTTCAAAGGGATTTCTTTACAAGCCCTTCGCTAAATTTTAGGATGCTAAAAATTGATTTCTCTCTCTTGAGCAACAATGTCTGATACAGCCAAGCCATATACATGTGACAGGGTTTTTGTTAAATAGAAGAAGAGCCTTCATAAGTGGATAAGCTAAATGTCACATTCACAAACGATTGTTTGAAAGATGCCTATAAGATGGTTACTGTTCACTGGGCGACTCAGTTTAACATACAGGGTATAATGAAAAGCTCAAAATGTTGGGTTTTGGATTGGTTGTAGGTAGGGGGAAATTAGTGCATTCATTAATCAAATAAGTTACACAGAATAATCGCCCATAATTTTGGCTGTGGTTCTTTGTCTAACTTTACATTTATTCATATTCACATACAGTAAAACACATCGATTTATGCCTGACCAGAAGACCATAGGATCAGTTGGTTTGTGATTTTATTTACAAAATGTAGGATGTTTGGTGAAAAGCAACACTTTATGCTTAACAGATTTGTCTCAGAGATTAAATTAGTCCGCTTGCACAAGAAAATCAGATGTGTTGATCCTTCTGTGCCCAAAACTGAAGCAATGAAGTAAACATTCAGCAAGCGTGGCTGTATAAGGTCTTCTATTTCTCTCCACTGCTGCTGTTGACCATGGAATGTTCCACAGAGTGGAGGCTGGAACGAGGCCACGCAGCCTCAGACAGGCCATCCTGAGCAGCAGCCGCAGGCTCCATCCCGGTCTTCTTTGAACCACGCTGATTTGGTAAGTATTCAACAGCTTGGGAGACTAAGCCTGTCTTTCTAGACGCCCTATTCTTTATGTCAAAAATTAACATGAAGGAACTTCACAAAGGATTTGAAAAGTAAAGATGTGTGGTGTCCAATTTAATTACTGCTATGCATGTTAAAGGGTAGGTCTTATTTGTCCACAATAGTTGTTTTCATATAACATCCCTGGTTTCATGTCACTTGTTATTTACCTATTTTTATGCATTTCCATCAGTTGGACCCCCCCTCCCACCAATTACTTTGTGTCCTGTCTATTTCTACACTTAGAGAGGTTGCAAACATGCACATTACCATTAAGATTCCACCACATACCACAGTTCAGTTTTAGTTCTGCTAGATCTACAGTTATAGCACATAACTGTAGAAGATTATACATTTTATTTTGAATAATATAAACAATACTCTTCTTCGAACACTGGCTTATGTCAATGCTTTCATGAATGCTTAACTTTCTTCTACTGTAACAATTGTACTCAGTGGCTTTGCTTAATACTTATATAACACTCATACAGAACAGCTTCATGCATTCTGGTATGGGTTAGATTAAAGCTGCCAAAAATGTTTTTTTGATGTTCTAGTCTGTGTCGAAAATAATCATAACGTAAATGTTGATTAATTTTGCAAATCTCTTATTATAGTGAATCCCTACCGGATTTAGGTTTGGGACTGTAAGGTCCACTTAAGTACGATGAGCTTCTTATCACGTTCTAGTTATTTTTATCCTCTTTGGAAGTCGCCAGTCATGACTATGTGGCTAAATGTTTATGTGCTATGGGAGCATGTGCTGCTTTTCCTGTTGGAGCCTCACACCAGTAAGGGCCTAGCCTCACTATTGTCTATTGTCTACTTACTGAGTGTTGTTTCCTGACAGGCCAGAATTCACGGAAATGGGAATGCAGTCCAAACACATTCTTTGAGTTACACCCCCTATTTCTGTCTTATTGCACCCCGCCATCTAAGAAGCATGAAGCTCACAAAAGGTCCACTCCCAACAGGATGTTAATTAGCGACACACTTTTCAGGAAGTCAGGGAGGGAACAGGTGGAAATGAAGATAAAACAACTGAAGATTCCTCTTTCAAACGTAGAAACCTAATTGATGTAACAAAGCATAAAGTGATTGCAAGAAACTTTGCCTGGACTTAATTTTTGGATTAAATTAAGAAGTTTTAATGCTGAGAATTCCCATCCTCCCCACTACCCATTTTACCACTTTCCCTCTCAGATGGTAGCATCTGGATTTTATAATCCAAAAGTACACTGCTTTCCAGTTTCTAATGGAACTTAAATTGGAGGCTTGGCATGACAATTGAATAAATATTTGCTTTTGAGGGGGAACATTCACGCAGGGGAATATGGAACAAAGGTTTATGTTAGCTGTGTTTCTTAAAGCCAGATGGTAGTTGATCATTACAATTTGGTGAAAACAGTAACCTCAAGCATTATCAATGTGTTTACATTTTTTTTTGTTTTTAGTCATCTATATATCTATCTATCTATCTATATATATATATATATATATATACTAGACACAACTACTTCTACTACACATATACATACTGTATGCTGCACTAAAAATGAAATGTGAATCAGGAAACAGCATTTATGAACTAAAATGTTTAGCAAGCTAATAATTTACAGCAATGACCCCCAAACATTCTACAATCGTAGACATATGTGCTAAAATGCATAAAATACAGATATAGAACCTTAGTCAACTTACTACCACTACCAGGGGCAGCATGGTGGATTAGTGGTTAGCACTCTGGCCTCACAGCAAGAGGGTCCGAGTTCGATTTTCAGGCAGAAAAACCTTATGCATTGGGTTTACTCTGGGTTCTCCGGGTTCCTTCTACAGTCTAAAAACATGTATGTTGGGTGAACAAATGTGTTATTACCATAAAAAAATAGCCCCAATGCTGGCATGGTGTTAAAAAGTAAATAAATAAACTACAAACACCTCTTTTAAGCTTCATTCCCTGACTTCTTTTGTCCATTTTTTTGAGTATTAATTTTATAACATTACCATATATCATTCAATGTACACTTTGTAATCTTTCATACTAATCATGCACAAAGCCTGATTCAGATATTTTTAAAGAAGCTTATTTAATTCAAAAAGGTTTTTTTTGCAGTTTCGCATCAACTTTGAGCCAGATGTACAGTAGTAATCACATGAGTCAATACAGGGCCATGAGGCAAGCCAACTGCCTCAACATCCGAGAACACAGACTTACTGTTTGCACTGATGCGCTGTCCTCTGTATACTGTGATTTGGACAGTTAAGTTTTTTCCATCTGTTACAGAAATGGTTCCCTCATCATACTCAGGAAATGACACCATGATTCATATCAGTATAAGGGGATGCTGGTATAGTCTAAACACAGTAAGAGCACAGAGACACAATCTCTCCTGTATATTTAGCAGCCATGGATTTTGGCAGTTACATTCACTACATTACATACTTAACTTTCAGTTACTGATTAAATATGAATACAGAGAAAGAGGGGCAATTAATGGTTAAAGTACACAAAATATGTGAACAAAGCAGACAAACAAGCTTTTCCAATAAACCAAATATAACCACTAGTTGTAAGAACCTGTTTTGAAAATGTAAAGTCTTGTCAAACACCATTTTCACAATATGTAAAAGGACCTGAAAGCTACTTTTACAGTGTGTACAGTATATGTTTGAGTGTGAAGTGAACTGTGGCATTATAAACTTCAGCATGCACTGTTTGTTGTCCCTATGTTCATTATGAAGTAATGCTGCACTGAGTCAGCCTCAGGACAGCCCTCAACCTTTGAGGTTAATAAACATTTCCATGATAAGTTAAAAGTTCAACACTGGATTGATTCCCATTTGGCTTTTCACTCGGCACAGGAATCACAGCTGTGGGGGCTGAATACCAGCAGTTTCTGTGTAAGGGGACTAAAAAAGGGAGCTGACAGAGAAACTCTTTACAAGTGCAATGAACAGTGGATAAGAAAAATTCCGTGCTGTACTTGATTATTTAAAACACTTAACAACCGGATGAACCCATTTAATTTATGGAGGAATTTGAAACAAGTCGTAGGTGCTAAGGGCCAAGATAGACACATGGAAGAGTTCTTTAAGCTTGTTAAAAAGAAAGGGAAGAAAATAAAGATGGGTAAGATTGATTGTTGAAGAGTCAAATGTCTGGAGTACAAAAGCTAAAATGTAATCTGGCTCCATTTGGGGGCTAACATCTGAACCTCTTCCAAAAAACTACACATCTTTCTTAGCAGATAGCTGGCATGCCTGAAGGGAAGCGTTTTTATTTTGAGAAACCGTAAAGTTTTTTTAGGAGACATTAACAAGAAAAGTATGAACACATACAGGAAAAATAACAGTAGTCAAAAAATATTTTGCAGACACAAAATAAACAATTAATAAGCAAAGATATATTTTAGTTAATGTGTAAACCGTAAGCTGTTAGCAAAAAGACTTAAAATGATCCTGGTGCTACGTTTCAATGAATAGTGTCTATATGGTCAATTTTTTAACACGTTCCTTGGTTATGTACCGTTGGAAAATTTGAAATACTACCAAAATCAAGGTTAGAAAAGTGTCAGAAGTGTCAAACAGAACCTGTTTGACAGAACCTGTTTGACTGCTGGAAATTTCTAATAATTAAACAACACTTAATTCAAAATAAGCAAACTGCAGAAATCAGGCTGAATAAATGAATCGGATTTTGAAAAACATGTGACCCCGAAAAGTTTAGGAATAAGCGGGTGTAGAAGATGACTGACTGATTGACTGACTGATCAGAAATAATTTGTCCTTTTCTTTGGCAGTTCCGTTTCTACAGGAACATTTTATCCTAAGTTTAAAAAAAAAAGAATCTAGAACTGGGCGGCATGGTTGTGTAGTAGTTAGCACATTTGCCTCACAGCAAGAAGGTTGAGGATTTGATTCTCGGGTCCTTCTGTGCAGAGTTTGCATGCTTTCCATGTGCTTGTGTGGGTTTACTCCAGGTATTCTGGTTTCCTTCCACAGTCCAAAAACATGTACATTAGGTTGATT
>JAOTQW010000041.1:8761249-8772267 GCA_026260075.1 Sisor rabdophorus | reverse complement strand
TGTGTGTGTGTGTGTGTATATATATATATATATGTATATGTGTGTGTAATATATATACACACACATACATACACACACACACATATACCTTGCTACTTTTAGTAAGTCCTGTCCATACGTATGGTGGACATACATATTTACTATACTACTAATGATTATTGATAACCTAGCAGTTAAAGCTTATTAAAATATATAACCTGATCTTGTATTGATTACATAGACTCTGTTGTTATTGAATTCATGCTATATGACTTGTATTGCTGATTAGATGACTAGTGATTTTTCTTCTCGCTTCTGTGAGGGTCATTCCAGAAATGTCTGTGTCGTGAGGTTGCCCCAGCCTATACCATCAAGAAGTAAATAAATGTGAGTCATACGGTTAGCACCATGACTATGGCATGTTATAGACAACAGGCATGTTATAAAATCGAGGCAGTGAGTTGTCTATATTTAAACATGTATGAACTCTGTACAATGGGGTTTCTGAAATGAACCTAAAGTATGCTACAGTGAGGGACTGTATTATTACTACTACTATTATGATAATGATTACTATTATGACTGTCTATGCGCCTATATTCTATTGATAAATGTTCATTGCGATGTATAACTCTTTCTTAAGTATATGTATCAATGTATGAACATAAAACATAACAGTGAATTGTCTATGTATGCTAAGATACTTTCAGTTTAGGGAGAAGGTGATGTTTAGATACATGTGCTTGAGGTTTGTCATTAGTTTCAATCATTATTCTAGGCTAAAACCAAAACAATACTAGGAGTTTTCAAAAAGGTGCATACATTTTTTCTTTGGTTGTTTTATGGTAGGATTCACCTTGTGCTTTCATTTGAAAAATTAACCTATAATATGACCAGTCAATAAGTTAGGATGTCAACTACAACTCCAGCACAAACATCTTTCCTAGTTATGGTCAAGTACTCAAGCACATGTATTGTCACCTGTATTGTAAGGAAATGCTAAGCATATGTAAGGGTTTTTTTTTGTTTGCATACAATATAAACAAATATACAAACTATAAATATTCTGAACATATATAATCTTTCTCTTTCAATATATGATAACTATATACATACTTAGACAACTTTAATAATGAAATAGATGAAAGGTGGTGGATGGTTTGTGGTATGTTTTGTTGGATGCTCTAGTTGGTGTGTAGCATGCAGCTCCAGTTGTCTTGAATGTTCTCATGAGGAACATTAACACATTCCACATCTGTTGTGGTTTTTTGGTTTTGAAAGAAAATTTCCACTAATGATGACCTGTTGACAATCAGAGGACGGTTTACAGATGCATTCGATCGTGAGGATGTTTGCAAATAGTCTAAACAAGGGGTCAAAATCTTCCCTAACCCTGACCACCGGTTATTAGAGAGAGTTAGGAGAGCATCATTCACTTAACTTTTTCAACTTGGTTTGCTTTAACTGAATGTGAGCATGTGACATTTAGGATTTTTCATGGACTTTAACTCTTTCCCCAAATAGATTGATTAAATGGGGAGAGAAATGCACATGGTTAGATCTTTGTGTTTTATACTTGCGGTATAAATGCTCAGTCTGATATTTATGGCAGACAGTTCAATATTGATCTTGACATGATGTTCCATATTTTAATTCTGAAAAAAAACATTTCGACCGAACCCAAAAATAAAAGTAATGATTTACAATTTTTTTTGTCAAGGTTGTTAATTTTACAACCGTTAGCTACAAAAATCAGGGTTTTTGGAAAGAAGAAAAAATGTCTTTTTGTACTGTATTTTTACATTGTTTCTTTTGTTTCTTCTTTTTTCTCCCTTAATGGAATAAATATTGAACACAGTGGACCAAAATCTCATGAGTGCTTAACAATAAACAGATTGTTTTAGAATGTGTTGTGTATTTATTTATCAATTATATGCATATTTATTATTTTTAATTAAAATTAGTTAATAAATGTGTTAGTGAGTATCAGTATTGGTTCACATTACTGCCTATATATTTATTTATTTATTCTAGAAAAACAACAGTCTGGCTGTCTGTTACAACCAGCCCGCTTTTTACCCGCTTATTACCTAACTCAGGGTCACAGTGGGTCTGCTTTACAGCACTTTTGACTTGATATCTTATTCAAAATGCTGGTACAGGAATGTTTGAGTAACACACTTACATTAAATATGTGCTCCAAAATCAAAACCTATGCATTTGAATTAAGTAAATACTTACTGATTACTGATAGGAATGACTATATATTGTAGGGCTCGGAGGTGGTAGGACACCTAAAAAAGTTTTTAAAATTGTTTAAATAAATTAACATCTTTTTACATTATAAACATATATTACCTGTATAATGTGTTATGTATTGTCTGTTTGCACAGTCCAGAATCTAGATTGGAGTCAGTATTGTCTATTTGCACTGTCTGTATCAGGTGGCACATGTGCACTTTATGTTCTTTAGTTAAGCTTTTTGTTGTTTTGTGCTCTTCTCTGTTGTTTTGTGTACCACTATGGGGTCTTGGAGAAACGTTTCATTTCACTGTGTACTGCATCTGCTATATATGGTTGAAATGACAAAGTTTCTTGAACTTAAACTTGAATATCCTGTACAATATTATTGATTTAGTGTGTATAAGAACATGGTAAATATTGAAAATGTATTGTGTGTGTGTGTTTTGTGTGTCTGTGTTGTGCCAGTCTGTGGACTGGCGACCCGTGTACCCCCTGCCTCTTGCCCTATGTGTGCTGGGATAGGCTACAGCAGAAAGCCCCCCCCCCCGTGACCCTGAGTTCAGGAATAAAAGCGGGTACAGAAGATGAATGAATGAATAAATATTTCATTAATGTTGGCTTGTTTACAAGTGATATATACACGTGCTTTCGGTTTGCTTAGATAACCTTCCTTCGTTCCTATTGGCTGTCAAGTGGACTACGAACACTTCCGACATCCAATCACACACAACAAAACTCAGCGAGTAATTGGTTCAGTGATGCGGGTTGGACGTTTAATAACTGTACTCCGCGTTTGGGGAAATAGTAAAGTAGTCAGACAGGTCAAGTTAGATAAATTACCACAGCTTCCGGTAACTAAGATAAAGTTCCTGGTTCTGATCACTGCAGATCGGTTAGTTTTGATATGAGTTGCTTTGAAATGGCTTCAGATATTCCGGACATATTCAAAGTCCTGCTGGAAGAGCCTTTCTCCTTCTTGACTGGTAGCACTGACGGTAAGAGCTTGTCACTTTCCATGTTTTCTGCAGGTGGTTTGTGGTTAATAGTTACTGACTGTATAATGATACTAATAATAATAAAAAGGATTTTTGCGCACTACAAGTTTGTTCTTGATATTGACTGTAATAATAGTACAGATGTTCGGATTTACTGTAAATGTTTCTGCGTGCTACTTTAAAGATTTGTTTATTTTACGAAAATGGTGTTGCTGTATGCTTTCTTGGGATCAGTGCTGGATCGGACAGCGAATTGAGGGTCGGGGAAAGCTGTTAAAGCTTAATATTAAATAGACTACAGATACAAAATAGTCTTTAAATACGTTACTTTTCGCGTACAATTACATTTTTACATCAATACTAATCCAGATTAACTGGATAAATGGCAACGTACTTTATCTGATTTGGAACAAAGTTATTTCCAGGTTAATATTATTATTAAGGGATTATTCCATTATGATAAACAAATCAGCTTCTTTTATTTGACTCCTATCACTTTTTTGTTTGATTTAAAAAAAAGGTTTATACTAGTTTGACTCTCTTCCAACCAGCAGGGACCATGTGCCTTTTCACTTGCTCCAACTTGCTTTCGCGTTTCTAAGATCCTGCCAAAAAAAAACAAAGGATTCTTACAAAACTGTTTGTGCAATAGAATGTCATGTGTATACGCACATAATTAACGTAGCCGTTTTTTTGGCTTCGGGATAATATCTGTTTTGTTATTATTCTTTAATGTCCTTTATGGTTCGATTTGCCTCTTTGGTAACCAACAATCCTGGCGCCGTTTTGAAATATCGCGAGAGTTTGAACATCACAGGGACACCGCCTGCAAGATAACAGCCGCTTCATTGGTCCGCATGTGTGCTTTGATAACGGCACGTGCAGGGCCTTGTGAGCTTGTGTGTGTGTGTGTGTTTGAAAACCGATGCAACAAAACGAACATTATGCGGCCACGTTAAAGTGTCTATACCTCTATACCATTTCATGTCATTAAATGCCATTCCCACCAAAGTCTTCCGCAAAACGTGGAATTTTACAATGCGACCTAATGCAGTTAACATTTTAAAGAGAGTCTCTGGTTAATTTTCGTGTTTGTTTATCGTTTCTATAGATTTAATAGTGGTGCGCTGGAGATCTGTGTGTTCGGACTCTTAAGATCGCTGACAGTGTGTTTGTCTTTGTGGGTCAAATCTAATTATAATATTCGTTTCGGAGAGACGTGATTGGCCGCGTACAAAGCCGTGTTTATCAAAATGGGAGTGGTTTTCTGTGAATATGAACGAAGCTGGTTGCGTGCGAGATATGGAGACTCAGCTGAAAGGCAGTCGTGTTGTTTATTGGTCGCAGTAGTGTTTACCAGTGTTTTCGCCGAAATTGACACAGAAGACTCGTTTACTTGTATAAGGAATACCGAAACACGGACAAAAAAAATGTCTGCAGAAGCTCAAACGGTACGTTTGGACGAAGGCAGCGTTCCCCCGGCTTTGTTTCCTGTGGCGTTAAAGAAAATACTGGAAATTCCTCCGCCGAATTTGTTGGAATGTGCAAATGGTACGTAGGTCACGGATTTCTTGCCGAGTTGTGCACATGGTGGGCGTTTCACGGTTCTTAAAGCCATTGAGGATTAAACATTATTGAAAGAACGATGAAGATTAATAAAGCAAGTTAAAGAGAGAAAGTAGCCTACCCAAACGTGGTATTAAAATACAGCCAGCAGCTATAGACTTCCTATGACACATACGTTAAGTGGCAGTGTACTGTATACCTGCGCACTAAATAGTGCAATACAAGTGTGCGATTACCAGTGCAAATGTTTAATGATACTAGCAATAATCTATGGGATGTATACCGTATTGTGGTATTAGACCGATTTATTTTGTAGATATTTTATTTTAATTTTGGCTCAAATAAATTCAGTGACTTTCAAAAAATAATTGTATTTAGAATCTGTTGTTCTACAGTGTCACAAACAGACAACACCCATGACACTGAAAATCTGACATCTGAGAATGGTATTGTGTTTGTCGTTTTGCTAAAGCTCAGATAGTCACAGTTGGTGGTCACAATAAAAAAGGAGCCATATTTGCAGAGGATTTTCAAAAAGCTGTGTGTATGAGAGGAGTGTGTTAATTAGCTATTTAATCTATTAAAACAAGACAAACGTGTTTTTCTCCCCCTATATTGTATCCATACTAAATGGACCTGTGCTTATTTCTTGAATAAGCGCAAAGCATACACTATGCAGATAATTTAAGTTTACAGTTGATTATTAACAGACAGCAGAAAATAAGAGTCCAAATCTTTATGGTAACATACTGTTTTGTGTTTTGATGTCCTAGAAAATGAAAAAAATAAGCTTTCCGGGGAAGACGCGGACTCCAGAGAAGGAGTCAGTGGACTGGGACCATCAGCTGCCTTGACGCCTGCTATCTGGGATAAGACAATTCCTTATGATGGCAAAAGCTTTCACCTTGAGTACATGGATCTGGAGGAATTTCTAATGGAAAATGGTATACCTGCTTCTGAACAAGTTCAGGAGGAAAGCATTGCTAAAGAGAGCTCAAAGCAACCAACCGAGAAAGCATCCACAATCCCCCTAAAGACGGAACAAAGCCCAGCAGCCCCAATCACACTTCTTCCAACCATGGAACTTGAGAATTGTGAAGAAGTTGTTTTATCAAACTCTACACAAACCACAACGGGTCAGTATATAGTGAGAATATGAAGTACTTCTATCGAAACATACTAGCTGAATGTGGTTTATAAAACGTGTATTAGATATGTATTAAAATGTATAGTTAATTAAAATTCTGTTGTACATTAATTCAGTCAAATAAACTTTACTCTCTTCAGTTTAAATAGAAGTTTACATGGGTTCACAGAACACTGAATGGAAAGATAACCATCAATAGCAATATAACAAATAACTAAAGCAAATAGCAGGTTTTTTTTTTGTTTTTTTTACACCAGTTCAGGGTATAATGATTTGACCCTCATATTTCAGAGTTAACATTAAAGAAAGACTGTCTAACACCAGACCCTATTAGCCCTGAGGAAATTGAGGTAGCAGTGAACTTCGAGCCAGATCCTGCAGACCTTGTGCTTTCCAGTGTTCCTGGAGGAGAACTCTTTAACCCTCGTAAACATCGCTTCAGTGATGAGGATCTTAAACCACAACCCATTATCAAAAAAGCAAAAAAAACATTTGTCCCTGAAGACCTAAAGGTAGGTTTATGCTTACAGGTAGAGATTTGTAAACCAATGTTTTTTTCCGAATACTAGTTCTACCCAATGATTTATATTGTTTAACCGACCATTTTAAACGGTTTCTTGTTTGCATACAATATAAAGTATTCACGTTGTCCTTGGATTTTATTTCACTTCTCTGCTAATTATTTTAGGACGATAAATATTGGCAGAGAAGAAAGAAGAACAATGTTGCAGCAAAACGTTCTCGAGATGCCAGACGGTTAAAAGAGAATCAGATCACGGTCCGTGCAGCCTTCTTGGAGCGGGAGAACATGGCTCTGAGGCAGGAGGTGGCTGAGCTGCGCAAGGATTTGGGGCGCTGCAAGAAAATTGTGGCTGGCTATGAAGCAAAATACGGAACACTGTAAGAGACAATAGCTGCAAGATTTGGCTGTTTAAGATAAGTCAGAAAATACTACGTTTAAACAGAAACAATTTAGTCACAATTTTGCCTTTTTCTTAGTTTACTTCATTTCCATAACACTTTTTTTTTTAAATGCTCACCTAAACCTTTAATTTGTATAAAAACCTGGCTTCAGGTTTTTATAATGCATTTTTTTAATGCATAAGAAACAAAATTATGACTTTCAAGAATTAAATACACTTTAACAGCAAAAAAAAAACCATCTAATTATTGTAAGTGAAGGCAAAGTGTCTGCCTGTTATGTTTTGGGTTTTTTTTACAATTATTTTGTATTACATGTTAAAATTTAGATTATAACAGTATCTGCAGTGAGCTTTTAATAGAGATTTATATGCTTTGCTTGAATTCTGAAGCAATACTGGATTATGTACCTGGAGTTTGTTTAAGTCCATAAGGTTAATTGTTTAGTCTTTGTGTGTCAGAGAAAGTAAGTGTACATACTGTATTTGCAATTTCCAAAAATGTAAAAAAATGTTTTATATGAAACCCAATTATATATTACTTTCACAAAGTGTGTTCAGTGTATTGAATACTCTTGGAATGAAATTATGAATCCCTTTCCAATCAAAATTAAAATAAAGCACCATTAAACCCAGCCCTTAAAATAAGGGCTTATTCTTCTCTTTGATTGGAATCTAAAACCTTACCATGACGATGACAGGCCTTGCATGCATGATAATAGACCTGTTTTAACTTACTCTAAATAAATTGTTGAACAGCAATGTGATAACACGTTTAAACATTTGTTACCCTTTTTAAAAGTTTACTTTGCTGTTACAAATATCTTGAAATTAAGAAGAAAATGAAGTTTATTTAAATTGATTGGGATAAACACTATATAATGCCAGCTATCTTGTGAGTAGTGTGACTCTCAAATTAAAAGGTCATGTGATCATTAACTGCATTTTTGAGAATGGTAAATTAAATTTTTTATTTTATATAAAATAAATGTTAGATTTGCACAAAATTGTGCTTTTTTTGTGGTCTGAGAACATTAAAGGGGTTTCTTTTTCAATGTGGGAAATTTGCGTACTGTCTTAGATCAAAACACTTTCAGGGAAAACTTTGCATCACGTATTGCCTGTGCATTAATTTAACCTGACATTAAATTGTTATAACTTGCAGTTGATTGCATTTAGCCAGTAGCATTTGGACTTTCTTTTTGGCTAATATGCTATACTAGAGAAACAAACTTGTTTGATGAACTGGTCCAGCAGGCCCTGTAGAACTGCTTTTATTAACATAACGTCCTTTAAGTGCGACTGTCAGATTTTTATTAATGGGAAAAGTAGCATATGCACCTTCTTCATAATGGCATGTCTAATCCAGTCTTATTTTGGAAAATATATAAAATTTCATTTAGTCTGGAGTTTCTTAAAAAAAAAATTGCCATCTCAAAATAAACTAGTTCTGTACTTTTACAGTGTCTGGACAGGTGGAATTGTTTAGAAACAGGGAGAAAAAACGGTTCTTTAAATCACATGCTTAATGAAATATTGCTGCTTTTTTCTGGGTAACTTGTGCTGAATGTTATGTGCTTCTACATATTATTAAAGAGACTATCTTGTCAGAGTCTGTCTTTGTGCTTGTTTACACTACAGCTTAACCAGTAACATGAACTGAACCAGTATCCTCTTGATCCATTTTATTTATAACATTGAAAAAGAGAACACTTGCACTAAAGAAATTGTATAAAAACCAACAAGTAAAATATCGTCTTCAAGGTCAAAAATCCCATGTTTTCACCTCTTCTTAAAGCCATATTTTTTTCTTTCATAAAAGAGGTCAGTCTTGGAGCTGCCAAGGTTCACAATCTTCGGACAGCCATCTCGCTGTACAGCAAAGTAAGAGGAGGGAAAAAAGGAAGGTTTAAGCATTGTGGCATTACATTCTCGACCCTAAAAGCAAATTCATAGAGTGTCAAGAACAGAAATGAAACCCCAATTGAATATTAACATACGTCTTTCTCTTGAATGGTGCATTCCTTGCAGTAGTAGGCATCTGATACTCCCGGCCCTCCACATATCACGCAGCGCCCTTGATACGAGCCGTAGTTACATTCATCACATATGCGAACCAGTGTGCACGGTCGTACGTAGGAGTCACAGATAACGCACTTACCATCACCTAACAATTACAAAAAAATACATTTTTCTGTTATCTTCATATAATTTATAAATACAAAAAATTGAACTTCATAATTACGTTACACAAATAAATACAAATTATACAAATCTCCCTCACTCGCTTACGAAAATCAATTTTCAGACACTATAGCATATACTGAAATCCAAAAACATTAGACATAACAGTGGAACTTATAGATGGAGATGGGCTGGGATGGTTTTTTTCCCCCCAAAACTTACATTTTTCACAAAGCCGTCCAATAGCTGCAAAAGAAATACAGAAGAAAGTTAATAGTTGACTGACTTATTCCACATAAAGCACATTCTGTATGGAGATATGGGAAGTGGTAACACAAACGGGAAAGGCTCGAAGTTGAAAAACTGCAGGAGTATATACATTTGTATTTTTATTTACTCTTTTATATCTTGGTGTCTTATTTTGAGACTAATCTAAGGACAGTTTTTTTATCCATGGTAAACATACCCACAAATTATTTAGGAGCATTTCTGTACAGGAGGATATCCACTAACGTGCTAAATCACTATAGACCTTTTATTATTAAAATCTACCTCTCAATCATGCGTACAATTTACCTAATGAAACGAACCAATTATAGCTTATTTTTTAGCCTAGACCCATTTTACCTTCTTTGCAACTTTGCGTCGTAAAACAGCCCAAGACGCTATTAAAAAAAGCTGCATATTTTGTACACTGAAATGATTTTTTTGCATGAAACTTTGATCGTTTTTGGATATTTCTAATGGAAGTTCAAGTCAAACAAAATGATATACTTTATTATTACAAAAATATAAAAGCGCTAAATAATAAACTAGTCATGTACTAAAGCCCAATGTTCTTAGAAAAAAAACCCGCAAAACATGCATGTTTTTTACGATTAGGTTTAACTTTATCCAAATGCTAACCGACAATAAGAAACTTTGCTAACAAGCTAATTTAGCTAACAACGTGGGAATATATTAAGCTAAACAGTACATGTTTCATACAGATCGATTTAATATTACAGTTTTACAGTTTAAATAACGCCGAGCAGTTGTTCATACCGACTCCGGCTTGTTTTCTACAGAAAATCAAATCCGGGTGATGTTTAGCCATCGTCTGTTATCCGGTTAGCCGAAATAATTTCAGTTCAGCAATACTTCGTCGTTGGGGCGTCACA
Organism: Sisor rabdophorus; assembly: GCA_026260075.1. Classification (NCBI taxonomy): domain Eukaryota; kingdom Metazoa; phylum Chordata; class Actinopteri; order Siluriformes; family Sisoridae; genus Sisor; species Sisor rabdophorus. The sequence goes on along the minus strand of JAOTQW010000041.1, from coordinate 8,762,072 downwards.
GCTGACCTTTCAACTTACTCGTCTTCGTCACAAAGCGACATCTCTTGGCAAACACCGCCACCTACTGGTTTCCACGCCAATCTTGCAACAAAAAAAAATCCAGTTTTTAGTAGCACGTTTGTATATATTGCTGGGTTGTTTTTTTCTTTTAGTAACTTTATTAACTTTGACCGTTTCATGATGAAACACTTAATGCAGGTGAGAACCTTCTCAGTAGCCATTCATATTCTATGCCGCTTATTCGCTAACTTGGGGTCACCTGGGTCTGCTGGAGCCTACCCCAGCGCAAATAGGGCGAGAGGCAGCGGTACACACTGGACAGGTCACCAGTCTATCGCAGGGTCACACACATACTCACACCTATGGGCAAGGTAGAATCACCAGTAAATCTAATGTACACGTTTTAAGACTGTGTGAGGAAACCGGAGAACCCGAAAGAAACCAACGAGAGCAAGAAAGTCCGCACAGAAAGACCCCTTGCCCGTGCTAACCAATACACAACCGCTCTGCTGCTAATTATCACAATAATACACAGCTATTATTACATTCGCCTCACAGCAAGAAGGTCGTGGGTTCGATTTCTGGGTCTTTTTGTGTGACGTTTGTATGTTCTCCCCGCGCTCACGTGGGTTTTCTTTCTGGTACTCCGGTTTCCTCCCACAGTCCAAAAACATGTACATGTACATTAGATTAATTGGTGACTTTTAATTGTATGTGTGTTTTTGTATAGAAGATGAATAAATTCTTTTATTTCTTATTTATCTGTACATCAGCTCCATCTCTTTAGTCAGTGTGGGGAATGCAATGGATTGTCTCATTAAAG
>JAOTQW010000041.1:8683077-8696966 GCA_026260075.1 Sisor rabdophorus | reverse complement strand
GCTCTGCAAAGAGAAGTGTGACAAAATCTCTTCTGGGGGGTGTGCAAACCTGGTGGCCAACTACAAAAGCTGTCTAACCTCCTTGATTGCAGAAGCTCTTTGTTTTGCTACTATATAGTTTTGTTTTGGCATAGGGTCAAATACTTAATTTTTTTGTTATTTCCCTTACTAGTCAAATAAACTTACCCGACTTAATGGACAGACATACAAAATCATGATGGTTTTTTCCCTAATTCTATATCCTTTAATTTTGTTTTACTATTTAAGGTGTATCTAGATGTTATGTATAGCAATAAATCATTGGCAGTAAGCTTCACAAGTATCTTAACTAAAAAATGCATTTATTTAACTTTTGATTTTGTAGAATGATTGCTTTTGTGATTGGTTCTGTTCAGAATAGGTTCTGCAGAGCTATTAAAAGTCTATTAAGATTATAACTTGCAGGACAATCTGTTGCTAATGTCTTGGTACTAGATACTACAGCACCCAATAAAAGGTCTTGTGGAATTTTTTCTTAAAAATGTATTTCTTCAAAAATAAAATAAACGGAATTTTAAATTTAAAAAATTAAATAAACATAATTAGGTCAGTTTATAAAAGTAGAAAAGTTATTTAAAAGCGGCATTTTATTCACTCTGGTATGTTTGTGTAAGCCTCTCTGCTTCTGAGTGTGGGAAACAGTGTGTCTTTGTGTGTGAGTTAGGTCTGGAACCACACACACACACACAAACAGCCACCTCACTTCAACACGGCAAATTCCTCTGGTGCTGGTGCTTACCAGAGAATCTTTCAAATCTCTTTTCTATGTTGATTAAGATTACTTTTAGATTCAGTGTTAAAAGGCATTAGCAGATTCTAAGTGAATTCCCATTTCTAAGGTAAGTGCCATCCAATTTTTTATGCAAAATATAAGTGTAGTAGAATTCATATTTATAACCAACTGCTATTATTTAAATTTTTAGTATATAATGTATATACATATGTATTACATACAAGAGTTTTCAAATTTGAATTATTTAAGTATTTACTGAAGAAAACTGGTCTCATAAAAACCTATTTAAATGTATACTTTACACTCCACTGATTGAATCAAATAGAATAAATAAATGTTATATTGACCTGAAATGTAAAATAAAATGTGATATGTTGTAGGCTACAACATCACGGGATCAGTTTTGTAATAGAAGTTGCTGTCTTGTGCATAAAGAGACCATCATGTATCTCCTTCCTCCGTGGACCATTACATTAATGTTTTTTCTCTGCATTCGAGATGGAAAGTTAGGAAAGTGCCCAAAAGTTTGTATGTGTGACAGCATTCAACTGACAGTAGCCTGTGTCAAGAAGAATCTGACCGACATTCCACCCACTATTGATGAGGTAAAAAATGAATATGCTTTACATATTCACTGTATCTATATAAATTGTGTCATTTAATAACAAAAAATACAAGTGAGTAAGGGCGGCACAGTGGCTTAGTGGTTAGCACTGTGGCCTCACTTTCCAGGTTCGATCCTCAGACAAGGGTTGTTTCTGTGTGCAGTTGGCATGTTCTCCCTGCGCTTACGTGGGTTTACGAAACAAGCATATAGAAGATGAATTATTAGGTGACTGAAAAGAAATGTACACCACACTTTTTATATTTTAATTTGCTTAACAAATTGAAAAAAAACTTATTATACTCCACTTCACACTTATAAGGTTAATATGAATGAATATGCATGTAGTATGTCACACCCCGTACATTCTCACTTCTGTGACATAGTGTATTGAGTTTAAACATCATTCATTTATTCATTCATCTATTCATCCATCCATCTTCTATGAGATGATTTCCGAACCCAGGGTCACGGGGGGCTGCTGGAACCTATCTCAGCACACATAGGGCGAAAGGCAGGGGATACACACTGGACACGGCCCCAGTCCATTGCAGGGCCACACACACACAAAAAGATGTAATTTAAAAAATTAATGTTACATAATAGCATGCATTATGTGTATACACCTTCCAGATCACAGTTAAGTTGGACCTAAGAGGTAATAACATACAAGAGCTTTCTACAGGTGCATTCAAACATACGCCCTACCTCACCCACTTGTCCCTTCAACACACTGGTATCCGCAAAGTGCGTGAAGGTGCCTTCCGCGGTCTCGGGCGCTTAGTCTTTCTCAACCTGGCCTACAACGACATCGATATTCTGTATCAAGTAAGACCAGCACTGCTTATTTACAAGCCCAGTGTTACTTCTCATAATCCCAATGCTTTTAAACTGATGCATTGTTCATGTAAATATCAGGATGTTTCTTTGGATTACAGGAGTCATTTGATGGGCTGTCCTCCTTAAAGCAGCTAATCATTGACCACAACAGAATAGAGGAGATCCAGCCTGGAGCTTTTACACAGCTAGGGTTTCTTAACCTACTGTCCATTACTCACAACCAGCTGGTATACCTACCGAATATGGCTTTTCAGGGCCTGCAAAACATTAAATGGTTAAAGCTTAGTCACAATTTTTTAAATTACATTGACACTGAAGCTTTTGCTGGCCTCTTCACGCTTACCCGTCTTAGTCTTGATAACAACGAACTCCAGTTTTTCCCCACTGATACCATGACAAGGTTGGCCTAACTTAATTTGATCTACTCTTAAAAGGAAAATAACAATCTACAGAAATCTAATGTTAGTCAAAGCAGAGGAAATAGTTCTCTTTTTTTCCTCCCCACAGACTCCCTGAACTGACACGCCTAGACTTGGGCTACAATCCCATGACTTACCTTGGAGAAGAGGTAGTGTCTATGGCTAAACTTACACAGCTGTATTTGGATCATAACTCCCTGCAGGATTTTTCTCCGTCAGCTGTTTTACTCTCACCCAAGCTCACCCACCTTGATCTCAGCCATAACCAGCTACGAGTCTTGCAGCCTTTGTCACTCGGTTCCCCTAAGATGACACGTTTCAACCTTGCAGGAAACCCAATATACTGCAGCTGCTACCTGCGCCCTCTAAGAGAGTGGGCAATAAAGGAACGCATACGCCTAGGAGGGACTTGTAGTGGTCCCCCTCACCTGTCTGATGAAAACCTTGATGCGGTGCATCCTGATGATTTACGCTGCCAAAGTCAGGAGGCCATGCTCAAAGCGGAGCTGGAAGAACAGAGCAGAATTTCACCACCACCACCACCAACAAACCCACCTGGTGACAAGAGCAAATGCCCAGACAACTGTATTTGTGAAGTGGGTTTCATTATAAATTAATAAACCTTTGATCTCAATATAATCATCAATTAAATAATTTCATATTTTGCTGTATTCATTTTTAACCTTAGACTGGAAATAATCACACCTCCTGTGAGAATCTGGGTCTCACCAAAGTACCTCGAGGCTTCTCACCAGACACACGCTTGCTGGACTTGCGTGATAATCACTTCCATTATATTGCTTCTAACAGTTTCCCAGGCTTACCAGTGGTAGTTTCCCTTCATCTGCAGCGCTGTAAAATCCATGATGTGGAAGATGGCGCCTTTAGTGGTCTGAAAGGTTTGGTCTACCTTTATCTTTCCGAAAATGACCTTAGGTCACTGAGCCCAGATATCTTCAAGGGTCTGCCCCAGCTGACCTACCTTCATTTAGAGAAGAACAAATTTACACAGTTTCCCAAAGGAGCTTTTAAACTGCTCCCTGGTTTGTTGGCTCTACACTTGCAGGCCAATGCCATCACTAAGCTTGAGAAAGGCATCTTAACTGGTGCCGAAAGACTGAGAAGTCTTTTTCTCACAAAGAATGAGATTATGAACATTGCTCCTGGGGCTTTTGACCCAGCAACAGACCTTGCTATACTGCACTTGGGCAACAACAAACTTAGAGATGTGCCAACTAATGCTTTCTCCAAAACAAGTAGCTTGACAGAGCTTTCCTTGTCTCACAACCCAATTCAGTGGATTGGTGCTGAAGCTTTTCTTCCTGTTGGAACATCTCTGAAACATCTTTATCTCAATAACATGAAATTAGAGAAGGTGAGTTTAATATACACAGAAAATTCCTATTGTATCTATAAACATCATCTTTGTCATAAGACAAACAATAATAAAAATATCATACAATAACACGTATCCTATCTTAGTTTTACTTAAATCTAATAAAATAACTATTTAATTTTCTTTTTATGTGAAGATGTCCAAGGATTCACTTGTTGGCCTTGGGTCTGGACTACAGAGTCTTTTTTTGGAGGGGAACCAGCTTGAGGATGTGCCCGACTTTAGTCCACTTACAGGGCTTGAAGTTATTAATCTGGCAGAGAATCCATTACTGTGTGATTGCCCACTCTTACCTCTTCGCAAGTAAGGCACTCCTATTTTATTACTATTTTAACATTACCTGACAGCACACAATAACCAATCTGGTCTTCTATAAGGTGTTTTTTCGTTATTTTTAGTATTTTTTTTTAAAAATTGTAAAATGGCTGAAGAAGATGGTTCCTTTTAACCCTATTGAAACATAATTCAGCATCATTAATGTTAATAATGTACATACATGAGCATGTAACCTTTCTTTTTTTTTGCAGTTGGCTAGAAGGAGTCAACCTGAAGGTGAGGGCCAAATGCGGTTACCCACCTGAGCTCAAAGGCCAAAGAGTTAAGGATATTCATGTATTTAAAAGCTGTCCAGGTCAGGGGCCACCTCCTTCCCGGAATTTGAAGATATCCAAAGCACCAAAAAAGACAAAATCCAGACCAGCACTTGCCGGAACACCAAAAGTCATTAAAACAACTAAAGCTAAGCCCAAAACACACAATAATACAAAACCTCACTTGGTACAGAAGCTTAGTCCGAAAAAACAAAAGTCTGTGTGACCCCAAAGTCACGTATATAACAGTTTCAAATAATTTAATTGTAAGTAATAGTCAGTTAAAGGCAACAATAGACCGTTTAATATCTGTGAGATCTTATGCTCAGACAGTTTAGCACTGCATTCAGTATACCCCTTTTTTAATATAATGAATTTTTACCAAATAAAATTTATTTTAAATTTAAAAATCATTATAATTTGTTAATTCATCCTGGTAATGTTAATTGTTATTTATTTTAACAAACCAATTGAAAAAGATATATACTTTAGTAGTGTGGGGGGGGGGGGGCAAAAATTATATTTAAAAAAATATACTTTCTTTTTAACTGTAGAAATTAGTGCTCACTTGTCCATTAGTTTATTTGCCGTGCATACAGTTGTCTAGTACAGTCTGTGAATCAGAATTCATTCTGGACTTTCCTCTTTCAGTAAAGAGGGTGGAGGGGTGTGGAATCCACAGCTTGCACTGCCCTCAAAGTCTTCTGTGATCTGGGTCTCCATTTCCAACTCCTCTACTTTCACCTTAAAGGAAATAACTGTATCCAAAAAAGATGTATTTTTATTATGATTAAGTTATGGTAAATGATAAAAACATTTAAGATGTTTAGGAGTACATACTCTCTTCCTCTGGTTCAGTTTTAAGAATTTGTATTGGCATGTGCACAGGCTGGCTAAGTGAATGTGCAGGCAGAGTTGGCATGTCTTGAGGCCGAGTAGGCACAGACTGATTGTCTAGCGGAATATGTTCATCTTGAATAGAATCTGAGATTTTTGTTGCATCATTATTTGTTTTTTTCTTGACATATCTTCTTTCTAGAGGTGATGGAAGATTTATAGATTATAAAACGTTTTAGGAACAGGCAGTTTAACATGAAAAAGGTTTGTAAATCTGAATAAGAAATATGTTAAGCAGAAGTAATAAAATAAAAAACAAAATGACTAGAAAGTGTAGTGGTTTATCACAGACAGATAAATAATGAATGGATAAATGAAAAAATGAAAAATACTTACTCTTTCTACCCACAGATTTTTTACTTGTAAGTTCCTGTGGTTCTGTTAAAAATAAATGAATAAATACTTTTAAAATGATTCTCACAAATGTTATATTATATATAAGTTTTACCACCTTTTATCAAAAAGGATTTTTTTTCTACCAATTCAATCAGTAGGGGGTTTATCTTTGTTATAAAGTCAGAAGAATATTTTACTTTTGGTGTCACTTTGCATTATTGTGTTATAGTACATTTTTACATTTAATGAGATGGTACACATGGACTAAAATATATACTATATATATATATATAGTATATAAATGAAATATAAAGCCATATTTGTCTAAATGTCAGTAATAAGAATGCTTAAATGTCAATTGTAATTAGGCTGAAGACTGCAGATCAACAAAATACAGTCATGAATACAGACTTTTTGATGCCATACAGATTTTTAATATTTGCCTACGGATCAAGAAATGATCAGTCTATAATGTTAATCATAAGAAACAAAAAGACTTTGTGATTGGCAGCAAGGGTTTTGCTACTATATACCAACATTTTCTGTAGATGGCCAACAGGTTGGCACTCATTTCACGCAGGAGGAATTTCCCACACTTTTTTTTTGCAGATTCTCTTTCAGTTAAGGTATCGAGGATGACAGTTGTGTTGATGCCAAAGAGCTCGATTTTGGTCTCATCTGACCACAACAAATGGTCTTGTAACCCATTACAACTTTGTGTAAGTCTACAGTTTTGTCCCTGATATCCTTGGACAGATCTTTGGTCTTGGCCCTGGTGAAAAGTTTGAAATCTGACAGGTGACCATTGAGTCTATTTAAGAGAGAGCTCGTAATCTCAGCTTGTTACCTTTGTAGAAGACATCTACAGAGCAGGAATGTTGGTGATTGATAGAGTACCAAACACTCTTATTAGAAAAATTTACTTATTAAACTCAAACTCAAAGTGTTTTTTTTCATTGATATTCTGTGTCTTCCGGTTAAAATAAACCTACTATTAAATTTAGACTGATCATTTATTTGTCTGTAGGAAAACATGCAAAATAAGCCAGGGATCAAATAAATTTGTGTATAAGTGTATTTGGTATGTAGGTGTATCTAACTTTGTTCTTGTGCTAATACTTGGTACTTGTGCTGATAGCTGCATTCTTGTTTAATTATTGTATATCAAATTTGTGCAGCACCTAAAGTAGAATTTGTTTTGATACTAAGAAAATAATCCTGTCAATAAGTGTATAGACAAGATATACATATACATATATATATATACACACACACATAGATCATAGGGACCTTCTACCTGGGCCGATAGGAGGCTGAAGCGGATACCCAGCAAGTTCACACCAGCCGACAGGATAGATATCAGGGGATTCACAGTCCACCCACTGGTCAAACTCAGACTCCCAGCCATCAAAGTGTAGCAGAAGAAGGCGACCCGTACATCGCTGTACAGTGGCAACACAAACCAACCGAGGCTCCATTAGGTCCACCGCCTCCAGTTTCATTCCTGGGACAAAGCCATGTTGTACAGCATCCTAAACACAAGAGCCCAAAGAGGTATTCACTTTTTTTTTTAAACACACAAATTAGTGGCTAATGAAATGTAAAGGTCCGAACATTTACAGTGTTAAACAGTCGACGCGGAGCTGCCATTGCTTCTTTTTCTTCTAAATATTTTGCCCATGTAAACGTTGCTTGATCATATCCTAATGAAACAGAAACATTTTTTTATCTAGTGTGGGAAAAAATACATAATGAAAGCTTATATTTAAATAGCTCATACCTGGGGGTAGAGTAAGGAGTATGTCATTGCTTTGACAATATCCTGTGGGTAAGATTGCATGCGAACTAGCATGGTAGCAAAACCAGTCTGAGCCATCTTCAATCTCCACACCGTCTATACCAACCATGAGATAGCCATCAAGGAGAACCTAACAGACATGTAAATGCACTGCAATTAGAATTTATAGGCAATGAAATAATTTTACCAAATGTTTGGAATATTTCTCTATTTTGAACATGCATGTTATTAGGTTTCACTAAAAAACAACAAACATTGTTGCTTTACCTTTCGAATGGAAGCCACACAGATGTTCCCTAGGTTCAGCGGATCGATGGCCTCCAGTTTCATGCCCTCTTTGAAGAACCCTCCTTCCATATAAACAGTCCTTAACTAAGATTAAAAAAAAAAAGCTAGTAATGAAAAACAGTTAACAATATTAACTAATCAACCATAAAACTTAAGAGTTTGAACCAGTTTCTGGCAATAAGACACTGACCTTTTTAAACTGACCTGAAACACTATCACAGACAACCTTACGGAATGCTGGATGACTGTTCATATCAACAGACTTATCTGTAAAGAAAACATCAGAGGCTTAATTCTAAAGTATTCATGTAAATTTTAACAAAAAAAATTACCCAATCAACATTCTAAGGATTTTCACAAATACACATCCTCTTTATTTTTACTAATTCAAATAACACATTTACAACAATTAAAAATTGAAAAAACACAGACAAGACTTAAAGGTTATTTGTGTACACAGAACTACACTGGAAGAAAAATTAATGTCTGGTCTGTTAGCAGTCAATTCTCTTGGCCACCGTTACCTGTCTCTTTAATGAGATGACCCACTTTAACTGACCAGTTGATGGGGTGTATAAGAGGGCTCAACATGTGACACCAGAAATCTGAGAGCACATCCCCTAAAGGTCCAAGCCCTGCGTCTTCATAAATAAGCCTTAAACGACCCCCAATTATAGTGTCTACCACCGCTGTACGGGTTTGGCTGACCAGAGAACGATCCACTACTTCCACACGGACCCCCTGTCTGAAGGGGCACTTCATACTATCTGCCATCTAAGAAAAAGAGTTGAAATGAATAGAAATCTCTGTAATGAATATAGCAAACTGGTTAAAATAGAAATAGTGTGCAAATGACGTTACCATAACATGAAAATCCACAGGAATTGTAGATGTTCCCACAAGTCTCTGCATCAAGTACAATTTCCAGTCAGTTATAGGTTTGTTTATCTCTGGATGGAAAAACACACACGTGCACACAGTAAATTGTTGGGGTTTTTTTTGTTTAAATAGAAGTACTACACTATTTTATCAGAATTTTTTTTTATCTTACCCTGAGGGGGAACGATTAGTTTACTGTTTACAGCACACCAGCCAATAGGATGAACATCAGAAATAGCCAGATTAAACCAAAAATCATAGCTATTATCCTCTTCAAAACCTATATATCGTAACAGAGCCATGTAACCTGTGTAAAAAAAGGCTTGCATTACTGTCCAGAACATAATCAGTGGAAAGAGTACTAGCAATTTTAACCCAAGTATTGCTACTTAAAGTAAAGCTGATTCCAGTGTGATTTTCACAAGTTGATATGATTCTTTAGGGTGATAATAAATGATAATAGACCCCACCCCCAACAAAAAGCTTTACAACTTGAAAGCAAAGAGAAGTACACTTTTTTATTTGTTTGCACTTTTTGAGAAAAACAATTGTAGATATGGTTTAAAGGGTTCAAAATATTGCATCTATTCAAGTAATTAAATTATTTGTAATTACTTCCTTTTACCACTGCTATATTTGCTGGAGTTACTAAAATTTGACTGTCCCAAGATCGGAAGCAGCTAAGTATTAAATTATTTTAAATAGTGCTGCTGAAGAATTGTTTAGCCTTATTTATAATCTTAGTCTTACTTGTTAAGCTTTAAACTTTCAGTTCAGGTGACATATAATTATAGCTTAAAATAGGGATGTTGTAGCACAATGGTTAAAGTGTTGAGCTGCTTACTGGAAGATTATAGGTTTGATTTCCAGCACTGACATTTACCACTGTGGGCACCCAGGGCAAGGCCGATAACCCCTAATTGCTAAGCATTAACAATAAGAAATGGCCATAAATACAATATGCAATAACTATTTAAAAAATAATAATAATAACGGTGGTGCGGTGGCTGGTAGTTAGAGATACTCCGGGTACTGTTTTTTCCTAGTTTCCTTTCCCACATCAACATGAGCTTGATTAGTTATCTTAATTACCTATAGAAGTGTACGTGGTGGTTGTTCTATGTGTAACTCTGCGATAGATTTGCGACCTGTACCCCTGCCTCTTGGCCTATGTGCACTAAGATAAGATCCAGCAGACCCTTATAACCTTGGTGGGGATAGAAGATGAATAAATGAATGTTTGATACCTGCAAGGCGAATGATGGTGGCAATCCAGTAAACCTTTGTCTGCAAAGTAGTGCGACTGTTCAGGACTTCTACTCGCAATCCCACTTCAATGTCCTCCCACTGGGCACAGAGGGGTACCTGTAGGGCCAAGCATCATCACTTAAAATACAATTGAGCTCTGGTAGCATTTGCATTACACAAAAGATAAGACATTGATATAAAAAATCCTTGTTGAAGGAAAAAAAAGTGGTCCAATGTTTTCTGTACTTATTTGTTATAATCTATGCAAACAATGACATATTGTAGTTGACGTAGAAAGAATCCTCGAGCTGATTTAAACAGCGCTTAAAAGTGGAACAATGAAGGATAAACTCTTACATGTCTGAAACAGGATACTGGGGCGGCTATGCAGTCATGTTTTACCAGGTAACTTCCCCAGTTAAAACCAGAACATGCTGGAAAAAAGAATAAATATATGACTACACAAACAAAAAGGTCTATAGACCGGTATGAGGTATAGACGCACCATCTTTTTTGGTAGCTGCACTTCCAAGATGACGTTCAACCACTTCTACCTGGGAAGAAGCATTGGTTTGTGACGCAGCTTTCCGAGGAGGCTTGCCCTGCAGATGAAAATAACAGACAAATCATCACCACATCTGAAAGCATCCAAAGAATATCTTAGAGATTTGATATAGTGCTCTCCGAATCACATTTATTTATCCATATTTCACAGATAGATATTGTCATAGCTGACCTGTAACCGTGCCATTATAGAGGATTTTTTAGAGTTTGAGGAGAAAGAACGAGAACAGGATGAACTGCAAAATCGCTTGGATCTTGAGTAAAACGTTTCTCGGGTTCCGGAGACTCCACACATCTCACAAACCACTGGAAAGGAGCAAATCATTTATACTACATAAAAGAACATATTCCTGATATGCAAGTCAAAAATAAACCAAAACAGTAGGCAATAAACAATATCTATTGATTTTTGTATACCTGGGTCATCTGCATATTCCACAGGAGAGAGTGGGGCAAATGTGGGACTAATATGGCCATCTTCATCAGACGAAAGCTGTTCATTAGCCTTTTTCTCCATTGATTCATTTTCTTTTTCTGTGGCATCAAAGTCTGCATTTAAAATAGGCCGTTTTTCCTTCATGAATAAAAAATATATAGAGAAAGAATTTTCAGAGGTTGTCCTTTTTTCTTCTAGCAAGAAAAATATTAGTGGTCCAGTTCCCAATTATAGTTGTAAGCCAGACATACTTGGTGTTTTTTAGTTGTTGTTTAGTTTAAATTGAGCCTAATATGGGAAGTGGTAGCATAGTGGCGGCCAAATTTGGACATGGATGGCAGGTGTTGTGCAATGACTAGCTCGAACCCTAATTAAACACAACTGATCCAACTAATAAAGATCTGGTGAGGTGTAATGATCTGGGTCAATTTTTGCAGAAACATTAATGCTTGGTTAATATTTTGTTTGTCTATACACACCTTTTCCCTAATTCTGGGTCACCGGGGTCTGCTGGAGGCACATGGACAAACAATCACCAATCGACCTAATGTACATGTTTTTGGGCTGTGGAAGAAAACCGGAAAACCCATGTGCAGAGAACATGCAAACTCCACTCAAAAAGACCCCTTGCCCAGAAATTTAGACATGCAAGAAATTACATTTCTTCTTTACTGTTGTTACTACGCACCAACAAAAAAAATACATTCACAGCATTTATCTGACACCCTTATCCAGAGTGACTTACATTTATCCCTTTTATACACTGGAGCAATTTGGGGTTAGGGGCCTTGCTCAGGGGCCCAACAGTTGTAAATTGTAAAGAACCTCCAGCTAGCAATCCAAAACCTTAACCACTGAGCTACCACTTCCACTCCAATTTTCCTTAAGAGGTGTAAGGTTTATATCATGTGCACTTATAACCCTTTCATCAAGAGCTGGAGCAACCTTGTCCATATGGTTGTCCAGCGGCCTGAATGAACCAGCCCTTCTTTAGAATACAAGAGGTTTTGCAGGTACTCACCGAGTCCTTCTTCTGATACTCCGTACTGACACTTTGCTTCTTACCCTTTGGATTGCAGGCTGTGCAGGTGTTGCCTCGACCTCCACATTTAGTGCAGGAAGGTCGGATAAAAATGGTTGGAATGGCGCCCTTCTTAAGCTTGAGCCCTTTGGAACCCATGCTCTTGGTGACTGCAGTGGCTCTGGGTTCAAAACTGTCCTTGCTAAAGTGTTCCGAACACAAGGTGGAATAATGCTTGGCGACCCACTTGGGGCGAGTCCTTTGTACCTGTTTTTCCCATTTCAGAAACTCCCCGCGATCTTTGGGGAATCGGAAGATACTAACATTATCCCGGTGGGACTTTCCACAACCATATGCTACACAAACGTTGGGCATTTTGTGCATCTATCCATTCGTAACATTCAACAGTCATTGGTTGGGGTTTAAGCCCCCTGAAAGCATATTTGAAAGAAATTACAGTTTAAAGAGGTATATATTATTTACTACTGATATTAGGTCATTGATATGTATTATTAAATACAACTTATGCAAAACAAACAGCACATTTCCTGCAGATTTCGAGAACAAAACCCCAACATACCATATATCTTCCAGACGCTTACACGCTTCTTTTGCGGCTGGAATTTCATGTCGAAAGGCCCACTACTGCCGCCAAGTGGGAATAAACTGCTAGACAGCTGCGCATATTTTTCATAGACAAAAAATAATTGTATACATCCATGTATAGTAAACGTTTGCATACTTGTAGGTAAATTAGCCTCTTCTTTATTACGCTAGGACAGTATTACGGTACTAACACTTATTATTATAATACATTTTGTCGACGGTTTGCTACAGCGGTTCCATGGTGTAATGGTTAGCACTCTGGACTCTGAATCCAGCGATCCGAGTTCAAATCTCGGTGGAACCTTGCGTCGCTTTTCGATCTTGACGGCGTAACCACCGCATTAATATTCGCTCTAAGCAATACAATAAAAAAAGTACGTACTTCCAGCATATTGTTGAAAATAATACTGTAACTAGATATTTTTGTCTGCACTAAAGACATTTATTCATCTTCTATAACTTGTTTATTCCTGAGCTTGGGGTCGTGGGGACCTGCTAGAGCTTATCCCAGATCACATAGGTGTGAGAGACAGGGGGTACACCCTGGACAGGTGGCCAATCCATCACAGGGCCACACACACAACTACATGCATTCACTCTCACTTCTACGGGCAATTTAGAATCACCAATCAACCTGATGCACAGGTTTTTGACTGTGGCAGGAAACCGGAGTACCCAGAGGAAACCCAAGCAAGCAGGGAGAACATGCAGGGAAAAACCCTGGAATCAAAATCACGACCTTCTTGTTGTGAGGCGAACACAAAATTAAGAAAGTGAACACTTTGGAGAGAAGGATATTCTCTCCAACAGATAACAAACTGTTATCTATCATGGATAACCCAGACTACTCTCTCTTCCCTGTACTGGATAGACAACAGAGCACGTCTTCCAAAAGGCTCAGGCAGCTTCATTGTCATACAAACCGTTATAAAAAATCCTTTCTACCGTATTTTTACCTTTAAGTTTCTGTAAATTGCTGCTGTAACAAAGACATTTTCTAGCTTGGGATGAATAAGTATTTCTGTTTTATTCTATATTTCATCATAGTGTTATAAGTCCACCGGATGAAAAAAAAAAGACTAACAATCACAGTATCAGCCATTAGACAGGCTTAACTGAAAATCAAACAATACTATCCGGTTTGGGTGGCGCGGTGGCGCAGTGGTTAGCACCGTTGCCTCACAGCAAGAAGGTC
>JAOTQW010000041.1:8668024-8679296 GCA_026260075.1 Sisor rabdophorus | reverse complement strand
ACCTTCTTGTTGTGAGGCGACGGTGCTAACCACTGCGCCACCGCGCCGCCCTAGGTACATATTTTTTTTTTGAAAACCTTTGCTTGTTTCTTAAACATCAGTGTATTGCAGTGGGCCCTTGTTAAGTAAAATAGTGGAGCTATATATAAGTCCTCCAGCTAAGGCATGTAAAAGTCAAGTCACCTTTATTTATGTAGCACATTTTAACAATAAAAACTGTTTCAAAACAGCTTTACAAAATAAACATTTTGTTTAATATATATATATATATATATATATATAAATATAAATTAATATATATGTAAATTAAGCATCCCTAGCTAAGCAAGTCAGAGGTGACAATGGCAAGGAACCAAAACACCATCAGTGATAAAATGGAGAAAAAAACCTTGGAGAAAACCAGGCTCAGTCGTGGGAGGAGGGGGTTGGGGTTCTTCTCTGACCAAATAAACCAGTAGGTCATTTTATGACTGAGCAAAGTTTCCATGGTCTTGTCTGGATGGCTGTCTAAAAGACAAGGTCATTACTCCCTCTGAGGCTTACTGTTTCTTTGCTGACTGGATCTGGTGGAGGCGGTGAGTTCTAAGATAGAAACAGACTTTTAGTGTAGATTCTCACTATATACAAATATCCATGCATCCATCCATCTTCTTTACTCGCTTATTTACGAACTTTCCGGGGTCACAGGGTCTGCTGGAGCCTATCCCAGCACACTTAGGGCGAGTGGCAAGAGGTACACCCTGGACAGGTCGCCAATCCATCTCAGGGCCACACACACACATTCACTCCTATGAGCAATTTAGAGTCACAAATTAACCTAATGCACATGTTTTTGGACTGTGGGAGGAAACCGGAGTACCCGGAGAAAGACGCAAGCGCAGGGAGAACATGCAAACTCCGCACAGAATTCAGGACCTTTTTGTTGTGAGGCGACTATACCACCGACACCACCATGCCGCCCATATACAAATATGTTGAATGTTATTATTGGTGTGCCTAGTTTTGCTTGACTTAATTATTGAGTTTTTCTTATTACTTTCTATTTATTCTGCTTGATAAATAGATTGATATTTTGTCTAATTTATTCTTTGATATTAATTACCTGTCTTATGCATGTTAAAGTTGGATGGAGTATTAAGTGACATTTTAAATAAATATAAGGATCTAAAACAGAGATCAACTTATACATTGGTAACATTATAAAGCTTAATAATACTTTTTATTCATTCATCTGACTCTTTATCTAGATAAAGATCCCGATATTTGCGTTTTTTTACTACATATACTTTTTTCTATCATCTTTTTTGGTTTTGATTACACTGAGCTGAAGGTAGTTCCCCCACACAATCTTGCGCTCTGTCCTCTGCCTCTTGCTAAGTTGTACTTAAAATCTAAGTTACACAACATAAAATTAAGTAGATAAAGGACCATCCTGTATCTATCCTATAGAGCTTCTTTGCGGCACACTGGATACTTTAAACACAGTCCTGTAGGTATACAAACTGCACGAGTCTGTGAATAATACACAAAATTAAATATTGCTATATTTTGCAAACAAAGTCATCAAACCAAACCTACAAAGCAAAAATTTGTGCTTGCTAGTGTTGATATTATTGAAATGTTTTTTGAAACTACGTGGTAATCATATGCAACCACACATACTGCTGCCATCTTGGCTCTTTGTATGTGTACTATTACTGCTTTATAATTGCAATTACCTTTATCATGCTTGCTTTTAACTTTTCCTCAAGCTGTCTTGATCTCTCCTCACCCTGAATCTTGTGATATTAGGGCTACCTGGGGACTTCCTATTGCCAAGTGACCACCAACCACCATTTCTTCCCTTCTATTACCTTGAGCCTCAGCAGTTAGTCTGTTAGCTCTGATATCTGATAGCTCCAGCCTGTTAGAGCCCTCACTTTCTTTCTACCTGCAGACCAGCTGAACCACCATAATCACTAAAATTATGGCAAAGAGTTTAAAACTATTGAACTTTGGTGCTCCGTTGAATAAACAGCTCACAATGTATTAGTTTTATGTGCTGTGTTTTGCTTTTTTTATTGCAATGTAATTCTAGTCTGGTGGTTCAGAAGGCCATGTTAATTTTTGATACGAGATGTCATTCTGTGAGGTCTAAACCCAAAATCAAGTTGGTTTAATACACATCAGTATGGGTGCTGTACCTTTGATCATGAGCTGTACATAGTATGTAAATATTTTGTCAAATTCTTTAATTTTTTTAGTGATGACCGAATTACCACACCATGAACTTGCAAAATAATTCAGATTTTATTTTAATTTTGTATTACTATTATATAAAAGCAAGTTTACTCATACGTTTTAAAACACTATTATCCAGGCAAAGGGTCATTGTGTGCAGGGTTTGCATGTTTTCACTGCACTTGGGTGGGTTTCCTCCCACAGTCCAAAAAGATGTACATTGATTAGTGATTATAAATCGGCCATATTGAGTGTGAATGTGTGTGTGGTTAATTGTCTATGCGTGGCACTGCGATGGACTGGTCACTTGTCCAGGGTCCCCTGCCTCTCGCCCTAGTTAGGGACTAAGCAGGTATAGAAGATGAATGACTGTTATTTATTGCAGCCAGTAGATGATTGCCACTGGTAGTACACCATATGTTTGTTTTTTTTAATACAGGTTACTAACTATACATTCTCAATAATAAATATATAATAACTTCTAATTATAATAACCAAGGCGTACCTAGAGCCAACTTTGAGAACCCCTGCTCGAAAGGTTAGGTTTGACGGTAACTCTTTACAGATCTTTGGACTGAAGAATTGGGAATTTGGAAGAATTTAGTTTCAAGGCATAAAAAAAAATCACTATATGACCCAGCACGCCATGCAAAGAATTTGAATAATTTTAAGCACTTGAATAAATTTCATCAATAGTAATGATAAATGAACTAGTGTGGGAGACATATTAGTGTTGGGCGCTATCAAATTAGTTAGTATCGTGAAACGAGAAATGCGGGGAAAATGTGTGTCTGTGTACGGTCTAGGAGAGGGTCAGAGGTTAGTACGTGTGTCTTTTGATGGTCTGAAGCCGACTTCATACCCCTCCTCTTCCTCCTCCTCCTCCGCTCGCACAAATTTATAAAGAACAAAACTCGCGCAGGGGAGGGGGGTTGATCCGGTGAAGCTGAAATCGAGAGGCGAACCCAGGAAAGAGAAGTATTTTGTACACGGGACTTTCCCCTCCTTCGTCCCTAAAAAGGAGGGGGAAAAGTCGGATTTTGAAGGCGACAAAAAGGACAAGGCTTCTTAATAGGCGACGACGCCTATTTCGGTGGATTTATATTTTTAATTCCTAAAAATATGGCCGAGAACATTCTGGAGTCTGGCCCGCCTTCAGCCAAGAGGCCTAAACTGTCCTCTCCGGCACTTTCTGCCTCCGCCAGCGATGGAAACGGTAAATATTTGAGTTGATATTAAAAATAACTGAAGACAAAATTATTTCGGATATTTGACCTCTTTGTCGCCTGGTATCGGCCCTGCGTGTATTGTCATGTTGGTCAGAAAAGCGGGTGATGATTTTGTGTTTTTTTTTTTTGCTGTGGCTAGCAAACGCTGCTAGTTTGCAAGCTAACGACGTAGAAACGTAGTGCTCTAGCCTGTGGTTAGCCTAGCTTGTCATTTCAGCTTTACGTGAACTTAACATGTTAGCTTTTGGATGCTATGGCGGCTATCTCCGCTACATAGTTGGGAACAACATTAGCGTGGCTAAGTCAGGAAGTGCTGCTTTTACAGATTTTAGACAAACTGCTGACAGAATTGTAGAGATGCCAGAGCTGTAGCTTGCTGGTTCATTTGATTTGTTGATTTGTATATTGTCAAATTCAACCACACACTGCAGGTGTAATGGTGTTATTTACAAAGAGTTACACATCGAGCTAAGCTACCCCGTCACTGTGATTTACTTTTTCTTAGTTTGTCAGTGACAATAATTAGTTCGGCTGATTTTTAATAGATCGATTCAAATTAAACTTCAGTTCATAAATGTTTTTCGTAATTATCACTCATCTGTATATTTTAAGTATTTGGTAACAAAACATGACTTATTTGCTTGTTGTAAACTTTTTTATTACGTATTTTGAACGCCCACGGACGGAGCTAACTGGCTACATCAAAGCTCATCTCTTGTTGGCTAACAATCGACAAAGATCAACTCTGATTAGCTCGGTTAGCTTCAGCTAGCTATTTTGTTTGGCAAACAACGTAAAAACTTTCAGCTCGAATAGGACACCTGAGTCGGTTTGAAGAGTCAAATGGCTTTGTATTCTTTTCGTATTGATTGAACAGACAACTTTTGTGATTGCCTTTTCGGGACGCGGGGTTGTAATTAACTAAAAGTAAAGCTAATTTTGTTAGCTGTGTGAATAGTGTATAGCTGTAAATGCCGCAGCTTCAGGCCCAGTTGCAAGTACTCCTTCTCCCCCTGGCATTGTTAGCTAGTTAGCTTAACTGACTTTGGCGTCGTCTTTTAAAACATCATGTTGATACTGCGGTTTATTAACTTCTTAAAATTATGCACATTTTGGTTAGTGATTATACTGTTAAGCGCGAATAGCGTTAGAGATCATCTAAACTGGCCGGGATTCACCAGTTTGACTGCCCAGAAAAACCATGGTAGCTAGTTGTTGGAATGGTCTTCGGTCATCCCCCCCCCCTGCCCATCTGCATCTGTCCCTGTCCCTATTGTTTAGCCGTAACGCTGATGGACCAGTGGTTGGGAATTAAAATAGTTTTCATACTATTTTAGTATTTTCGTACATGTAATGTTATTTGATGGGACACTAAACATTTGTTTCCGAGTTTAAGTTTCGAGCTTGTTTGCTGCGTCGTTACAACGTTGCATCCCAGCAAGGCAGGTGTTTGACTGTAATTCTGAAATCCTCTCCCTCTTTTACGCGTTGGTTATATGTCATCCCTTGAACTTTCGGAGTAACATTGTACCTACATTTTCAGGACACAGCCAGTGTACAACTACACAAATCGCAGTCAGTTTTTCTGTGTTGTCCGTCATTAGCAACATTCTATTACTACGTTTACTTTTCTTTTCCCTTTTTACCCAACTGAGGCGGTATGGCCTTGTTTAGCGGCCCAGCAATTTCAGATCGTGGTGGGAGTTGAACCCATAACTTTCATTTACACTCGACTTTAGCACTTCCCCACACTTAATGTGTATAAGACATGAACACTAATCAAAGAAGCTAAAACAACAGCACTTGTGAAAGTATGCTTCATTTCAACTTCACACAACACGTGTATTTTTTTTGTTTTATTTCTTTTTATTAAGCATTTTACTAAAATGTTGACATTTGGTAAAAGATAAACACAATGAACCTGGTATGATTTCAAAAAGAAGCTCAATTAAGATGCGAGTTTGTGTAGACTATAAAAACGTCTTTCTTAAATATGTTTGTGCAACAACCTTGTATCATTGTCGCCAAAATATCAGACTTTGTCTATGTATTTGCCTGGTAATGTTAACATAACATAATGTAATTTTACTAACTGATCAGTGAAAATTTTTTTTTAGACTTCGGTTCGCTCTTTGACTTGGAACATGACCTGCCAGATGAGCTTATTAGCTCATCTGAGTTAGGTGTTGCGAATGGTGGTGAGCTTCACACCAGTCTGGGTGGAGTAGTTAGCGGGCTTGGAGGAATCGGCAATCCTGGCCAAGATGCAGCTGCCAAGCACAAACAGCTATCTGAGCTGCTACGATCAGGAGCACCACCTGTGACAGTGCAGCAGCAGCAAGGAGGCATTCCAGCTGGGGCATCTGTAGGGCTGATGGGCATGAAGTCATCTTCAGGACCCCACAACATGGTGCCTCAAGGGCAGCAGCACATTCCTCCTCAGCAGGCCAACCTGATGCAGCAACAGATGGCAGGGATAATGGGTGGTATGAATAGAACTATGCTTATACCTCAGAAAGGTAATGTTCAGCAGCCTGTACCCACAGTATCTCAGCAGCAGGGCATGATGGCAGGACAAATGATGAATGGGACCCCTAGAATGGGGTACCCCAATCCAGGCATGACCAGTAACAATAACTTGCTGGCTGAGACCCTGCAGCAGCAGGCAGCAGGAGGCCAAGGTGGACTTAGAGCACAACAGCCGGGAGGATTAAACAAGGTAGGCTACTCCTAGAGTTAAAGCACTTTTTTCGTTGTAAGTTGTAATTCCTATCCCTTCCTTTGATTTTTGTTTCTTGTGTGCCAACATTTTTAGCTGCTTAGTTTGAAGTACATTGATTAAGAACAACCAATTAAAAATCTCTGCGCAGGTACTATTGTAATTATCCTAACCGGCATAGAAAGGAAATTTAGATGTTTATAACAAGAAAATCCTTTGCCTAATCGGGAACCTGCACACTTGACAAACAAAAATGTATATAAAAATGCTGTTTGATTCACTTATCAACTCATTTTTAAAAACACGAATGTGGTCCGATGGCCGATTATGTAAAAAATGCCGGCAATCTTTTCTCATTTGGGTGCATTGAAGCCATTATGGGCCCGCCATTTTCTTATTGAAAACGTGTAAATTGTGTTGGTGACTTGAGGACCTACTGTGTATGTTCTGGAGATGCTCCAGAAGGTTGCTAGAAGGGATATGTACATTTTTTAATTGAAAATGTAAAAATGTCATTATAATTTGCGAAACCATTTTTAAAACCAATTTGTGTAAAAAAATTAGTACAGACACTGCAAAATTTTATAACTATATAACAGTAATTAAGAAATTGTGCACATTTATGCTTTATTGCATCAGGAAATTGTCGTTTAAATATTTGTGCGCTGCAGTCAGTTACTGCTTGTTGTTGAGGCTTTAATCCTTTTAAGCAATGATCAAGTAACTTTTTTTTTTTTTTCAAAGTTTGTTTTCTGTTTGTCTTTTGTTTACATTTTTCACTCTGTGATTTCAGTTGGGGATGATGGGAGGTGCAGGCACCTATGGAGGCCCCTATAATCCAAATGCAGGTCAGAATCTCAGTGGTGGGGGGTTTGCCCCACAACACATAAATAAACCAGGTTTACCCAACAGCTTGGCCCAATTCAACATGGACAAGAAAACGCAGCCCATGCCAAGCATGCCACCCATGGTGAGTTGATGGCTTTGATGTAGTCAAATTTGCTTTTACACATTATTTTGGGCAAAATAAGGTTGGTTTTTTACACGTGTAAATCCTAGATAAGCAAGGTAAAAAACGATTTAATATCTTTGTGTTGGCCTGTTGTGATGCCACTTTTAACTGAAAAAGGTGTTTCATACAACGTATTAATCAGTGCATAAGATAACAGATTGTGTTTTCGTATGTAGCCTTGATATAAATGTAGCTTCGACTGTTTAAATTATTTTACTAAATTCTTTTTGCTGCATTTTTTTTCAGGCTTCACAACAGTCAACAGCTGGTGGGACTGGAGGCCCAGCAGCAGGTATGAGACCCAACTCCCAAGGAGGGCTTAGCCCATCCCCAGCCACATCAGTAGGAGCAGTTCCTCCAACAGCAGATCCAGAAAAGCGTAAACTCATACAACAGCAGCTGGTTCTTTTGCTTCATGCCCACAAATGCCAGCGACGGGAGCAAGCTAACGGGGAAATACGCCAGTGTAACCTTCCCCACTGCCGCACTATGAAGAATGTCCTCAACCACATGACACACTGCCAGGCTGGCAAATCCTGCCAAGGTAGGTTAAACAAGGGCAACAACTGCCAGGTATTGCAACCGATAGCGTTTATTTTAGGAGCTTGGAAAAATCCCCTTAGTGTATGCATCCGGTAAAACGGATTCAATGCCACTAATGTGACTTCTTTGTTCTGACGGCTTTGGGTTCAACTGATTTAGAGGATGACCTTAAAACAGCTAGTTTTGAAGTGCGCCATATAAATCAGCTGTTGGTCTGTGGGTGTGATGGCTAAATCTCCCAAAAAAGTCCCATGTGACAAATATTGTGCACCAAATTTAATTGTGATGGAAATGTATAAATGCACAGTGAAGAGAATTGTAAAAATCACGGTCATCTGGAAAAGTTTTGGGAATGAATAACATTCTGCTGATTGTTGGTTGATTATTTTATGATTGATAAATGTTTTTGATGTTTTGTCTTTTATATTAGTCTTCAATAAAAACTCTCTTTATGCATAATATTTAATTAATTTTTGTCTGCTTGAAGGATATGCTAGTTAAAACCATATTTTCCCTCCAGCTGCACATGCACAGCTGTTTAAGAACTAATAAATCAGACAACCTGAATGTTGGGCATGAATCCACGTGACTGTCATGTTCACGAAAATTTAACAACTACTTTTATATACTTTTAGATTGCTGTTGATTCTCTATGAGTAATGTTTTCTTTAGTTATGCTATGGGGAGGATAATAAAACCTTTTTCCCCCTGATATTGAATTAAATAATTTTTCTTTCCATCAACTAGTTGCACACTGTGCCTCATCGCGACAAATCATCTCTCATTGGAAAAATTGTACGCGTCATGACTGCCCTGTGTGTTTGCCACTGAAGAATGCAGGCGATAAAAGAAATCAACAATGTAAGCGTGTTTATCATTTTACTAATTTTTTTTACTAGTTTTTGCGCAACTGGTATGATTTTTTGAGTATCAGAAAATCTGTAAAAGAAGAATGCTTTTAAAAATGTTCCCGGCCAAACATTAGCTCCAGCCATGTTGAAAAAACTATAAAGGTAGTCATACTGCATTAGCAAGATCTTTTTTTAAGCAGAAGACTGAAAAGGAATTTCAAGGCAGACTGGTGTTTTAAAATGTGCTAGTTGACTAAAATGCTAAATGGAGTCAATGAAGCATCGTGCTAACTTCCCTTTGACGCTGAAAATTTGTCCAGCAGTGCCATAAATAAGTCTGACAGAAACCGGTGGAGCCCAGTTTTACCATTCTATTGCTAGAATAAGCATGTCTAGAAGTCTTGAATAAATATTGAATAAAAACATAGAAACTTAACTGCAGAAGACATTCTTCTCTGATAAGACACAATTTGATATATTTGGCTGTAGCCAAAACTAGTTTGTTTACAGAAAAACTGGAGAATTGTACAATAAAAAAGTATGTTGGACGTTTCTAACAAATTGATATACAGTTTCTGTAGCAGATTTGAAGGTGCATTTTTGAAGACTGAGTTTAAAATGTGGTCAGGGTTACTTGCTTCTCTTTCTTTTGCATTTTGTAAATTGATTACAAAAATATTAACATTTAAACTAAGCATTAAGCATTCTTGCTTTACAGCAGTGCTTTCCAAACTTTTTCTCCCAGCCTGCCTTTTTGCAGAATCGAACCACCCTGATCCCTCGAAATAAATAAAATGTGATGTAATATATTTTGTATTTAATGCACAGTGGTTAAAAGTTTGTGAACCACTCAGGACTTAATTTTCTTAATTTTTTCTGTAATTTTCTGCATCAATATGTGTTAAAACATAATATTTTCTGACCTAAAAGTGAACAAGGTGAGCCAAATTAAACAAAGGAGACAAAAATATAGTAGTATTACATATCTGGGTATGGCAATAGTATGTGAACCTTTTGCTATCTGGTGTGACCCAAATATTTGCAAATATATTTTGTAGGGTTACAGTGAAAAATACATCTCTGTAATTTCCCATTAATGTTTCCTTGTATCCAAAGACAAATAACCAATCGCATTAAAAAGTAGAAAAGAAACAACACAAGATTATGTGAAAGGGCCCTTATTATAACTCTGTGAATGCCTTTAAAGGTTATGCGCCCAGTTTAAGAACTAGTGTCACATTTTATTTCAACTGCCTTCTATTTTTGCACAGTTTTGTAGAATCAATCATTTACCCACATCTTTTCCAACCACAGCTCTACTAAACACTGCAAATGTGGGCTTAGGAACTGTACTGGGTACTGCACCAGGTGGCCCACATAATGCTCCCAATCTTAACACTCCAGGTCAGATAGACCCTAGCTCTATTGAGAGAGCCTATGCAGCCCTGGGACTCACCTACCAGGGTAACCAGGCACCTTCTCAGCCTGCTCAACAAACATCTAGGCCAATCAACGCTATGGGTAAGTGTTATTAATTTGGCAGCTTTTATTAAGCATAGGAATTTACTGATTTCTGCCATTGTTTTACTATAAACTTTCTGCCATTTGTTTTACCAGGTGGAAACCCAATGGGTGTAAATGGAGCTGTTGGTGTCCAACCACAAAGTCAGCAGTCTAACCTTCTTCAAGATTCTATGCTGCATGTCAACATGAGTGCTCAAAAGTAAGCACATCAATCAGTTTATTACCACATTAAAATTTTTTTTTTATAATTTTTCTACAAAAAAAACCCCCACTTTTTTTAGCCTGTTGAATGATGGCAGTGGTGTGGGCAATATCGGTTCACTGCCTGTGGCTTCTCCTGCTGCTGCTGGTGTTGTCATGCGAAAAAGCTGGCATGAGGACATCACCCAGGATCTACGAAACCATCTTGTTCACAAACTGTATGCAATTCTTTATAATGAATGAATATCTTTCAAAGTGGAGACTGATGGTTCTGGTTGTCAATTTGTAACTTGTGTTTGTGCAACAGTGTCCAGGCCATCTTTCCTACTCCAGATCCAGCAGCTTTGAAAGACCGGCGTATGGAGAATCTTGTGGCTTATGCTCGTAAAGTTGAGGGGGACATGTATGAATCTGCAAATAGCAGGGTAACGTTTAAATTTTTTAATAAATCCTGCTCTCATGTTTGTTATTTTTTCTTTATGATTACTTTATTCTGTCCTGTAGGCCGAGTACTACCACTTGCTAGCAGAGAAGATCTACAAGATACAGAAAGAACTGGAGGAGAAGCGGCGGATGAGGTTGCAGAAACAGGGAATGATTCCCACTCAGCCTGGAATGCCTCCTACTGGAATGCTGCAGGGACCCCTTGGCATGGGGCAGCAAGGACCACCAACAGGACTTTCCCCAAGTGAGTAGGCTAGTCACCTAGTGGTTTGTTCCAAGAATGCACAGTTCTCGCAAAGCCTGGTTTGTGTGCATACCATATGAGATGAACAATACTGCTCATCTGCTTAGATTTTGTTAGTTTAAGATCCATCTTATTTTAAAAAATCGTTTAATTCTTAGGAGTGGCACGGTGGCATAGTGGTTAGCACGGTTGCCTCATAACAAGAAGGTCCTGGGTTCGAATTCCGGGCTTGGGTCTTTCTGTGCAGAGTTTGCATGTTCTCCCCGCGCTTGCATGGGTTTCCTC
>JAOTQW010000041.1:8652872-8667969 GCA_026260075.1 Sisor rabdophorus | reverse complement strand
TGCCTTTCGCCCTATGTGCGCTGGGATAGGCTCCAGCAGACCCCTGTGACCCTAGAAAAGTTTGGGATTAAGCAGGTATAGGGGATGAATGAATTTAATTCTTATTTAATCTCTGCAGATGGCCCGTTATCTGATCCATCAATGGTGCGGCCCACTGGACCAAACCAAATGGTCAACAGAATGCAGAACCCTTCAGGTACGTGCATTAGCTTCTAAATTCAGGTACGTTCAATAGCGTCTCTAATTGGGGAAAAAAGTTTCAAGTATTTATTTAAATATTTTTTTGTAATAGGATTGAGCCCCTTCAATCAAATGCAGCCTGTGGGCCAGAGGTCCACTACTCCACTTCCACTTGGTACACCCCACAATCAGGTAAGTAAAATGATAGAACCCAACTTCTTCGTGTTAAATGCTTGTCACTTTCTTTTTACTAGCTGTCTTTTATATTGAGTTTAAAAAATCTAATTAAAATTTGAGTTAAAAAAAAACAAACTTTTTTTTGTGGACATGGAGAAATGGAATGTGGAATGTTTGACTTAATTATTATGATGACTATCAACCAACCTCAAATATGCTGACAGACCTGTGCATATTGATGTTTTATGTTTCAGATGCCTATGGGGCCAACAAGGATAGCACCACCCAATGTTGTACAGATGCAGAATCAGTATCTTCCATCGAGTCAGTTTCAGGGTTCAAGTTCTGTGGTTTCTACTGGGCCAATTGGTATGGCCCAGCCTGGCTCTCAGGATGGCACTGCTCAGGTTAAAAAGAAACATTTGATTTACAAATGGGGGGCGCAGTTTGTGTAGCGGTTAGCATGTTTGCCTTGCAGCAAAAGGGTCATGGGTTCGATTCCCGGATCTTTCTGTGCTGAGTTTGCAGGGGTTTCCTCCGGGTACTCCTGTTTCCTCCCACAGTCCAAAAAACATGCACATTAGGTTGATTGGTGACTTTAAATTGTCCATAGGAGTGAATGTGTGTGTGTGTTTGTCAATATGTGGCCCTGTGATGAACCTGTTCAGGGAAAATCCCTGCTCCTCGCCCTATGCACGCTGGAATAGGCTCCAGCAGAACCCTGTGACCCAGAGTTAGGGAATGCGCGGGTTAAAAGATCAATGAATGAACAACTTACAATTTTGTCAGTCTCCTCCAAACACTGCAGTTTTATGAGCTAGAACATCATTTTTGATAAGTCTGCATAAAATTCATACTTCTTTTTGATTTTTAGTTTACAAGCCTTGCTGTGTTTGTGTTTTAGCATGGTCCAATTCAGACATCGCAGTCTCTGCCAGCAGGTAGTCCTTTAGCCCCACCTGCCTCTGTTGGAGTGGGCACGCTAGTCCCAAACAATGGAGTTGGCGTGTCTCCATCATCCACTCCGTGTCCGTCCATAGGCCTTTCGCACTGTCCAGCTGTCCGACAGAGCTCTCCTTCTCCAGCTCGCAGCCGTACACCTACTCCACACCTTACACCTCCCCCGAGTCTGCCTGGTTCACAGACTCCACAGCCCCACACCCCTAGTTTGTCTCACTTCAACCTAGGTTCCAATCAGCAGCACCCGCCTCCACCTGCTAACACTGACAAAGCCATGCAGTTACAGCAGCCATTAGGAGGTGCCCCCTCAACCCCAAATGCTGCTCTCATGTCTCAGCATCCCCCCACTCCAGTGAGTTTTTCTACTTTGTTAATTGCTTTTGTCCTAGCATTCAGTTCTACAATTTGTATACTTTTAACCAACACCTTTTTTACATTTCAGCTGTCTCAAAAGGGCTCGTTGCCAGTAGATGGCCAGGCTGCTACACCTGCTTCAGTAAGCAGTGCGGAGGCATCCTCCCAACAAGTACCCTCAGATGCGACTACAATGGTTGAACCCAAAACCGAGCATGAGGAAGAGGCAGATGAGGAAGAGTTAATAACTGGAGGAAGAACTGGAAAGAAAGTTGATTTAAAGATCGAGGTCAAGGCTGAGGTGAGTTTCGGGGCACAGAATGGCTTTTAACTTATCTTTCCTGTGGGGCTGTTGTAAACAGTTGTTTTTCTTTTAAGCTAAAAAAAGAAGAGCCATTAAGTGAGGAATTTAAAAGCATTCCTATGGAAACATCTGTGGCGGCAGGAGAGGACAAAAAGCCTGAAATAAAAGCTGAGCCTAAACAGGAGGATGTTGGTTCAGGCACCCCTGGTACTCCAGCTGGAGTACCCAATAAAAAGAAAAGTGAATATAATTTATATAATAGTATACAATACTTTTATTTTATGCATAGCAATCATATAAAATACAGTAAAACTTTAAAAAGTTTATTTAAAACCTTTTATTATTGTAACAGTTTTCAAACCTGAGGAGTTAAGACAAGCTCTAATGCCCACACTGGAGTCTCTCTATCGGCAGGATCCAGAATCTCTACCTTTCCGCCAGCCTGTTGATCCATCACTTCTGGGAATACCTGTATGTTTTTTGGGGGTTCCCCCTTCCCTTTTCTCCCCTTTATAACACCTGTTATGTATAATTGGTATACAGTGATCAAGAAACATATTTGTCCATGTCAGTTGAGCATTGAAAGTCTGTAAATTGTAATTCTAATTTTGTGACTGTGTTTGTTAAACACCCACCCCCCAGGATTATTTTGACATTGTAAAAAATCCTATGGACTTGTCTACTATAAAACGCAAGCTTGACACAGGCCAGTATCTGGAGCCATGGCAGTATGTGGATGACATCTGGCTCATGTTTAACAATGCCTGGCTCTATAACCGCAAGACTTCAAGGGTGTACAAGTACTGCTCCAAACTGGCCGAGGTGTTTGAGCAAGAGATAGACCCTGTTATGCAGACTCTTGGTTATTGCTGTGGAAGAAAGGTAAGTGTCTGCTCACAGTTGGGCTCAAAAACTGAAACAATATTAATTTAAATTAATTATTTGAAATTACTGTTAGCTTTATGGTTTACTTTAATTCAACTGGTTGTAAAAAGATTATTTACTTAAAATTAATTAACCTGAAAAAAGTAAAATATTTGGATGTTTAAATGTTGTATAGTGTTTATGCCTAATTTACCCCAAAAGTAAACGAAATAAAGTTAGACATTTAACAGCACACGGTTATATAGTATCAATTTGTCGAAATTGTATGGCAGGGAGCTAAATAAAATGGCAAATAAAAAGTAAAATTTAAAGCCATAGAGAAGTTATTTGAAAGTGTTACGATTCTCTGGAGTAATATCAATGATGTGTTTTCAACAGATTATTCAGTTAGGTTTCTGGCTACATAATAGCACAGAATTGAATATTGCCCTACCTCATAGACAAATTGGTTGCATTTTTTTATTTGACCTTTTCAGCAGTTAGTTTTTATAGGAAAAAAAATGATCAACAAAACTCTACAGACTAATTAACTGTAATGTGTTATAAAATATTACAATAAGCAAATGATTTAGTGTACCTAATTTTTTTCATTATAGTGGGAATTCTCCCCGCAAACTCTGTGCTGCTATGGTAAGCAGCTTTGCACTATACCCAGAGATGCTGCTTACTTCAGTTACCAGAACAGGTAAGACTAATGGGTGGGGAAAATGCTATTATAATAAATATGAAACACTTTTCATGGATTTCATTTAGTGTATAATGTTAATGTTTAAAATTAAACAGATAACATATTTAAGGATACACTATTTTCAAATTGCGATAATTTTTTTTTTGAAAGATTGCTAAATCTGTGCAGTGTATCGGGTATTTTTACAGTGCTTTTAAAACATTTACTATTATAAAATACAATAGAAACTTACTATCTATTTTTTGTTTTGCATTTAGAGCCATAGCAGCATATACTTAAGGAAAAAATATGCACCAAAGTAAAACAAATTTGTTGTGAGTGGTGTCGGAGGCATGTGTCTTTATTAAAACGATGTGAACATGCTCAGTAATTCCGGTGTGTTGTCAACTTGACGCTTAAAAGTACATGACTTTAAATTTATATTTAAATATTTTTTAATATGTAGAAAGTGGTAGCATAGACTTAACTCTAAATATTGTACTTCCTATGTAACATAAGCACTGATTTATGACTAACAGCCTTCTTTCTTTGCACTCCAATGAATCAAAAGCCTCATATCAAGCAGACCAAAACATTATATAATAGCATTTTTACTTTGGATGCCTAATATTTTATGATAAACATCCTTTTGTAGTGGCTATATGTTTTGTTCATTCTGGAATTTTCATTTAGACAACTAATGTTTTTGTTAGGGAAAATTGTGATGGGGTCAAGAAAATGTTTAAAGTAATGTATTTTGTTTGTTTGCATTTGTTGACTATTTTGAAGCGGTATCAGTTTTAGAACTTTTATACAATGCCCTTTTACTGTTGAACAACAACAAACCAGTGCAATAAAGTCAGTCTTTTTTGTGATCGAGACAATAATTGTAAAGGTGTTCATAAAAAAGATGTAATTCGCATGCATATATATCTGTTCTTAATATAACCCATTGGCTGACACTTTTCTGCTGCTTGTGTTTGTTAAATGTGCTTGTGTCTGGTAATACTTTCCCTTACCCCAGGCTTCCCTGCAGTTGATTATGCTTTTGTTTAGCTTTGATGGTTTAATCATTACACATGCAAACGCTAATCTGTGCTTTGCTTTGGCTTTCTGCTTGTCTTGTTCCTTGTCTCTCCATCCATTTGTCCATTCCTAACTCTGACCTAATGTCCTTTTTTTTATTTGCTTCTTCTTTGAAACTTACTTTTCTGTACTTCAACATGTCCTGTCTGCCATTGCCTGCTTTCATCTACTCACTCATCATCCCTTCCTTTCTAAAATCCCTGCTCAAAAACTGTGAATCGTGATTGACTCCTCTGGCGACGATGCTGTTCTGCACTCCTCATCTGTGCCTGCTTCCCCCTTGGCCTGCCCTGCCTTGTGCTACACTGATCATGGCCTTTCTGTGAATGGTGTAGTTCACCAAAATATGGACTTCTTGCTGACAGGTACCACTTCTGTGAGAAGTGTTTCAATGAGATCCAGGCTGAAAGCGTGTCCCTAGGGGACGACCCCTCCCAGCCACAGACGTATGTTCTGCCTTTCCATTTTTTTTACCTTATAAAAAAAATATATTTTTTTTAGCTTAACAGTCTGAGACACCACAGTGATTTTATTTTTCTCTTTTGAAATCATCATATAGGAAAAAAAAACTGTGAAATGTGTCAAAGTATTAAAATACTCACTTATTCATGTTCTAGGTCAATTAACAAGAACCAGTTTGAAAAGAAGAAGAATGACACGCTTGACTCAGAGTTGTAAGTTTCATTATGGCTAACTTTTAAGAATTTCTGTTTTACGAAAGTTGGAATTTAGAGTGCACACTTAAAAAAATTATTTAAAAAAATTAAATGAAATAACTTTGATTTTTTAGATTTGTGGAATGTATGGACTGTGGGCGTAAAATGCATCAAATATGTGTTCTGCACAATGACACTATTTGGCCCTCGGGGTATGTAATTATTTGTTGGTTATGACTTGGCATGTTTAAATTGTATTTTAAGGTTTTGTTTTTTATATATACTCATTTCATAAATACTTTTTCATATTTACTCCTTTGCAGCTTTATTTGTAACGACTGTCTAAAAAAGTCCAACAGGACCCGCAAAGAAAATAAATATTCTGCAAAAAGTATGTAATGCTGCATTTTATATAGTAGTCAGTGATTTAAAAAAATATGTAACAATAATAGATAATCTTTTTGTTTTTATGCAGGGCTACCCCAGACTAAACTAGGTAACTACTTAGAAACTCGTATTAATGACTTTGTAAAGCGCCAAAACCACCCAGAATCTGGTGACGTCACAATTCGAGTCGTCCATGTCTCAGAAAAGGTGGTAGAAGTTAAGCCAGGAATGAAATCCAGGTGAGATGTGAGAAAATGTAATGCTTATTTTAATTTGTGGTGTTTGAAACACTCAATTTTGTCTGGGAATGGGGGTTTGAAATTGGACAAGGTTTCTTTTCCTAGTTTAATAGTTCTGTGTCCCCATTGCCTATTAATGGTTTTTTTTTCATTTATTTTAGATTTGTGGACAGTGGTGAGATGCCAGAGTCCTTCCCATATAAATCAAAAGCTCTGTTTGCCTTCGAGGAAATTGATGGTGTTGATGTCTGCTTTTTCGGCATGCATGTGCAGGAATATGGCTCAGATTGTCCACATCCCAATCAAAGGTCTTTTTGTCCTCATCCTTTTCATTGAAATGTTTATCATCTAACATTTTTTTCTACATTAGTGTAAAAGGAAAAAAAAACTGTTTAAATGCACCTTTCTACAGTCTGATAACGCTGTTCTTTTTAACTGACAGACGTGTATACATATCCTACTTGGACAGTGTTCACTTCTTTCAGCCACGTTGTTTGAGAACCGCAGTATATCATGAGATCCTTATTGGATATCTGGAGTATGCCAAAAAGTTAGGGTAAGCTGTTTATATTGATAGTGAGAAATCCTTCTACCTAATTTCTTCATGTTTGTCACTTGCATCCCCTCCAACTTTGACCTTATGGCTCTATTTTCAGTTATACAACGGGCCATATTTGGGCCTGCCCTCCCAGTGAGGGAGATGACTACATCTTTCACTGCCATCCTGCAGACCAAAGGATACCCAAACCAAAGCGACTACAGGAGTGGTACAAGAAAATGCTGGATAAAGCTGTGGCAGAGCGCATTGTGCATGACTACAAGGTAACAAGTGAATTGTCATGTGTAAATACTTATCTTGTGATTATATATGTGTGTGTGTGTATATATATATATATATATATATACACATACATATATATGTATGTATGTGTATATGTATGTATGTATGTATGTATGTGTATACATATACACACACATGTATGTATCTGTATATGTACATATATATATATATATATGTTTTTATATTGGCAGGACATCTTCAAGCAGGCGACAGAGGATCGCCTCACAAGCGCCAAAGAGTTGCCTTATTTTGAGGGTGACTTCTGGCCCAATGTGCTAGAAGAGAGCATTAAGGAGTTGGAGCAGGAAGAAGAAGAGCGAAAAAGGGAGGAAAACAGTACTTCCAGTGAAAGTGTAGATGTATGTTGGTGCATATATTTAAGTTTATTTTAGTGTTATAAATTTACATAATCAACTTAAAAAGTATACCACTTTGTATCCTTTTAGGCTACAAAGGGTGACAGCAAGAATGCCAAGAAAAAAAACAATAAAAAAACAAGTAAAAACAAGAGCAGTCTGAGCCGAGCCAATAAAAAGAAACCAGGCATTCCAAATGTTTCAAATGACCTATCACAAAAGCTTTATGCCACCATGGAGAAGCATAAGGAGGTAGGACCAAGAGCCACACAATTTTTTTTCCCTATTATAAAATGAAACTTGGTTTGAAATTTTACACCCCCCCCCCCCTTTTTTTTTTTTCTGTCAAGGTGTTTTTTGTAATCCGGCTGATTGCTGGGCCTAATTCCAATGCTCTTCCACCAATCATGGACCCTGATCCATTAATGTCATGTGACCTGATGGATGGGCGAGATGCTTTTCTTACAATTGCGCGGGACAAACACCTGGAGTTTTCCTCATTGCGGCGGTCTAAATGGAGTTCCATGTGTATGCTGGTAGAGCTTCACAACCAAAGCCAAGATCGATTTGTTTATACCTGTAATGAATGCAAACACCATGTTGAGACACGCTTCCACTGCACTGTTTGTGAGGTAAGAAATATTGCAGGTCTACAGAGATGGCAGAAATGTGCAGTAAAATGTATCCATAGTAATGTTTTGTGCTAGTAACATCAAATGTCCCGAATGTTAAATAAACTGCAATTCTGTTAGTTTGTATTTCACAAAACTAATGAAAATCTTTTATTCCAGGATTATGACCTTTGCATTACTTGCTACAATACAAAGGGTCATGAGCACAGGATGGAGAAGCTGGGCCTGGGTCTGGATGATGAGAGTAATAGCCAAGCTGCAGCCTCTATGCAGAACCCCGGTGACTCGCGGCGTCTTAGTATTCAGCGTTGCATTCAGTCTCTAGTACATGCTTGCCAGTGTCGCAATGCGAACTGCTCACTTCCCTCTTGTCAAAAGATGAAAAGAGTGGTCCAGCACACCAAGGGCTGCAAGCGCAAAACCAATGGAGGTTGCCCTATCTGCAAGCAGCTTATTGCACTTTGTTGTTATCATGCTAAACACTGCCAAGAAAACAAGTGTCCTGTGCCTTTCTGCCTAAACATCAAGCAGAAATTGCGTCAACAGCAGCTCCAGCATCGGGTTCAGCAGGCCCAGATGCTTCGGAGAAGAGTGGCTAGCATGCAAAGAACAGGCCAACCACTTGTCGGGGGAAATGAAGGCTTGCCATCCCCTAGCAGCAATGCCACTACTGGTCCTGGGACACCCACACAAAGTACTCAAGCTCATTCCCTACAGTCACCTGCTCAGCAGTGTCCAACTCCTGTCCCCCAGCCTGGAGTTACAGGTGGTATGCCGCAGCTTGCAGGCATGGTTCCACAGCATCCGTTACAGCAGCTACCTGCCAATGGTGGAATGATTAACTCTTCACAGCAACATATGGCACAACAACAACTGCCACCATCACAGCCGCCCTCAGTACAGCAGCTTCAGCATCCCAATAGCCTTCCTCCCTATGTGCAAAGACCTCCAGGTTCTTCTCCACTTTCTCAGTCTGTGGGAAAACCTGGAATGGTCCCCACCAGTCTCCCCCAGCAACAACAGTCAGTCACAGCTCAGTCAGCATTTTCATCACAACAGTCCTCTGGTCCCCCTGCTGCAGCCCTGGAAATGGCTTTGAAGATTCAGAGAGTAGCAGAGACTCAAAGGCAAATGGCTAAACAAAAAAGCCTACAAATGAGCCAAGGTTCAGGGATTATGACTTCACATGCCTTGCAGCAAAGTCCCCAGACTCCAAATCAAATGGGTTTAAGCCACCCTGGAACAGGGATGGTAGGGCCCCAGGGATTAAACCCGTCAGCACAATCCCCTGTAGCGAGAGCTCAAATAGAGCAGCAGCAAGGTGTGTTGGGAGCTGGCATGCAGCAACAAAGTGGGCCTCAGAATCAACTTCCTCCTCAGGTGCAAATGCCACATGATCCACAGAGTGGATCTCAGGTTCAGCCTTCTCAGCAGCAACGGGCCCCTGGCATTCCTCAGCAGCGACCAGGAATGTTGACTCAGTTGGGTCATGCAGGAATGGTTGCTGGGCAAAAACCACAGCAGGTTGTGCCACAACAACAGCAGCAGCTTCCTCAACAACAGGGGCAACCAGGAATGATGGGTATGATGGGTGGCCCAGGTGGAGCTTTAAACCCAGGGGCTGCCAGTGGAGGTCTTCTTCAGAATGCTTTGCAAGACCTTCTCAGAACTCTGCGCTCCCCCAGTTCCCCCCTTCAACAGCAACAGGTTCTGAAAATATTGCGCTCAAACCCTCAGCTTATGGCAACCTTTGTTAAACAGCGTGTGCCGAAATATCTTGGAAGAGGTGGTCCTGGTAGTGCAGGGCCAGGCCCAGTAGGTATTGAAGGTACACAGCTAAATGTAAATAGTCCCAGTCAACCAGGTATACATATGGGCCAAGGGGCTGGTATGCCCCCCACAAACCCAATGCTTCAACAGCGTTCCCTTATGGGTGTTAATATACAGCAGCAAATGGCTTTGCAACAGCAACACAGTGTTATTCCAGGTCAAGGTTCAAACATGGCAAATATGCCTCCCCAGTTTAAAGAATTAATGAGAAAACATTTGCTGCAGCAGCAGCAGATGGGCAACCTTGGTCAGTTCCAGCACCCACAGACACAACAGCAGCTAGGTTATCTTGGCCAGTCGGGGGGGATGCCGCAGCAGCCAGTTCAATCTCAAGGTGGTGGACTTCCACAACAGCATGGAGGACCACAAGCTGGTCTACAACAGAATTATTCTGCATCCATGTCTCAGCAGGTGGCAGCCGCTTTACAACAAAGATTGCAACAGCAGCAGAATGCCATGGGTGGACTCCAAACAAATGATGGTAATTCACTTCAGCAGCAGCCACTACAGCCCCCTCAAGGTGGTCCTCAGCCACAGCCTTCCCAGGCCATGATTCAGCAAGCACTGCACCAAAGGCTTCTCCAGCAGCAGCAGCAGCAACATATAGGTGCTGGCTCTCCTGCTCAGCATAACAATCCCATGAGTCCCCAACCACCAATATCGCAATCTCCTCATTTACAGGGCCAACAGCTGTCCACTTCGCTTAGCAATCAGGTGCGGTCACCCCAGCAATCACCGCGACCCCAGTCTCTGCCACCAAACTCTAGTCCATCTCCTCGCATGCCACCCCAACCTTCACCCCATCGCATCTCTCCTCAAACCCAGACAGGTTCCCCACACCCTGGACATCTTCCCCCACATCATTCTGGCATGGTAGTGCCTCCACCTTCACAACAACCACAACAGCCAGCTCAACATCAACAACAGGCTAATACTTTGGACCAATCCTCGTTTGGATCAGAACAGAATGCCATACTTTCACAGCTTGATGGAATGGGGTCCCTCCATGGGCAAGGAACAAATGACATGCTGTCTGGCAACAACCAAGACATGGGGGCGAATCTTAATCATGGCTCATTGGATTTAATGTAGCATTACAGTCCTCAAAACACTTAACAGGAATGGGTTGCAATTTTAAAATTTACTGTGGCTCCATTAGTGTTATTTAATATTTTGATGTAAATGAAAAGACTACACCTTCCTATGGGAGATACTACATTAAATGAACAAATTAATAAATTAAATGAATGGTAAATTATTGCTGTTAATATATGCATATATATTTTTAGCCAATTGTGTTCAAAGGGTTCTGGGTGAAAGGATGGGAATATTCTCCTTGGTATTTCACAAGTACTATTTTTGGGGAAGACTGCCTTTTTTTATAATTTTTTTTAAGATTTTAAATGCATAAAATTAAAAAGAAAAATGTGTTAAAACATTAAATCTTCGTTGTTTTTCCTCTGTACACTATTGTGCCCATTTTGGAAAGTGGTTACTTTAAGTAGTTATGGAATTAAGTCGATCATTCTTCGTTATTTATTACAGTTCTTGTAAACAGATTGTCTCTACAGACAATGGCCCGATATTGGCATGTTCTGCTCAAAAGTGGCTACAGTTTTATAATGTATTTTTTGGTTGCAGAGCCACACACAATTTATATATAGTTTTGTGAGAAGAATTTTGATTACCTTCAAAACACCTAAAATCCTATTATCCAATGCAATCTGTCATTATGGGCAAAAGGGACCTTGCATGTCAATTTGTCAATCTAGTAATTCGATCAACTGCTTACACTACATTTTTACACATTTTTACTATACAGCTTCAAATTTCATAAGGAGAACTTTGTTTCCTCAAAAAAGCAATCTTGAAGCTCTTTTGTCATCTAACTGAATTTTTTTTTTCATCTTTTTTGTCCAGGAATCTCACCTTTTCTTTTTGATACTCAGAACTTTTGGGATATCACCCATCTTTTTTTGGTATGTAAATAAATTTTGGACCTCAACTTTTTGTGTGTAATAAAATGTATATCGAACTGGACAGCCAAGTCGTAGGATTCTATTTGTTTTCCTCTGATTTAAGCTAAATCCTTTAGGGTAGATCAAGCTAGTAGACTTGATGGATGAGGTGCTAGCTAGACCAATTTTAGCACTTTAATTTATTGTACACTTGAGAAAGAAAATGAATAGAAAACGTAATGGAAAAGAAGTGCTTACTAAAAAGGCACTGCTAGTTATATCGGTCTGTATGGTGCACACAAACACTGCGGAGTCTATTTGAAATTTGAGATTTTTTTTTTATATTACAAAAGGCATTGACTTCTTTCTCCCCGTTTAACTGGACCTTCAGCATAACATGACCCTTTAATGGCAATATGGTGTGAGGCTTATTTTCTAAAAACAAACATTAGCCTTTTTTATATTTGTGTATATATATATATATATATATATATATATATATATGAGAGAGATTTTAATTTTATAAAACTTGAAGGAACAAGAGCTAATACATTTTTTAAAGATGTAATAATGATGCAACATGACACTGCTGTCATATGTTATACTTCCCACTTGGGGACTGCTGAGAAATGTCATAAATGCACAAATGAATCTAAACAAAATGTCTACTGTACAAAGCATAGTCAGATTTTTTTGTTTAACCCTCTCCTTTTTTAGTGCATAGATGTGTACTGAAAAATGACTGTAATTTGTCAAAGTGTTTTGACCACTTCCTTTTTGAAACCATTTGGTGCTTGGTGAGAGCAGCGAAATATTTAAGGCTCTGTGTTTTTTTAATATATATATATATATATATATATATATAGTATTTTTTCCAAGTAATTTAATTGTACATTAAAAAGTTTGTACCAATTGAAATTTTTGTGGCAGTCACAGTGTTATAGAAAGTATAATTGCTCACAGTAGTGGTTCATTGTGCTGAATGAAGGCAGACTAATCTGGGATATTGGGGCTTATACCAATGTTAATAAGATAAGGAGGAAAACGTATGATACTAATATGCACCATTCATTCGAAATTATTTTTTTTTAACTGTGTTTTTTCTAGTAAACAAATGAACTTACAAAACTCAATTTGCAGTTTAATATTCACACATGCTAGTATAATTCACAATTTATTTGACATACTAAGATGTTTTTTTACGCATTACAAATGACATTTTCTGAAATTCATTGTTTATGAATGTTACTAACCGATTTTGCCTATATAGGGCAAACACTTTCATATATAATTTGTTCTGAGTAAACGATCTTCCACCTAAGAAGTAACTAGGTGGCAAAAAATAACTGGCGTTGTGGGAGAACCCTGGCTGTTAGGACATGGCAAGGAATTTGTATCACTTATTGGAGTAAATAAAAGCACCACTAAACACCTTTGGGATAAACTGAAATGCGACTGCACCTCAGACCTCCTCACCTGACATTAGTGTCTGATCTTACTTATATTGTTAAAGCTAAATGAAGAGATATCTCCCATCCCATTCAAGCTTCAAATTGTAGTGTACAGTCTTGCTCGTAGAGTGGAGCGTCATTACATAGTAAAATGGGTGACCATAAGCTTTTGGCAATATAGTATTGAAGAAAGAAATTATACGACACCTTCATTCAGAAGACGTGGCCAATACTGCGTGTATATTTGTTTAAGAGAGAACTTAAATTTTGATCTTACACGCACAGAGGCTACTGAACAACACTACTGCCGGTTATTGTACTACAGGTATTGATGGTAGTTGTATAGAGTGTAACTTATAACTTCTTTGGCAGAAAGCCTGCTAAAAAGTAAATTGGTAAATTATGTATGCATTAGAGCGGTGTGGTGGTGTAGCAGTTCGCACTGTCGCCTCACAGCAAGGTCCTTCGTTTCCCAGGCAAAGGTTCCTTCTGTGTGACGTTTGCAGGGGTTTACTCCAGGTACTCTGGCTTCCTCCCACAGTCCAAAAACATGTACGTTAGATTGATTGGTGACTCTAAATTGCCCATAGGAGTGAATTTGTATGGTTGTTTGGCCCTGCGATAGACTGCCAACCTGTCCAGAATGTACCCCTGCCTTTCCCCCCCATGTGCGCCGTGATCCAGAGTTAGAAGATGAATAAATGAAAAAAAGGAAGCATTATGCCAGCAAAGTAGCTTAGTCGTTACCACCGGGCGTTACACCAAGAAGGTCCCGGGCAAGGAGTCTTTCTGTGTGAAGTTGGCATGTTGCTTGCGTTGGGTTTACTCCAAGTACTCCGGTTTCCTCCTACAGTCCAAAAGCATGTACATTCGTTTGATTGGTGACTCTAAATTGCCCGTGTAATGACCCCGAGGACCCTTGAGTCAGGGGACTAAGCAGCTATAGAATGGATGAGTGAATGTATGTATGCATTATTATAACTTGTCATTCTGTGTGGATTATAATAAAGGGCCAGAAAATCACTGCAAGATTCAAATACTTTAGTGATTGTCACACACAATAATGAACACAGCACACCTGAAGTTAGAATGTAGAATCTTGCAGTAACACAATTCTCTCAAAGGAACACAATTCTCTTATTAAAAGTTAATCATTTACAGTTTTTGTGTACAGCTAAAGTAAACATTTATATGTACTGAAATAAACATTTAGACAGCACTACAATGTAATAGTATTCATACACAGCCTTCAAAAACGTTCTTAAACATTTAGCATTACATCTAGTAAATGCACTATATATTACACAATCACATAGAATGATTATTTATAATTACACTCTTCGGTATCATCCACGCAACGCAAGATTCCCTTTTTAGTGCCATTTCTTTCATGTTTTTTTCCCTCTTATTGTCCCTTACTTCCACCATCCCGTTCTCTTGATTATTATGGAATTTTACATTGAAATGTGTATACTAATTTCTATGAAGTTGCAATATCTATTGTATTGTATTCTATTGAAATCACTAAACAAACATTAGTGAATTGATATGAGCATAAAGAGGAGACATTTTCAACTAAAGCTGTTTTCTCTACTTCTTGGAAACGTACCTTAAAATACTTTAAAACAAAATGTCAGTGGAAAGAAGTATGTTCAATCCTTATAGTGCATTTCATAAAAGTCTCATGTTCCTTCTTCAAATGTTGTCACGTTTGTGTTACAGCTCCAGCTCCCAACTTTTAAAGAAGCCTTTCGCAACCAAAGCCTCTCTGAAAGTAACTGTCAGAGATTTGATTGTGACATCTGTCACAGTTACCTCCTTTGGACACATTACTGGCCTCCATTCATCTATTTCCTCTGTTCCTGTTATTGGACCCCAGTCCTCAATCTCCACATTACCTGATTTTGAGAAAGAGAATGTTCAGATGGCAAATGTTTAAGGTAAACATTGAACAAATTTTTGTGCACATGCATTATTTGGGAATTCATTCACATCCATAAGCATGGATAAAAGCAAGGACAGCTCACATGAAACATAAATAATACTTAAATATAATAATGCAAGGGGCCACGCACAACTACACACACTATGGGCAATTTAGAGTCACCAATCAACCTAATGCACATGTTTTTGG
>JAOTQW010000041.1:8590408-8604913 GCA_026260075.1 Sisor rabdophorus | reverse complement strand
AATCTGGCTTCCCTGGCCTTCCCCCCAAAACACCCAACATGCGCCGTACCCCTGACAAACTCGTTTCTAATCCTGTCCAATCTTGTCACTCCTAAAGAAAATCTTTAGTTCCGCTTCCTCCAGCTCTGCCACCTGTCTCTTTTTCAGCGCCACTGTCTCTAAACCTTAGGTTGATGTACCTAATAATACTTAAAAATTATTTTTACCTCCACTCTTGATGAGAATGTCGAACAAATCGTCTATATGATGATTGTTGGAACCATTCTCCTAGGGAAGCAAGAAGATAATATTTATCTATAGACCAGCCTCACCATTAGAAACAAAGAGAAAAAACTTGGAAAATGTATAAAGCATCAGTGCA
Source organism: Sisor rabdophorus (assembly GCA_026260075.1). Lineage (NCBI taxonomy): Eukaryota > Metazoa > Chordata > Actinopteri > Siluriformes > Sisoridae > Sisor > Sisor rabdophorus. Next base: position 8,604,552 of record JAOTQW010000041.1, on the reverse strand, counting down.
GAAAAAGCAGATGGCGGAAAAAAAAGTGCAAAGAGAGAGTCATACTTTGACATGGGGGTTATGGGATTCCGGTTTTGGAGATGGAGGTGTAAATAAAGTGTGTCGATCAAAGCTTGGACACACCTCTCCCTGCAAGAGAGGGTGACAGTTCATGGTGGAAAAGAGAAATGGAAGGGATATGACTAGAGGTAAATAAGACGTGAAACAGAAAGTGTTACAAGAAGTTTTAAGCTAAAGAAATGCAAAGCAAACTGGATTGAATTATACTGTACCGTAAGTGAAGTAGGGGAAGTGGGTTCGATGGAAGGGTGAGGTTCTTCACTGAGACAGAATGGTGTTGAAGGTGTCTGGCTCGAGTCCTGAACAAAAGAAGAGTGTAAGTGCCGTTCTGCATTTTGTACCTGGAAATAGAGTTAGGGCTTATTACATAGAGCAAGTCTTGGTCAAAGGATCAAATAAAGTTAAACTTTTGAATAAAACAAACGGTCGACTACTGGTACTGTGGACTGAAGCATATTCACATACTTTGAAAATGGGCTGTTTAACGGAAGCAGTTTGGTGGGGCTGTTGCGATTTGTTCCTAGGATGTGCAACCTCTTTTACTGACTGGCTGGGAAGCTTTACAGGTGTGGACTGCATTCTCTAAAATGAATCAGGCAGCAAATGTAAATTTTCTCAACAACATAAAAAACACACTTCAGTTTGGTAATGCAAAGTGCATCACCTGAAAAGTGATGCGTGCATTAGTTTTTCTTTGTGGAGATTCACTCTTCCGGTTATCCACACCGTTATTAGTAAGTGCAATAAGGTAATGGTTGCCATTGCCATCAGTGACAAGAGTGGGTGCTGGATTTGCTTTAAGAAGATCCAGAGGGAACGACGTGGTCACTTGTGTGGCCATTTGGTGGTTGAGAACCACTTTGGAGACCTATGAAAAAAAGTTAATGCAGTTTTTTAAAGAAGATATTTACTGCCAGCATAGTTCTAATTTTATTTTGCAGGTTGTTATCATCGTTTTCTCTTGTTCTATAGACACCCACAGAGACAAACAGAAATTATTGTGCCATATTTATTTCTATATACGAACATTAATGGCAGTACTAGGTTTAATTCCATATGTCCATGCACGACAAATTTGATCATATTTCAGATGCATTACTATTTTTAAAGGGCCCATCAGATGCAAAATGTTTATGGGTAGCATGTACAGAACCAGCCTATAATGATAAAAGCAGAACCCAGAAGCCTGTTTTTGTAAGGTCACAAGGGTCATGGTCCATTATTGATTGACACTGCCATTTTAGCTTAAATCTATGCTGAGTGAGAAGTAAACTGTCTGCCTAGATTGTTGGCCCCATGATATACCTACATGTGTTTACGTTTGTGTGAATTATCTCTTACTGAACTGCTTTTTAAATGAAAGTCAGTATAAACCAGCTCACCTTTGTAGATTGTTTAAAAGTGTCTGTTAATGATGTGATTTAAAAACAAAAACAAATTATAAATGCCACTCTTTTACTAACTGCTCATTTTGCTTTTTATATTGACTAACCTGTTGCGTCTGTAAGGGTTGTTTTTGCAGCTGCTGTTTCTCTGGCCTCTGCTGCTTTTTTTGATTGACTTGCTTCTGTTGGGTCTGCTGGATAATGAGCTGCTGTAGTTTCTGCTGTTGCAGTGCCTGCTGTTTTGACTGCTCTGACTGCATTTGTTGCTGTATTTGCAGTCGGTGAATCTGCTGCAGTTTGAGCAGCGTCTGCTGGGAACACGGCGCTTGCATCTTTCGCTGCGTTTGACACTGCTGCTCTTCTGATGTCTCCATCTCCTCTTTTAGTTCTTCTTTTACATTCATACCCTCTCTGCTGACTAGAGCTATGTCTTCAGCCTTGACTGCTATTTCCATTTCTTCCAAGTTCAAGCCACGCTTGCCCTTTTCAAGCTGTGAGCGTAGAGTTTCCACAAGCTGCTGTTTTTGCCTTAGCATGCGAGTCAGCTGCTCAATCTGCTTATCTTTTAATTGCAGCATCTGGTCTTTGTCCAGCTGAGGTGCTGACGGTGCTGTTGGGGATGCCGTCGAAGGCTCCTGAGGCTGAGCAGCTAAGGAAGGGAGAGCAGTTGGATGGGACGTACAGCATGATGACTTCGCATGAGGCTCCTCTTTAATTGGGGATGGATGCTCTGAAGATGGGTGCAAGCTCAGCTGTGTAAGAGGTGAACTAACCTAAAAAGAAGGTTCACATTAAAAAATGGGGAATAATGAATAACAAAACAATACAATTTTTTTTGTTAATAGGGGACTGTATACTGTACAGTAACATTAAGTGCGTAAAAAATACGAACTGAAAGGTTGCACGGTCAGCACAAAACAATAATATAATTGTGAAACATATCTAAAAACACTTCCTAAATAAGAAAAAAGAACCAACCATTTCTCCAAACACATCCCCATTACAGCTTGTCTCATCAGCACTCGTTCCAGCCACTGAGCGTTCAGATGGTGTGGGTGATACAGGAGGGGATGAGCTTGTACTGTTGAAGCGTGTGATTTGTGGCAGGGCTGCAGTTTGGATGCCACTGGTAACAGCCATGGGATAGGCTGCCATCTTTCCAACTGTATCCTTTGATTGGTGTGTGCTGGTGACAGGGATGGGGGACTGAGCTGCCACTTCCTGTGGTGGAACTTGAACCGTTTTTAAAGGTCCAGAACCTACCACTGCCACTGCAACACCACCATTCTGTTCCTGGTAGTTCTTAAGTCTCTCTATTAGGTCGTTCTTAGTTCCAGACACAGTCAAACCTCTTAGTTTCAGTGCCTGCTTAAGCTCTGCAACCTAAAACAATCATGTTAATAATGCATTTGATAATGTATTGTAAATCTGACTTATTAGAAACACTTACTTTAAATTCATCCAAGTTTGCTGGCAATATTCCTGGCTTAGCCGTTCCTACTACTGGCTGGCTTGAACGATTTGTTACATTTGGAGTGGCTGTGGCAGCAGACGAGGAAGCTGATCGGGAGGGCGGGGGACCAGAATTAGTTGTTTGCTGTTGCTGTGGTTGCTGTTCAGAAGGAAGTCTAGAAAAAGAGGGTCAGAAACTAATTGTTACATGTTCTTTGTCTGTGCAAAGATCTTAAAAAAAATTTAATAAATCTCCCAAATTAAGAACTCACTTGGGTGGAGCAGGAAGGATAGTGTGATAGTTGTAGTGCTGCTGCTGCTGGCTGATGATCTGGAGCTGCAGAAAAAGCTGCTGCTGGTGGAGAATCTTGGCATAAGATGAATCCAACTGGGGAGGTGGCTCACGATCATTCTTCTGATCAGGCGGAATGTACTGATGGTATTTGAGCTTCTTCACCTTGGGTTTGTTTTCTTTAGGCTTCTTCGTCCGCTGAGCAGAACGATCAGCGCTAGACCTTGACTGTGACTGCTGCAGTAATAATAATAATATACATGGTGACAAGTAGGAAAACTATAAATAAACTGTCAATGAACAACAGGTCTGTAAGAAGGTGTCAGTGCTAGCTTACACTGACTTTGGCAAAAGTAGGACGGGCACATGCAACAATTGATGTTTCACTGGTCAGGTTTTGTGGAGAAGGGGGCCCTGGAGCATTAAACTGAGATGGTGCAGTATGATTGAGAAACTGGAAATTAAAAGTTGAAGTTTTTTTAGCTATGACATTCTAAAGTAAAATTTTTCTGTAGATTGTTATTTCTCTAGCACTACAAACTATGTAAAGAAGTATGTACCTGCGTAGGTGAGGGGTTTGTGTTTAGATTAAGCATATTAGAGGGGGAGTGCGGAGGGACAGAACCAAGTGGAGAGTCCTGGCTGCCTGGCTGTTCAGGTGAAAGGCCATCACTGCTGTCCTCATCCAATGAAGAAATCTCACCCTTCGGAGAGCCTGTATCTAGGGTAGATTAAAAAATGTAATCTCTGTGTGAATTTAGTACAATAAATTAGTAACCGAGTTGTATTTACAACAAGAAGCTTTTTGCTATGCCACATGTTATGGTGTATAACTGACCTAGAACTGTAGGCACAGGCAGTATATTCTTATGGATGAGCTCAATAGGCCCTGGCCGGTGAGAGATTTTGTCGTTGAGATCATCAGCCAGTCGAGCCCTCTTTAATTTCAGCTGTTTGGCCTGCAGAGAAGGTTCCACTGATGTCTCTGTAAATGAGGCAGAGGTAAACTTGCAAGCAGATTATATGTGCATAGCAACAATAAAACCACAACTTATTAATGAATGTTAATGTTTAACATGCAGTTATAAAACAGGAAATACTGGTAATGTAACAGTAAAAAAGAGAATTCTCCAACCTAACGTACCCTCCAGAATGTGCATCCTCACTAACTCGGATCTCTCTGGCCGACTCCTAATCTTTCTTTTCAAGTAGTCCTCAGTCTAGACAGAACAGGTGAGAGACCAGACACAAAATATAAAGATATGTTATACACAAATTAAAAGTAGACAAATTAATTTTGCCAAGTAATCATCATACACATCTAAATGCTAAAATAAAAGAACATAGTATCGATGTTTTTAATGATTTAGTACTGGGTTTTGTTTTCAGTTGATTAACTGTTTATCTGTAAGTCTGTTACAACTGCAATAAATTGAATTTAATAACTTAATTTCAGCATATAGATCTTTAAAATTACTCACCCGTGCTCGCTCAAGACTTTTTCTCTGCTCGTGAAAGGCAGCAGGACTCTTTAAAGCTGTAGGCAGAGAAGGGAGTGCTTAACTCTTTAACTGTACTGATTATAAATGGAATTGAAAATCAGATTTTATACACTTTAACATTACATTACAATACATTACCAGATCTGTTTTAGTGTAATCTTTTTCAGGTTAACTGCTACAAAAATGAAAATCAGACTCCAGAGGAAGAAACTAACATGTTATGGCCTAAATGAAATCCAAGTATTTTTCAACCCCCAAAAAAGACTATTAGTGAAAACACAGATGTTTGCAAGGCTTAACAGGACATCTCTCTGGATTAATTCTACTAAATGTACATCAAATGTAGTGGATAAAACATACAACTAAAAAACAACAACAAAAAAATAATCGTAAAGTGCGCAAATCGCAATACCCCTAAATATTCCACATACCAGGACGCAAGATTTTGAGTGTGACAGTTATATGTTATGTAACAGAACTGTTTGTGTAAGAGTTGATGACATTTCCTCACTGAGAGGGCTGGACACTGACTTAAGAAATAATCACAATAAAGAGGTGATGATGAAACTACTGCAATCTTGTTTTTCTAAAAACATGGGATGAAGCATAAACGTGAAAGCTACAAACAAACTCTCCCTATTTATGTAGTTGACACTGCTGTCTCTTACAATAATAAATATAACTGAGAATATAGCTGTCATTTTGAAAACTTGAGCTGTAATATTTAGATTAGAATAATTCTTTTATTACACAAGGTGTGGCTTAAGTGGCAGACAATAGATGTTTGAAAATATAATCATGTTATTCACATGGTTAGATTCTGGTCTATCTGGGATGGAAGCCATTTTTAGCTGTTATGCAGCGCACTTCCTTCTTCACATAGATAGGCAGAACAGAAGACGGTGTGAACAGTGAGTCTCTTTTTGACTGATGAGGCAGAACCCAGAATACGGAAGTGGAAACCAAGGAGGAAGCAGGACCACCAGATAACACACGAAGGCCTATTCAGCATACAAACGTATTAACCGAGCAAAATACAAAATCAGTCACCCGAACCAAACAATGCTTTTGACAAAAATTAGAGACATGAAAGTTTGATTGAAGTGTTCATTTTACTGTCAGACATACTAATGTTTTCAGATTTTATTACAATTTTTAAATATTGCTTTATAGGTCGAAACCCATCAGTGGAAATACACATGCAACGCTTCTTTGTTTAAAATTAATCATATAAACACAAAGACATGTTTAGATTCTTTGTTAGGATTCCCAAACACTGCATCATATTTCTAAAACTATACTGTAACATTCTCTTACTGGTGACCAAACTTAATTTGCAGTTATATACACAATTATAATTCAAAAGTGTTCAGTTACAGAGGTAATTCTGAGGACTTACGCGGCATGATTCCTTGGCTGACAAGCTCTTCTCGTGTCCTCCTCTGTTGTAGTTTGATTTGTAGAACTGCATGAGGACAGAAGACCAGTGTTAGACAATTCAAATACACTGAACATAACCAATCAAATGTGATTGATGTTTCAGCTCCAAATGGCTCTTAAATAAACACGTCTTACACTACACAGTGTAAAATATGCATTGCTGCTTCACTTCAGTATCACACAGAGGGGAGGGACCGTGAAACTGTAGGCTGTTACATACTTCCTGTTTCACCATGCTCAACTTGTGTTTGATTCAATCTCTGACCCATACAGTACCAAAGAGAAGAGGGTTACCAATTAAAAACAGGAACATATGGATCACTGGCACAAATTGCTTAACACAAGTAAAAAAAGATGGAATTAGGACCTATGGCAATTACCATATTTAGTACACAAACAACCACTGTGTTGTTTTAATGTGATTATGAGGCAATTTATTTTTATAGTCAAAATATACAGCTATTTAAACACCTTATTTTCATTATGCCTACTCTGACCAACGTGCTCATGTATGACATATAAAAATGACGTGACAAGCCACAATTATCACTGAATAAGACAAATGACGGGAACTGTCTGTGAACGCAAGAGAAGAGTTTTGCTTCTAGTAAGCATAATAATGCAATTGAGTCCTTATTCAAATTTACTGCTTTATTTGTGTGCATGTAAAGTTAGTCTATGACAGGATTTTCAGCAACATTTACTTACAAGTAGCAGACTATACAAGTAGCAGATTTTTAATCTTTGGCAGTTTTTTGTATAGGTGCAAATCCTGCCCCCGCTCTCTATTTAACTATTTAGACCTATAAACTGCCAAGCATAAAACTATTTAACCAGATGAAGAACAAAACTGTACCAGATGCTTTTAAAATAAATTTGTCACAATGATAAAACAATGTGGTAAGCTGCAACTATGGAAAAACAAATCAATTTGGAAAGAAAATATTATAGCAGTGTATCTGTATAAAATATAATATACAAATTACAAGCCTAGATAAATATAATGGAACAAACATGCAAATTATTTCAAAGTTGTAGAGGCCCTCACTGCTGCCCGGTTGGCTTTATGGACAGTAAGCGATATGCATTTGAATTGGTAACTGTAGGAGAATAATGTCAGCAATTGATATGCTGCCAACGGTGTGACTGAATATTTCCATGTAAATATCTTTAAGCCTGAATTTTTGGTTCAGTGTAAAACAAATACCCTTGCCAGGAGGCGGTGGTGATGTGTTTAGGCCAGGAGTTTCGAGCAAAACTTATCTAAGTTCTATATCTTGTATAAATTCTTATGGCCTGTTACTTTGTAAATACAAGTTTAAAACATTCAGACACAAAAAAAGGTGCAATGGTAAACTTGTACTTTCTTATTCAACTCTGCAAAAAATCCACAAATCATGTGTTGTGAACTGTGGTGCAGTCAACCTTAATTTCTACTGCAAATTCTGTAACATGACTATTGCAGATACACGTATTGTAATACACGCATCGGTGCTAAAACAAAATTTGTGCAGCCCTAAAGGTACGAAATAATTCTACTGTGGCCTTTATGTATCTATTATGTTTTTTAATACATACTATACAGATACAAATTAGGCTAAAGAATTCTTTGACACGAAACCCTCTTCTGAACAGCAAGGTCAATTATTATTATTATTTTTTTGCTATACACTTTTGAAAAAACAAAAACCTAACAAACACGTATTGCTATTTACAGCCAGATGTGCCTTAACATAAAAAATGGCACCACTTAATTGTCAGTAATTAACATTATAGACCCACAGACATCACTATACATTTCATTCCATCATTAGGATTTTTTAGGCTGCTTTCAGAACTTTGGAAAGATGCTCAAACATACAAGTGACATTTAAAAACTTTTATTCACACATTGAAGTTCTTTCCTGTGTTGGCAGTGTTTTGTTATACTGACTTTTTGCATGGCAAGAAATTTTACTCAGAATGTCAATAAGACAGTGGATTGTTCAAATAATGAATTGGCATATCTTCAACACCGTCACTGACTATAGTTTTTAGTATCGGTCACAGCACTCAGTTGACAGTCACAGTCATCTTTTCCTGCCTGACCTGGTCAATGTTTTCTTTCTTTCGACAGATCTCTGCTCCGCAAGTTTAACAACAAAGTCAGTTTTTACAGGTAAAACATGGTTCACAGGAGTAGCCAATTTGAGCTATAAAGTAGTAATTGTTATGTAAAATCTAATTATTAGCATACCTGGGCAACATAAAACACTTGTCAAGCACTTTTCTGATTCTGAAATTCTTACATAACAGCAAAAACAAAACAATTGGCCTTGTTGCTTGAAAACTTTATTCAATAATCAGAAAATTTTCTGGCAAAGCTAAAATCCTTTATAAAATATACAGCCAAACACACCAGACATCCTATTGCAATGATATCATCACCGTCATGCAGTTGCTGTGTTTACTGATCAGCTGTTCTGACCTTCATAGACTTTGTATCATGGGGTTTAGTCCTGGGCTTAATTGAGCCACAGTACCATTCACTCCCTGCATTGTACACACACGTGCCCTACAACAGCTGAAGGCAAACAGACACACCAAACAGTTTGTAGCACTGCAAGAGATACTTTTTTAAATATATAAATCATGTCCTCGAGTCTATTTTTCCAACCATATGAAATGAATATTGTTGACTGATCAAACTTGAAAATCCAAACTCCTTATCCTTCCATTTACATTTTACATTTACAGCATTTAGCAGACTCACTGCTTTGAAGTCTCTACCAATTAATACAAAAATACCAGTCCAATAGGTTGTAAATAAAAACCTATAAAGTATATACTTTATTTTGTACGCTTTTTAGTTTCAAGTAATAGAAATATACCCTTCAATATCTTTAAAAACCTGAAATCCTGAGGAGCTTACAGAAGGAAAGCAATAATATAAACCTGCAGCAGCCAACTGGGTTAATCACGAAGGCTGCCAGTTGGTGAGATAAATTAAAACAGGGCTCTTGCCCTTAAAGACCCTGAACAGGCAAAGCACAAAGGTCAAGCCAGTTCTCATTCTTAGCTTTACACTCAATGTGAATATTAATGGATTGAGCTGTAATTTACCCAATGAAATATCTTTTCCTAAAGCAGAGTCTGGGGTGAAAAATGTTATAGTACATGAAAACAACTTCTGTTTTCATGGACAAAATTTCAAATGAAAAGTAAAAGAATAGCCCTACCTTCTTTAAGGCTATGATAGGCATGTCTGTCGTAATCCAGACTCAAAGGCTGTTTATCATTATCACTTCTGTCTGGTTGATCCTCAAAAGAGGCTCTTTCAAAGTGAAAGCAGTGGTTGGTGTCCAGCATGACTGAATCCAGCACTGAAGATACTGATCCTGCTAGGGTCTCAATTTAGCATGGAGACTAAGAAAGCAGGAATCAGAAACCAATATCACAGCTGTGTCCTGAGATGAGCAATTAGCATTTGCAGTTGCTTACGGTAGGGAGATGTTGGTTAATAAATTTGCTTTGAAAAAAAAAATTAAAGAAGAACATGCGGAATATTTATAATTCAGAGATGAAGTTCACTCTGAATAGCGCACAAGTTCCACTTCTGTCTAGTTAAAATGATAACTCTCCTCTGCTTCTCCTTTTCCACTGCCTTTCCTCTTTTTCTTGCAAATGACAATTCTTCAGGCTGAACACAAAGGTTTTAACCATAAATTTTATGCAGATAGCCCAAAAAAATTAGGATACAGCAAGAGCACAAGGTACCGGCAATGAATCCTGCTTAAGAACACCAATTACCCTCTACCAACACACCCAGACTGGTAGAGGAAAAGATTACTGAGGAGAAATAACTGCACTGTCCACCTCAGCTGTTGCCATTTGTTCCCTCATTACAACTTGCAGTCTCTTGATGATATCAAATTACACCATCCCTAACAGAACCTACCAGTTCTATCTTACACACACTTAAAACAAAAACAAAATAGTCCTTTTAGTTATGTGACCTATATAAGCAGTTACTAAAGATCAAAAAGTCATCAACAGCAGATATAAATGGGCTTATCATAGTTCATATTTCAAGGCCGAGATCATGTTTTTCTCATCATGTTGCACAGTGACACACATGCTGTTTGTTGTATTACAATTTTTATAATGAATGTCTGAAAAAACAGGTCAGGGAAAGAATGGGAATCTCCTGTGACCTTTTTACCCCTGCCAACGGACAAGGTGTGGGAGTTTCAGGGAGCATTTCCAGCTCTGAACAATTATTCATGTGTGGTTTTCGATCCTCTGTGTAGCTCCTGCAAATTACACCCCCACTCCTTGGGTTCTCTCCCAGTTTTAAATAGTATGGCCAGCTGGCCAAAACACTCTATATTCAGTTTAGTATCACCTGTGCCACCACTGGGTAGAGTTACTCACATATATCCTTACACTAAGACACTTACAATTAGGCTGACATGCATTTACACATAAAACATATGCTGAATTAAAAAAAAATTGCATAAGAGACAACTCATATATACATGCCAGATAAAAAAAAAACAAAAAAAAAACATATTCAGCTAACTATTGTGATATTTTTGCAGATATTCTGACCTCTAATACATATTTAAACTATGTTTTAATCTTATTTATGTTCACTTTAAGGGTGGTGTGGTTGGCAGTTCACCTAACAGCAAAAAGGTCGATTTCCAGGCAAGGGATCTTTCTGTGCAGAGTATGCATGTTCTTCCTGCACTTGCGCGGGTTTTCTCTGGGTACTTCGGGAATAGAAGATGAATAAATTAATGTTCCTATTACTATTTAATTGTGTGTCAAATGACTTCCTCTTTTGCTTACGGCTATCATCTCAAAGGCAAAAAACATTTTTTTTAGAGCAATATATCATGACATTGTGGTAAATCGTGGGAAGTAGCACAATGATTAAGGGGTTGGACTACCAACCAAATCCTTTTTTTATTTTCAGCACCACCAAGCCACCACTGCTAGGACCCTGAGCAAGGCTGTTAACCCCATATTGACCACATGATTGACACAGCAATATTCTCCTCACATGTGCTGTGTTACTTAAATATAAACAAGTAATTTAAATCTTAGGTACATGGAGCCATTTAAAATGTTGATAATGCAATTGAATTATTTAGGAAACCGTTAGCTAGCTGTGAATATTTTGTAGAAAATTCAAAAGAGTGTGTCTATTAATTACAGTATACTTGACAATCTAAATTATTTTAAAGCTAAAAATATTAATTCTACCTATTAATGCAATTATAAGATTATACATATCCTTTTTAAACATACCAGCCCTGTCTATATACCCATAAAAATCTGGATTATATGTTGGCAGACTGTAAGCCTGTTCTTAAGAGAGATGTTGTTAAGAGTGTTAAAATTGAGCTCATACCACCAAATGCGACACACCGCCTTGACTAAACACAGTTATTGCTTTCCTTATACACAGGAAACAAAGTCCACTAGTGTCACATGCTCCATGCTTAGCTATTGAAAGACAGGCCTTAAAAACACCAATATTTATCATAACTAATGCAACATTTGGCCTGCAAGAGTTATTACTAGTATACGTTTTACAATGTCACCAATACTGGCATAAGACCACAAACATTACAGACACCAGTGACAAGAACGGCACAAAAACAATGTTCACACTGTGGGCAGATTTGTATTTAGTGATGATTTTAATTGCTACCAGACCACTAATACTGAACACTGCTGAATAAAATTTTGACTTGACCACTTTTTTTTCCACCCTCTGTGGAAAAGTTTAAAACACTGCTCTTACAGAGGCTAGAAATCTTTCTATCTTTCCTGGGTTTGTAGGTTTATTAACATTGCATAGTCGTGTAATTATGTAATTTGACTGGGATTCATGTGGTATGAGTTACAGTCAGTTACTGTGCATCACTTTAAACATTTTGCCTGTCTTTCTGCAAAGGCATGCAATGTTTTCCTGGCTTTAATTCCCTGCAAAAAGAAAGAAAAGGAAGGTCATCAGCCCCTTTAAAACCCAGAGCTTTAACCTGGCTTTAGAATACAAACAAAAAATGTCCTGTTCCATGTTCAACTGATCTAGGAACCACAAAGAAAATAGTTGATAGTCCATGAGTCCTGTTATTAGTGTCTTGGACTTCAACTCCATAGATCATCGTCTGTGTGCTAAACATACATTTTTAAAGTGCCTCTGATGTTCTCTCATTCATATTGCTTTTTAGAAAACCACTTGAAGTTTATGGGCGTTGTTCTTTAAGTAATTAAAGGAGAATAAAGTCAAAGAAAAGGAGAATACTGAAATTTGATTGGCTTACATACATGGGGTAATATGAGGCACTATTCCAAGCACAAACAAATGTAAAACAAACGTTTTAAACTTAGTTTCAAAAACAATCATCCAGTGTAACTGAATTGCAAGATGTTTGGCATTTTGTAAAAGCAAAATAGTATTGTATTCGAATTGTTTTTAAAAACTTATGATTATAGGCAGAAATCTGTTTTTCATTACATATAAAAACATAAGCTTCTGTATCAATGTGAAACAAGCAAGCTCATGACTGATTAATAGACTAACCTTATCAAGGTTTGCCGCAAAAAAACTATGCCGTCTGGAATTCCAGTACAATATCAATGTGTTGTGATTATGTTTTAAATATTTTTTTATTTAATGTGATAATAGCATTATGCCAAATGTATTTACAATAATGACATTTACAAAAAAAAATTATATTTAGGAAAATCAGTAATAAATGATCATTCATTGGATACTGTATTAGCAGCAAGTTTTCAAAATGGCTGCCCTCCTCTAATCAGTTGTACTTGACACATAACTTCATACTTGACCCAGTAGATATTGCACTTTAATGTAACATATAAATTGAAACTAACTTAAGCATTAGGTATTGAAACAAAAAAACCACAAAAATATACAATCCGCACATGAAACAGTTATCCATTGGCATGTGCATAAAATTTAACTAAACCTATAAGCTTGGAAAAAAAAAACAAAAAGGAAACCACTAACAGACTACAACTGTGCTCTTCTTTTAAATTACATTAATCCAGTTAAATATATTTATGGTTATAGTTTACATCACCAGAGTTAATGTTAAAGTGTCGCAGCTTTACAGTCTATGCTCCTGCATGTATTAACAAATGTGTTAGATTAGGGTAATAAAACAGCTTTTATAGCTCAGGGATATTATTGTTCCTCTGGCTTCAGTTCACCAAACCAAAATGGAAATCAAACAAGTTGAAGCAGGTCGGTACCTGGCTACATAGTACGAATGATTTTTTTTTTTTGCCAAAAAAATCAGCCATTTTACATAACCTATTATGGAGCTGCATTTTGAATGGACACGTGTGATGAAGCTTAACCACATTCATGAAGGGTTGTGTGTTTTATCTTGTTAAAATAGACTGCTAACTTTCATTTTGCTTCCTCATCATCCCACTCTATTTTAAGTCTGTGAAAGTGTACCAGAGCTGGAGTTCATTGCTTAGCGTTACATAACACACAAAAAAAACACAGACAGCCTGCTGCCATCTCCTTTCAACAATTTCTGTCAAAATGTCACACACAGACGCACACACAGTGCTCACAATAGAACAGAATATCATTCATTTTATTATCGAACAGTCTATATAGATTATTACAGTCTATATAGACGAAGTTTCAATTCTAGGACGGTTGGCTTTGGTTTTAAAATAAGCAGAGCATGCACATAGTGGCCAAAAGACAATCCTCCATTTAAATCAAAATGTAATTAAAGTCTATTATATAAGACACATCTGAAACCAAAATACATTATCTGATCATAACTCCATTGCATCACCAATTTATTCATCCATTCATCCTCTAAACCCGCTTATTCCCGAACTTTTCGGGGTCACGGGGGTCTGCTAGAACCTATCCCATTCACATTGGGTGAGAGGCAGGGGGTACACTCTGAACAGGTCGCAAGTCCATCGCAGGGCCACACACACAACCACACGCACTCACACTCACTC
>JAOTQW010000041.1:8553197-8566524 GCA_026260075.1 Sisor rabdophorus | reverse complement strand
ATTTGCTAAACTGGGGAATAAGTAGAAGGACGTGAATGCTTTCATTTACTCGTGTGTGTGTGTTTGTGTGTGTTTGTGTTTGTGTGTGTGTGTTTGTGTGTGTGTTTGTGTGTGTGTGTGTGTGTGTGTGTGTAGGAATCCGGGTGTTGGTGGATGCCAGAGAGAAGCTGCACATCCCGTGGGGAGACCCTTCTAACCAGACACATGGGGAGAATCTCATGGGCTTCGATACTCGCTCTGCCATGATGGCGCAAGGAATCGTAGAGACCAAAGTCTTCCTGCATTATCTGCCCTCCATCTGCAACCTGTGGGCTGACAGCAGCATCCAGAGTGCCTATGACAGGAGACGAGAGTTCCAGTTGGTGCGTTAAACAAACACTTGGCATCACAAAACTGGTGTGAAAATCAGTGGTGCACACACTTGGGCCATGTATTTGTAAGGGCAGCATGATACGAGAAAAATGATCAGACGTGGATCACAATATATATTGCATACTTTAAAAAATTAAATAAAACACAAACCTGTTTTTAAAATAGAAAATAGAATTCATCATGCATATAATGTACGGTGAAAAATATTTTCAGCCGGTTTGTTTTTGTTTGTTGGTTGGGTTGGAGCACAGGGTCAGCTGTAATATGGTATATGGTATAATATGGTATGGTATACAGGAGCAGTGATGGTTAATTACTTTTCTTAAGAACCCAACACTGCTGGGCCTTGAACCCCAAGCATCTAATTAAAAACTATTTGAGCTTCCACTGAAAACTAAAACAATTGGCTGCAATCTAACATGAACATGAGGGAAGTAAGAGCTGAGTGATAAGCTTAATACCCAAGAACTCCCAGCTACCACTACTGGACCCCTTAACTTCCACGGCTCACTTGTATAACTAAAATCCAAGGATATAAATAAAGTCGTAAAGGCAATAGCAAAATTCAGTAAATGTACATTTGCATGGAAGGGGTTGTAAACTAGTCCTGGATCTTATAAACTATAAGATGTCTTTGGATTTCTGTTTATATTGGATGGTTAGACAGACGAATAGCATTTAATAATCTCAAGATTTGGATTTATTTTAGAATATATTAGAATTATTTTTTAAATATATTTTAGAGTTTATATAAGTTAAGTAGTCACTATTGTACAGTAGTCTGTGGCAGTGATTGCGGATTCGTTTTTAGTTCTATTAAAAAGTCAGCTCTAGTTCTTTTAATTTCTTATTTTTAGTCACACTCTTAAGAATTTAATAGTTGTGTAAACAAAAAGTGAAACTCCTGTCATGTGGTCGGAGTGCTTTCCGGTTCCCTTTTTGTTACTGTGTTTGTAGCTTGAAAGAAATTTTCAAAGAGTTGTGTACTGTTGTGTTTCAGTAAAATTGACCATCTTTTTGGTTTTGTTTTCGCCGTCTTTGTAGGCATCTAAGATGTAATGCTTTCTGAAATTGTGGAGTCATGGAAAGTTTATATAAAAAAATATAATAAAAATATTAGCAAGCTGACTAGAAGCTCGGTCCCACGGTGGAAACAGAGCTCTCATTTAGATGGTTTTAGAATAAGGGTTTAGAATAAGAACTACTTCAATGTTTAGGCTTTGGAATTGCACACCGAGGGGTAAGGGTCATTAGTGTTTTTCAGAAATAATTTAAAGCAACTTTCAACGTGCTGAATTTTAAATAAGAGGAGCAAACCCAAATTCTTCATCTAGTAGCATGATTAAGTGAGTATTGTGGACTTACTCATTTGACCTATGTAGACTTGCTGTTAAATTGCTGGATATGTGTATATGTATAAAAAAATAATATATATATATATATTTTCCTTTTGTGTCTCTAGGGTGAATCAGTAAAATATTTCCTGGACAGCTTGGATAGAATTGGACATCCGGTAAACTATATAGACTAAATAAATACTAAATGAAACTAAATAATATACTAGAGGAATATTTTTTAATGTATGCTTTGATACTTATTTCCATAATTGATTGTTTAATTTCTTTTTAACTTCTAGGATTACTTACCAACCCAACAGGACATACTTCTAGCACGAAAGCCTACAAAAGGCATCCACGAGTATGACTTTGAGATCAAGAATGTTCCATTTAAGATGGTGGATGTGGGTGGTCAGCGTTCAGAGCGTCGCAGATGGTTCGAGTGCTTTGATTGTGTCACATCTGTGCTCTTTCTGGCGTCCTCTAGCGAGTTTGATCAGGTTCTTATGGAGGACCGCCAGACCAACAGGCTCATGGAGTCGCTCAACATATTCGACACCATTGTCAACAACCGTGTCTTTGCTAAAGCGTCCATCATTCTTTTCCTCAATAAGACGGACCTGCTGGAGGAGAAAGTAAAGACTGTGTCGATTGCTGATTATTTCCCAGACTTTACTGGAGAGCCCCACAATCTGGCTGATGTACAGAAGTTCCTGGTGGAATGCTTCCGTAGTAAGCGGCGTGAGCAGCAGGTGAAGCCCTTCTACCATCACTTTACCACAGCCATTAACACAGAAAACATCCGCCTTGTCTTCCGAGATGTTAAAGACACAATCTTGCATGAAAATCTAAAGCAACTGATGTTACAATGAGACGTACTTAAGATCATTCCAGTTTCATTTCTAGTACAAGTGATACAGTAAAAGCCCCTAAAAAACTTTTAGGCAAACTGATGTTCTAAAACACGACTACTTTTTCCTTTTTTTTTTTAACATCCCTTTGACTTCATATATCTGAGCGAATTGTCCGTTTACTGCTGTCTTTGCCACTTTTAAAATGTTACGTTTTAATAGTTTTAGCAAGTCTGAAGTTTCTCTCGTTTTATCAGAGAGCATAGTTTTTTTCTGATCTAAAGGAGCAATCACCTAGAAACCTACAGGGTTTTTTCTGTGGTATTTAAATTTGGCAAAAGCAACTTGATTTTTATCTCTATTCAACTGAGCAGTAGAGATTTAAGGAACTTGTTTATTTAAACTAATAGCTGTAATGGTCATCTAACATCTTAACCACTTAAGTTTCCACTACTGTATATTAGAATAATAGATTAATTTTTCTCCGAAAAAAAATCTTAACATGCCTTAAACAAAATTCTTCCAAGAAGCTCAGAAAAGCTAATAACTGCTAAGACTCAGGGGGGTTTCAAATGCTTTATAGACTAATTGATTTGTGCCTTTAGGATTCCTGAAATTATATTTCACCATTTTAGGTTTTACAAAAAACCCAACCATATTGCTGCAGAAAATGTAGTGACTCTTATTCTTAAGGTACCTGTGTATGTAATTTGTCTTTGTTCCTTATTTAAAGGGAAAGACTTTAAAATATATATATATATTTTTTTCTTTGTTATACAGAATTTGTTGTATAGATCCCTCGTCTATAGGGTGTTTTGAGTGTCATTTTTTCACTTTTGTTTGTAGCCAGAATTGTGTATGAACACTTTCTGAGATGTTTTATTAATTATTTGCCAAACGTAAAATTAAACGTATGTGCGCATCAAGTGCAGAGGCTAAACTGACCCTCTGCCAAAGCTAATGAATAGGCTTACATTTAAAAACTTCTTGGGGTTTGTGAGGTGTGGGTATTATCTTTACTGAAGTTTTTTTTTGCTTCTTACATTTAAGATGATTCTGCATTTCCCACAACAATGAAATGATTAGTTCAGCATTGAGCATTATGTATTTATCTCAGGTTATCCCAGTTTCTCATTGGTTTACTGGCAAATTGTCTCCTTTTACACCTTGTTTGTTTTGGCCAAAACAGAATTCTGGCTTTATGTACTGCCTCTAGCTGGTTTTTTTTTTTATATTAAATGAAGTTCTTCTGTTCATCACCCTCCTGTAATCTGACTTTTGACCATATGCAATTGCTTTGGTGTTTAGTTTGGATTTTTTTCTTGTACAGTATAATTTTTTTTGTATAATGTTACATGGTCAATTAAATCCAACTATTTTACAAAAATATTCATTTTTAAATTGTTGGTGTGAGTTGTTGGTCTACCTAAAGTACCAAATATTTAAATTCAGTTACTTATGATCTGTAAATCCATGAGCTTTTCCATCTCATGAACAGGTTTCTAATCTACACTATTGTGTACCACATTCATATCCAGAAGAGAGGGTAGTTGAGGAAGGTTAAAAATTTGTAATCCTCGATTAAATGGTGTGAACTAAAGGGGTAAGACAAACCAAATTTAAATACATTTGCTCAGCTTGCAATGATGTGCTATGTTTGAGTTATCTGAATTTAGTGAAAACTGTAAAAACTGCATAAGATATATATTTGTGTACCTATTTAAAAAAAGGATCATGGCTCATTTATTAGTGTATCTTGACCGTGGCAGTCTATTATAACTTATTTTCAATTGTTAATCTTAACACTTAATCTACCATTTTTCCCCCTTCGAGATCCTTTAAAAAGAAAGCCATAGAGACTTTTTGATTGAACCCTAACACCTCCTAAAATATTCTATTTTCTTAGTGAAGGTGTATATTTAACTCCGTGTTATTTAACTTGTCCTTAATGAAAAAATAATGGATTTGAATAGGAGAAATATTTATGAAGGGTCAGCGTTGCTCTTTAAGTTTAAAATATGAACTTTTATTTTGAATATAAGTTTAAAACCCGGAAATCGCCTATACATAAGATTCTTTCGTTTCGGAGCTGTTTAAAATAATTCCTTAAATAAAATTCCTATTTTTATAGACGGCTTGTACCCATCATTGACGAATAATAATTTATGTGGGGATAATTAGAGTAGATGTCTTTATATGGTTTCTGGATATTGTGTTTTTGTGTTGCGTTAGAAGGTTAATGATTTTGTTTACCGGAAGCTGCAAATAACATCATCTATGGTACGTACTATGTGTGTGTGTGTCAGAAAAGTTATGTGATTGGAAATGTTAATCTTCGTTCCCCAGTCCAGTTTCAGTGATCCACCAACCTGCACCGTTTCCTGGTTGTCCTGTTTCCAATACCTATAACCCTAGAAGCTCTGCCTAATATTCTGAAAGATCAATGGGATGAATTTAGTGCCTTTAGGAATGATCTGCATCATCATGGTTAAGAATTGTAAAATTACAATTTAGTTGGTATGAGGATGAAATTGTTCTTTCATGTGTCATAATGCCTTTGCAGATGCAAGAATAGAAGATGAATGAATGAATTAAAGATTTACACACTTTGGTGATCTTAAGCTCTCTGGTATAAACTGCTGAGATACCAAACTCCAGATGCAGTGCTTAGAACATCCTGTGGAGAAATTGCGCTCAGTTCTCTTTTCCACCTGTAAGGACCTCATAGACACTTATGAGCAGTACAGCAGAGCAGAGAAGCGTTTTCTTGAAGGAAGTCTCCTACCTGGCAGTTCGTTTTTTACTGCCATTACCACAAATAACTTACAGCTTCATGCTGGTGAGTACTGCTATGTTTAGTGTTGCTGCTTGGAAAGTTGTCACTTAATCTCAGTGACCTGCAGAGGGCAGTCGGTGTACTGAAAAGCAAAAAATGGATGCCCCCCCCCTTATTAGTCTCCAAACATGCTCTCTTGTATTTGTAGGTGATCTGTTGACGTTTTTGAAGAAGAAAAAACACAAAGATGCATTTTGTATTGTTGGGATCACTATGATTGATCTGTACCCTAAAGATTCCTGGAACTTTGTCTTTGGCCAAGCATCTCTCCGTG
Source organism: Sisor rabdophorus (assembly GCA_026260075.1). Lineage (NCBI taxonomy): Eukaryota > Metazoa > Chordata > Actinopteri > Siluriformes > Sisoridae > Sisor > Sisor rabdophorus. The sequence goes on along the minus strand of JAOTQW010000041.1, from coordinate 8,560,854 downwards.
AAGGTGATCAATTATTAGTCACCTTTGCTTTATGATAAACTTTGTACATTTTCTCTGAGTATGAGCAAATAAGGGATTTTAAGTTTTTTGAACTGGCGACCTATCCAGGGTGTACCCCCTGCCTATGTGTGGGATAGGCTCCAGCAGACCCCCGTGACCCCAGTTTCGGGAATAAGCGGGTATAGAAGATGAATGAATGGACACATTTTCCCTATGCTAAAAACTAAACAACTAAATCAAACCACACGACTAAATTTACATCAGCTTCTAGGACACATACATTTAAGTACATTTTAATAAATGCAGGTGGTGAGACAGGAAGTTTATATTGCGATAATGTTTATTTTATGATTGTATCCCTGGTGCACAAACTGCTGTAAAGGGTTAGTCTTAATACTTTATGCGGTAGGAATGGGCGTTTTCAGCTTCTACACTTCTAATTATGCTGGCAAGCTGAAGAGGACAGTAAAACTGAAACCTGGGGACTACAGTGTATTCCAGGACTACTACACACCACCCATTACCAGCACACTGCTTCTCTGTTCATGCAAGGTGGGACAACTCTTACTGGACTACAAATGAATGAAAATTTGACTAAAGAAATTTTCATTAGAAACAGAGCCAAGTTACTTAATCCTTTACATAGAGATTACAGTCATGAATTTTAAAAGATGGTTGTTTTCTGGTATTCTTGTGTGTTAAACAGGCTAATCGGATGCCAATCGGATGCCAAAGTTCATATGATTCTTTAGGGTCTTAATGATATAAATAGAATGTAGCTTTTATTTTTTTTATAAACACTACCCAGAAAAACCTGGGAAGCATTTTTTGAAATATTCCACATTTTTACAGAAAATATTTCGACATTTATATTTATAATGAATAACAATTTTTATTAGTGACTTTAAACATTTTTAAATAAAAATTTAAATGAATTAAAATGGGTGGTGTAGTGGTGAGCAGTACATTAAATAAACTGTTTTGAGCAGCCACTCTGTGCATTCATGTGAACTGTCTCTTATAGGCTTTGCTGCAATGGATAGAGAAGGAAAGCTCTGCCTATCCGTCAGACAGACCTACAGAAGCTTTTCAGGATTTTAGACAGTGGTTATGTAAATGTATGAGCATATTGGAAGATGACACAACTAACAACATAATCGAGGACAACAAGCAGAATACTTAATGAATAGTAACCATGTTTTCTTTAAATCAAACAAGATGTAAAAAAGGGTAAAAAAAGATTTTGAAATACAGAAAAGTACAGAAAACATGACATAATATTGTATATAATATTCTTCATAGAGTTGACATGTAGTGTCAGTGTCATTGTGTAAAAAAAACTGATTTGCTTTTTCTGGCACATAAAATCACAAGTTGTTAAAAGAATTGCACTAGCTTAAAATTGCAATTAGATATTTTTAGTATTACAGTCCTCATTTATTCATTCATTCATCTTCTATGCCTGCTTATTCCATACAGATTCTCATACAAACTTCAGATTTCATCCGCTTCTCATTAGCCCAACTGTCCAGCAGTCACAGTGATAAAACAGCAATGTGTTCACCTGCATTAACATAAATATAAACATGATGTCATAGGAATAATTAGTACAAGTGGGCCTTATTCAATAAGAGGCTAAGTTTAAAGTTAAAGTTCAAACTGGTCTAATACTGCAAATAGCACCCAATAGAGCTCATGTCAGTTTTTCCCCCAGTTGTGCTATAACAATCCATATAGATTTCAGTGTACTGGACCTCTGGCAGGGTTAAAGGTGTTTGGGGTCACAATTCATTGTAGATAAGGGCAGAATGCTGTAATGCTAACTCATTTTTATGCAATGTGTGTGTGAATGAGAAAAGGGGGGGCTGTATTATAACAAAAAGCTCATTCTTTTCTTTACTGTCTATACTAATACAATCTTTTCAAAAGACTATTAACTTTTATAATAACTGGGTATAGAAAATAAATTAATGTTTTATTTTTTCCAGATTATAATAAAGAAAATGTGAAAAAGATTAATAAATGTAATAATTTATATTATTCAATAACTCTGTGTTACAGAGGTCTGCTGGAGCTTATTCTAGTGCACTTTGGGCGAAACGCATGGGTACACCCTGAACAGGTGCCAGTCCATCCCAGGGCCACACATAAATGAACAACCACACACACTCACACTCACTCCTATGAGCAATTTAAAATCATCAATCAACCTAATGTACGGGTTCCTGTGGGAGGAAACCTGGAGTACCTGGAGTAAACCACACAAGCACAGGGAAAACATGCAAACTCTGCACAGAAAGCCCCCTTGCCCGGGAATCAAATCCTGGACCTTCTTGCTGTGAGGCGACTGTGCTAACCACTATACACTGTACCACTCTATATTAAATAATATAATAATAAAAAAAATGTTTAAATGAAAACTTACATCAGCTGACTCGATTGCTGGCTTTACAGACTAGAAAAGAAGAGGGTGAAGCTTTCAAAAACGAAATGGTGCCCCCATAGCGGCTTGGGTGTATGCCATAAGATGAGCGATTGCCTGTATTTTTCACATTTTGGCCATCTGACCGTGAGTCAGTTTTTTACTGAACAGTATTACAGAAAAAAAGAATCTTTCTCATGCTACTGCCACTCTAAATATTCTAAGGTATTCCAGGTATTTATTGTTTTTTAATTAACCAAATTCATGTCGGTTTGGTCTCTCTTTTAAGAAAAGACAGGTTGTTATTCAGGATTGACCTTGTGAATTTTTTGGAATGTTCACCTCCACAAATCGCTCAGCTGGTCTTTATTCTGACCATTGGGCTAAGCAGCAATGCTAATCTTTTTCCTTGTGCAGAGAAAACCTGTCTTCACTGGATAAACCAGCGCTAGAAAAAGTGCACCTATTCCTGTACCAGCAGCACAGGAGTAAAAGGCAGAGCGGTAGTTCTGTGTGATGTCCACCAAAAAACCTGCAACACATTTGAAGCACAGCATAAAGATGACTTTTTTAATAAAAATTTTTTATTGTGAGGTTCATTGTGAAATATATTTCATAAAAAATAGATAAGGTACCTCCTAAAGGTGGCCCAGCGAGTCCTGCAAAGCTCTGGATGCATACATACACACCTACAGCTAAGGGCATTCTGTCTATGCCCATAATGTCATCCTCAGCCAGCATGGGGATGTGTGTGGATGCAATATTGCCGAACAGGAGGCCAAACAAGACACAGCAAACGGCCAGGCCCCAAAAGCCGTCTACCAACGTGAAGAAAATGAATACTAGGCATAGCAGAACTACACATCCTAGCAGGACAAATATCTTTTTAATGTAGCCACAGCTTAGAATCCAGCCAATAGAAAGACGTCCAAAAATCTCTGCCACTGCCATGATTGACAGCATGTAGGCTGCCTTATCTCTTTCAGTTCCCATACTTGCGCTGAGCTCCAACACGTATAAGTGTGGGGCAAAAAAGCCCAGTGTAGTAAAAAGACCAAATGCAGCATAGCATAAGAAGCTTCCTTCCTTTAACACAGAAAGATCCAAGAGTTTGTTTCTGCACGTTCTTTTCAGATCCTGTTCACAGCGAGGATTCTGAACTGTCTCCCGATCTTTTTCTTGTCCTCCTGATTGACATCTTTGTTCCAATTCCATTAATGACTGCACATCTGAACCGCTGGAGCTCGTTGCGCAATTAAGTTTGGTATCAGAGACAGGATTCTTTTTCAGTGGTTTGGCAAAACTTTCTGCAATCTCTGGCTTGATTTTTATTGGGCGAAGCAGAAGTCCACAGACAAGGATGGAACCCTGTAACATTCCAAGCACCACCAATGTGTATCTCCAGCCAATATGTGTCTTAAGTGCTGTAAGCACTGCAAAAATTACAATAGGCAATAAAAAAATCTCAATCCTATGTTAACTAAAATACACTGATTTCAGTATTACAGCATAAATAAACAGTGCCAAAATATTCAAATACATGGATAATATGTGGGTTAAATAATAGTATTTGATGGTAAGGTAAACAACTTTTTCTTAAACTTAAACTTTTTCTGTTATGGGATTTAGTTCGAGGAACATGCCACTAGTTCGAGGAACATGCCACTAGAGAGATTATTCAACATGACTGTATTCACCTGGCACAAAACCGAATATGGCAAAAGATTCTCCTGTGGAGGCTATGGCAGTGACCAGGGTACGACGTCTATCAAAATACTGCGACAAGATGGTAACAGTTGGTAGGAATGCCAAACAGTAACCGAGTCCTGCAAGAAATGACAATGAAAAATCTAATGATAAAATCATTAGCTGTGAAGGGTTTCATTTTATAAGTGTTATGTCTATTTAAAATCAAGAAATATATGCATTTTTATTACTTATGACCTTTTTTACTTTAAATATAACATAATTTGCAAATTTCTATAAAATGATATATATAAAAATAAGTAATGAAAGTTACTTCTGTGTATAAAATGAAATATGTTTTATAGTTAGTTTGTAATAATCTCATCTAACAAATGCTTGTGTTGCATTTTTTAGCAAAACAGGATTTTTTGTAATACTATTTAAGGTTTTTACACAATTTAATCCTCACAGTTAAATAATGATTCTGATTACCTGAAACTATCCCGATTGTAATGTAAATCTGATTTATACAGCTGGTGAATGCAGTGCATATTGTTCCCAGGCAAATTAAAAATCCTCCAAATATCACAACAGGCTGGTATCCAAATCTGTTGCTCAACACAGTTGACAATGGTGCTGAGTCAACAAACAGAATGTAATTCGATTAGAACATTCTAGAAATGAGTTACAGTGACATTACGCTTCTTTTAATCCAAAATAAGTATTCAAAAGGGTGCACATATATCTTACCTGTAAAAGTCATTACAAACACACATATTGAGATTATCCATGAAATTCGACTGTTGGTTTCGTTAAACTCATGAATCAGATCATTGAGGAAGATGCCAAAGCTTTTAATGACTCCATATGTAAAGACCTCAACAAAAAAAAATGCCCCAGCCACAAGCCAGCCCCAGCCACCATCTGGTACCTGTGAATATACGTTAGGTCCAAGACAGCCTCCTGAATTGAAGCTCCACAATGCCATGATCACCAATTTCAAACTGTGTAAGAAAAAGATTTAGCTAGGTTGGTTTACCCGGTTTTCTTCCATATCAAAATATTATCACTTTAGCTGAGAACTGTTTAAATCAGGCTTAATGTATATTATCACAGTGTGATGCAGAGTCTAATGCACAGTTTAGGTCTAAAGCACAGCTGCTGCTTTCTGTCTTTTTGTTGCACTCTGGACTACAGAAACGTGGGATGCCATTGGATTATCAGGCAATGTACATGCTTGCTTGTATGAATGTGTGTAGTATAAATTAGTAAAGTGCAGTGTAGTGTGTAGCTCACCACAAGACTGACTAAGTCTAAAATAACCACACTTGTCCATGTGGTATTAAAAGAAATACTAAAATGAACCAGAACCCATAGAACTTCATAATTTGGGGAAAATAACAAATTAAAACAAGGTTTATTTGCAACCTTAATTTCATTCATCTTCTATAACCGCTTAATCCTTAATTCTGCGTCACGGGGGTCTGCTAATACCTATCTTAGTGCACGTAGGGCGAAACGGGCGACAGTCCATCACAGGGCCACACATAGACAAACAACACCTACACAGACTCCTACGGGCAGTTTAGAATTTCCAGTCAACCTGATGTTTTTGGACTGTGAAAGGAAACCGGAGTACCCAGAGTAAACCTACGCAAGCACAGATCTCAGATCTTTTAAAGGTTGACTAAAGGCATATTTAAATATTTGTGGCACCTCCTTGGCCTTTGTGACTATCTGTTTAATATATTCTAGCTTGAGTAGGCTACGGTTTAGAAATTAAGATGGAAAACTGTGTCTGTCCTGCTTAAAATAAAGCTTAGTTCAATATAGCTACGAAGGATTATTATTAGTTTACAAGACAAGTAGATTTTTAACATAATAAGATTAAAACCAATACAAAGCCATTATTGATTTATAATAAACATAATGTAGACTTTTTTAAAGTTAATCGTTAGTTATAGTAAAGCTGCTATGGCTATAAGCAACATTTAAAAAATCTTACCTTTTGTTGGGATTAAGGATAACAAATATATTTTGTTGGTGGCCTACCAACGGTGCGGTTTCTCACCTAACACTACATGTGGTGTGGAAGGTTACTTTTTTTAAAATGCTGCTGCCTGGTAGGAGGTTACAGCTGTCTGGACTGTGAGGATTGGGTTACAATAGTACACTCACCACTGATTGAGAAATCCAGCTATCAGCCCCCTTTTCCATGAACTGGTATTGAAATTATAAATAGGCGTACCTGCTAGTGTAAGACCCACGGAGCTGGTAGAAAGGTAGTATATTTGGTGCAGTTTGTTAACCCAATATTTAATAATTACTTTGCTAGGCTGTAACACAATAGAGAGAATAGACTTCAATCTAAGCCAGAAGGCTGTTAGTGTGTTAGTAAATTTGAGTGTTGGAGAGTGTCATCAGTTCACATTTGTTTAAAGCGGTATTTGTTAATATAATTTTAAGCAGGCAGAAAAGAGATATTTATAAGTTAATATGTTTAAAAATGATTTGAACCTTTATATTTAAACATTTTTAAACCACTTCTCTTTGATACATTTTGCATTCTAGATGGCAGAATCTGGAGTGTGTCTGCTGCTCACATTATGTTCCCTGGTCTCAGGACTAATGTATTATACAAATTTTTTTGAACATGGTAACACAATTAAAACAAAAGAAAGGCCCAATTTTATTATTATTCTTGCTGATGATATTGGATGGGGAGACCTCTGGTCAAATGAGTCTGCTAATACCACACCCTGGCTGAATCTGTTAAAGCTGGAAGGTAAAAGGTACGTGTGGGTGAAAATAGTCCTTCCACTTGTAGTTTCGTGTTTCTAGAACTCTGACAGGACATCATTGGGCACTGCGTGTTGCAGGTTTATGGATTTCCACTCTCCTGCCTCCACATGTTCCCCCTCACGTGCTGCACTGCTGACTGGTAGACATGGCTTACGCAACGGAGTCACTCACAATTTTGCAGAAGGGTCTGTTGGAGGCTTGCCACTTACTGAGACCACATTTGCTCAGCTCCTACATGATGCAGGCTATTATACTGCCATGATTGGTAAACACTTCAGAGGCGCTCTCTAATACAAATTCTAATGGTTAATTTGCATGTACTCGAAAAGAACTGATTCTGTAATTACTTCCTGATTAATTCAGACAACACTGTTAGTACAGATGAAAAGAATGACAAAACAAGCAGGTCCGTACACAACTATTACTGAAAATAAACGCCTTTTTTGCTCAAACGCTATAGCTAGATCTAAACCAAGAATACATGGTGCTAGCTTATATAGCTAGAAAAAAGGAAGTGATACTGAAAACTACCACAGATGCTAGTACGCCAGTGCCCTCTGGTGATAGAGGTTTTTGATTAGGCTGTAATTCAGAATTTATCAATAAGATTGTAATGCAAAAATTGATAGTAAAAATTGTTATCTTTATTTCTGGTTATAGGAAAATGGCATCTTGGACACAGAGGTCACTATCATCCAATCCACAAAGTTAAGTGTATAAAAGTCACTGTATATGTGTGTGTATATA
>JAOTQW010000041.1:8538897-8550078 GCA_026260075.1 Sisor rabdophorus | reverse complement strand
CGCCCTATGTGCGCTGGGATATGCTCCAGCAGACCCCCGTGACCCCGGAAAGTTCTGCTGGAGAATTCAAGCTGGTACATGTTCATGTCGGTCTATATAGACATTCTACAGACAAATTTAAGTTAAATAGAAGAAAGAATGTGGATGGCAATGGAAATTAGAGTATTGTTTTTGAAGTATTTCTTAAAAATGTTTTATAATCTCAATATTTCACTTGTAAATGGTCTTGCTAATAAAACAGTTACCTCACAGCAAGAAGGTTGTGGGTTCAATTCCAGGCGAGGGTCTTTCTTTTCAAAGTTTGCAATTTCTCCCATCACTGGCGTGGGTCTCCTTTCACAGTCCAATAATATATACATTAGGTTGATGGGTGATTCTAAAATTGCCCAAAGAAGTGAGTCTGTGTGTGTGTGGGTGTGTGTTTGATTGTTCGTCTATTTATGGCCAGAATTAGTGAATAAACATCCATAGATGGTTAATAAATAAATGAATAAACAAATGACAAATGTGCTGATCGTATAAATTCTAACACTTTAGAAGAAGGTTTAGTATGATATGCATGTCTAAATAAAGTCAAATGTCAGTTATGGATATTTATGAATTGAATATCAAATTAACAAAGTAATTAGAGAGGAATTATTTGGTGACCAAGAAATAAACTAAACTAATTAAAAGTAATCTTTGTTCTGTTATTTGAATCAGTTAGGCTTATGTCTACCTGGCAATCTACCTGTATTGTTGTTGAAGCAAACCTCTAATAACATTTTTCATAAAGTTTTATCATACATTTATAATGATGTCTTTTTAACAGTGTTCACCTGTGTGTGGTTTTGGGCTAGAGGACAATTTTACTAAATCCCCTAAATATCTTGTAAAAACAACCTCTTGTAATAAAGTTATGCGAGTAATATGGATCAATAAGAGACATACAGAGACTGCAAACACTTCTGTTTAGTTCCACTGATCAAGCACCGACCTTTGAAACGGATAGCACACATGCCAAGATATTCGTTGTCAAGCTTCTTAACTTTCACATGGCTACTGCGTACTCTAAACTAATATTAAACCCGTCACATAATTTACCATACATACACAACTTTATTAGGATAAAAAAAGGATGTGTCATATCTATCTTATTTTCATGCTTAATTGGTAAAAAATGTAATAGAAAAATAATTTCTTATTAAAAATGTTTTAGTTTTTTGCATTTTTTAACCAATAGCTAATTTGGCCTGCTAATATAAAAATAAACCAATACAACCTCACTGCACTTCTATATAGGTAGTACAATATATGTTTTGTCTTTGTAGGAAAAAGGGGATGCCTTTCCTGCTGTATGTGGCTTTGGCCCATATGCATGTTCCTCTGTTCCATAATCGCTTTCTAAATGTGACAGCAAAAGAAGCTTATTCAGCCAGTCTTAGTGATATGGACAGTTTGGTGGGGAGTATAAAACTTGCAACTGAGGCATTTTGTGCAAACAACACACTTATATGGTTTACCAGTAAGTTTTAAATGTCATCACTGTCATCTACATCATATACAGTATTATTAAATATACAATAGTGATGACACGTTTTCTACATATCATAGTGGAAGTGAATATAATTTTTTTGCATTGTAAATTTAGAATATGTCAGGATTTTAAGACAGTTGTGGATTTTAATTTGTTAACATCAACTTTTTAGGTGATAATGGCCCATGGGAGAAGAAATGCGAGTTTGCAGGAAACCCAGGTCCTTTTTTGGGAAAGTGGCAGGTCAGCAAAGGTAATTAATTAATTAAAAGAATGATTTTCATGTACTTTTAGAAAATATAACATAATTCCCTAACCATTCTTTAGTTTATCTGGGAAGCTCTTAAAAGTTCAGTGTAGTCTTTAAGAACAGAATATTTCCAAAAACAACTATGAACCTCTAACTGCATGGTACCCTTTCATTTGAAAATCTATTTAAATGAAAAAATCACTTTATTTAACAATAATTAAAAGCACTATTTATCATGTATTTATAAGGCTTATACTTAGACTTAAAGACTATAAGACTATATACTTGTGCATTTTTACAGGAGCCACGATATGATAAAATAACTTGAAATTGACTAAATGACTTTAACTGCCTACTTACAAAATTTTGTTCATGTGATCAGGTGGAGGCTCAGCTAAGAGGACAACCTGGGAAGGAGGTCATCGTGTCCCATCAGTGGTTGTTTGGCCAGGAAACATAACACCCAACACCACCAGTAATGCCTTACTGAGGTAGAAAAACCTCTTTCAAGGTTCTATTTAAAACATAAAGAATATTGACCTTCACTCAATATTGAATATTGACTGAAAGTTTTTCCTTTTTATTATTAGTGGTATGGACATCTTTCCCACAATTCTCTCTTTAGCCAGTGTGGATCCCCCTTCAGACCGGCATTATGATGGCATTGATATAACACCTATCCTACTCCGTGGATCTGAAATAGGACATAAGGCAAGACAAAATTTAGACCTTTAACACAGTAGGACTATCAGAATCAAGAATAGCATAACTATAATTATTGCTTTTTTTATCATCAGAGTCTCATGCATCCAAACAGCGGGGCAGTGGGGCAGTTTGGAGACCTACAGACTGTCAGACTGGGACATTACAAAGCTTTTTACATCACAGGTTGGGTATTGTACAAAACTTGAATGAAAAGTGTTACATTAGGAAACAAAGCACATTTAACAAAGAGACTTTTATTTAAAATTAGTAATAAAAACTTCTGGTGATAATAAGAGGGGTAGAATCCATATTGCAGTTTAAGTCTTATAGTCTATTAATTGAGAAGGACAGAGCAGAAATGATGAAACAGAAGCAGGCGGAAGCAGCCAGTACAGAGTAAACATCAACAAGAATTAAACATTTGCCAATAGCAAAACTAAAAAAAATCCAAGTCAAAACTAGAAAATAGAAAGCAATAAACGGGACGCGAGTCTGTGAGTTGCCGTTGTGATACTGTTCTTCCTCTGCCAGGTGGTGCAGAAGCCTGTGGTGGAGGAAGTGGAAAGCCAGAACGTCATGATCCTCCTTTGATTTTTAACCTGGACAGAGACGAAGCAGAAGAAACACCGCTGGACCCAACTAGTGAGGAGTATCAACTTATCTATAAGAAGGTAGAGCAAGAGCGTGAGGTGTTGCTATGGGATATTGCCACAGACAATATATCTACTGCAGATTACACTGTATCGCATAGTGCAGTTCCCTGCTGTCAACCACAGAACCCTGCCTGTCGGTGTGATAGAGGCAGTACAAAATTATATATGCTTAAAGCAGTCACATGTCAACAATAGTAATATTTAAAAAAAAAAGGAAGCTAGGAATACTGAAGAAGGGAGACAAGGTGATGCTGTGTTAATGCTTTCATAACACTGACCCTGCCATGTTTCTGGTAACTTGGTTTACTTTGAAGATTTTTTCTGTTTAATAATGGTTTGTGAGTTATTCACAATGTGATGTGAGGACAGAATGTGCATGAATGTGTGTGGTACAATAGACTGACATTACATTGTGCAAGTTAATAAATTAAAAGACTGTAAAATAAATTGGAATTTTTTTCTGTGGTTATGCTGTTTTGCATTTTAGATTGAAAAGTATATAAACTAAAGCGCATTTTTAAAAATAAAAACACCACTCATGTGTACAGTATATGTAAAATGAACAGATTAAAACCACCACCAAGCCACCACTGTGGGCTCCTGAGCAAGGCCCTTAACCCCCAATTGCTCAGTTGTAATAAAGGTTGTAACCACACGCACTCACACTTACTCCTATGGACAATTTAGAGTTACCAATCAACCTAATGTACAAGTTTTTGCCACAGGAAGAACATGCAAACTCTGCACAGAAAGACACCGTTAATAGCAGCAGTAATATTTTGTGCAAGTGATATGTAAAGTAAGTACAAAATTTGTCTTTCTTAGATTTTTATTTGTTATTAGTACATTTGTTTGGTATCGACTCAATGGTCTCTTTCATTTTTTTTCCAACATATTTTTTTTAAAGCACAACATAAAGACTCAATGAAACATTTATTTTTCTACTTAATAGTCCACCCAGTTCAAACATACAAACAATAATAAATGCATAAAATAAATCTAATAAACCAGGCAATTATGCTCAGAAACAGTAGTTTAAAGAAAACAATATCTGTTGCTTTTATTCTTGTATATAGTGCATTCCCTTTCCATAAAACATTTTAAGCAAACATATGTAAAACTCTGAAAAACAAACAAAAACAGCAACATCTCTTCAGTGCAACAATGTAAAGAAAATCTAAGCATAAAATTCCATTTTTGTTTCGTTTGTTTTGTAAGCCTGGGCCCACAGCATCCCCAAATATTTTGTTTGTCTGTTTAATCCACTGGATATATCGATGTGGCTCTGTTGTGCGACATAAAAAATGTTTCGGCGATCTAGTGCGTTTTGTGCTCGTTATAATCATATGACAACAGAAAAAAACTGTGTACAACTACAAGAGAGAGAGACTTGGTCCTTCTCTTAAGGAAAATTACTAAGTGGCCTGTTACTATTGTATCCCGAAAGATGAACATACAGACTCTTGTTTTAACCAATGATCTAAAAAATTCCAGTAAAGGCAAGTGACATTTTTACTGGGCTCACCAGTCTCCAACACTTCACATTCTCTAACATTCCGTAACATTAGCCTTCTGGAGCACCTTTGGTGTTTTGAAATGTGTAATGTTTCAATTGAATTAAATAATGTTATACTAGCCTAACAGAGCGTGAACTGTGCGTTTTTGGGTTTTTTTGGGGTTAAATTAAACACAGACTGTTCCAATGCAGACATGTGACTTCAAACATCTTACGATAAAAAGACAATGTAATTTTTTACTTGAAACACCTTATTAACATTAGGTTTTTAAAACGGTGTGACGCATATTCAAAAAAATCTATCAACTGTGCTATTGTTTATCCATAACACACTATGACCTAAACATGACTCATGTCTCAATTTGCTATTGTTTTCATATGACTAGCATTTTAGGATGTAAACAAAGCATGTAGTATGCAAAATATTTTTGCTTGCAAATTAAAAATTTTTGTAGAAACTGATACAACTTAAGAATTACAGCTTGTAGCTTTTTTAAAAAGTAATAATCCAGTTTCAGATTTTTAAAGTTCAGGTAACAGAACTGATAGGTGATATTTGACAGGTGATAGTCTGATCTGATTGGACGCTGAAAACACACATGCACAAAGTCAAGTTCTTTCATTAAGTCACGTTTTTCAGAACTTAAAGTTAGCTCTTTACAGTCGATTTTATACAATAGGTGCCAATAATTATGTTTCACTCTACCCAGATCTCCACAGACTAGGAAACACAGAGGTGAATGCTGGTTCAAAGACATGATGGGTCCTGATCTCCAAAAATTCTTCTATTCCATCATCTACACCAATTCACTACTATCAAATGAATCATTGCACTGCACATTGTATACTGGAACAAAATGAAACATTCTCTAATACATGGGACCTAACTATAAAATCCAGGTGTTGCATTTTACATTTGCAAGGAAAAAAACAAACCTCAACACTGCAGTGTTTTGAAGTGTCTTTACCTTTGCCCCTTGATGTTTGCTCAGTGTCATATGTTTTCCAGACAGTCTGACCAACTGGTTATCTTGACTTGTGGTATGTTTGAGCTATAAAGACAGATTTTTCTTGCCTTTGTGGCACATGATTTTGGTGTCCATGTTTTTTTTTGTTTTGCTGAATTACTATAAGCACAGGATTAAACACTCCCCTTTCACTCTATAATCGATCATCTTTATTTCCACTAATAACCATCTTTACTTCTACTAACCTTCTCAAATATATACTTAAGTTCTACATTGGTTGTAAAATAAAATAAAAAAAGTGAAAAAAAGATACAGAAAGCTAAAAGTTTTTTTTAGTGGTTAACAATTTTTCCCCCATAGTTTTCTGGTTAATAGATGCTAAAAACTGATGAGCTCCCTTGAAATCGAATTTGGCTTGACCCACATTTAAGCGGTTGGCTGAAAAAGGACTAAAGTCTGCATGTTAATAAGAAAACAAAATAAACAAATGTAGTGTATTCAAAGATGACCAGTATTGTGTTCGATTTAAATAATTTTACAAAAAGGTTTCCAACTTTTTTTTTCAGAACTGATTTTAATACAGTTAGAAAAAAAAGTTGACTACTTTTTTATGATCAACTACATGGTTAGACTGAGATTTATCTGCTGCAGTGGGGGTCTGTGAAAGCACATATCTAACTCCATTAGCATTGGTGTCTTTGCTGTTGTCATGTATTTGCGCTTGCTTCTCTAATATACTAGCTGATTTAGTGTTTTGGGACTTTGGAATATGCTGATGGACCTCCACCTCCAGTATTCCATAAATCTTTCCATCTTGTACACTTCCTTCTTGGCTATCAATATGAGCTGAATCATAAGCAACTATGTCATCTTCTTGTGAACTCATATCAACAGAGTTCAGGTCAGCCTTGTGTGTAGCTCCATCTTGATCTTGTAGAGAGTGAACATTTGGAGAAGGGCTATGGATTGCCAAAACAACAAAAATACTTTAACTATTTATTTTTAGGAGCTGTTCTGGTAACTTAAAAATTATTTGTACCTTTCAATTGATTCATAAGAAATTGGTGTCGTGAGTGGATCTAGAGTCCCGCCCTCTTCTTCTTGAGCCCAACCACGATTAGATGAAGCGTAAGTTAGTATAGCGTCAGTCACACTGTATGGAGTCAGACCCTTGACGCAATCTTCAATGTGACCAACAGGAAGCTGAGTCTGCAGAAACAGATGGAGCTGGCTGTCCGACAGGCACACGGTCATGTGCACTACCCTGCGGATTACAAAATCAAAAATATGCTGAAACGCTAACATCTGAAAAAAGATCTACACCACAAATGAGTATAATAAATGACCTTCTATTACAAATTACAAAGTAATTCATAATGATATACTTACTATAAATTAATAAGTAATTCATAATAATATAATTACTACAAAACCCAATCAAACTGATCATAACAATAACAATAATGCATGTTCGTTTTCTACTAAACAGTTATAAAGATTATAGGGAAAGAGGACACTCACTTGTCCAGGAAACTCTGTAAACCCTTTCTTCTTTTTTCAATGAAGTCTGTGTGGTTAAAGTGGATGAAAGACTTTCCAGGAAGATCAGGAACAGGTCTGTGTGAATGTTTTATGGAAAACCACATCAAAATGAATAGATCTTTGAATTTAGTGCTGTAAATTAGATTGTTAAACCTTTACTTGTTTTTTGTTTATACTTACACCAGACCAGCATTCTTTTGCAGTTTTCTTTTCAGCCACACAAACTCGCTATATCGTCGACGTACACACGAGGTTTTAGCTGTGAAAGCTTTGCTGTTAGTCTTAGACAAGAGAAACAAAAACAGAAACTGATGTTTACCGACAATGGTATTAGAAAGTTTTTTGTTTATTACAATGACAGTTTATATTTAATCAGCTTTATAATTATTGGCACATTTAAAAAATAATGTGCAAAAATTGTTTTTATTTGTAGTTAAAAAACTGAACATATAGAGGTTATTCTTATAAAATATATAATCTACCTATAAAGTACATTGAATAGACTGCAATTTTACTTGGTATCTTATTTACATATAGTAATATAAAATAGTTTATAAAATTGTAAAAAAAGGGGATGAATGCAAATTTTGTTAATTATAACAGCATTTACAATATTTTAAAAATTATGCTTTGCTACTTTTTTTTATTGACTCACTCTTCTTCAGCTTACAAATTTGAAATGGCCTGGGGTTTTTATATCAAAATGTGATGACAATGGAAATTTTTTAGATGAAAATTTAATGCCATTCAAACATTTGAAGGTTATTTTTGTGCAGAATTAAGGCATATTTTGTAACTGCACCAAGATCATCTGACCAAAAATTAGATAAGAAATTGTTGGGGTTTTTTTTGTTTTTCAAATTATCATCAGGGCTGCACAATACAACTAAATTATCAAAATATTGTAAATAGTTTGCAATAAATTCGTGATTTAATACATCATGTAAGGGCGGCGTGGTGGTGTAGTGGTTAGTACGGTTGCCTTGAACCAAGAAGGTCTCAGGAACGATTATTGGGCATTGGGTCTTTCTGTGTGGAGTTTACATGTTCTTCAAACGCTTGCGTGGGTTTACTTTGGGTCCTCCTCCCACAGTCCAAAAACATGTACATTAGGTTGATTAAGGGTATAAAAGATGAATGAATGCCTCATATAGTATGGTTAGTTCTATGTAGAAGCATATAGTAAAATATCTGTCACACAAATGTTAGTTCAAATCAAATTAATCTTGATTAACTTGTTGCACTTACAATCTAGTGCCAAAAAGAAGCACTCCAAAGATGGCAGTGTTTCAGTTTTAAAAAAGTTAACCATGCTGATGTTTTATATGTTGTATGCAAAACAATGAAAGAAGAAAACATTACAAATCACCTTAAAGTATATTTACTATCAGTTTTACTTGACAGAAACATCTTAAAATACAAGTTATTGTGTTTTTTAATAAAATGAGCCATGTTCTTTTTATATTATATTAGATATTATATTGCATCGCATATCCAACATCGCATTATTTAAATGGATATCATTGTTAGGGTGTCGGATGGCTAATTGAAAAAATAGGCTTCAGTTTCCAGGCCAATTCAAGCCGCCAATGTTGGGCCCTTAAGCAAGGCCTCAACCACTATTTACTTAGTTGTATAAATGAAATAAATATGTCGCTTTAAATAAGGGCATCTTCCAAATGATAGAAATGCTAATGTAACTCTAGCATGGTATTGCAGATCGCATTTTTTTTAATAGTGTGCAGCCCTAACAAACATTTTTTTTTAATGCCAAATAAATATTTGTCAAGAGGTTTTAACTTTGTCTTTAAAATCAGTCAATGTTTTAGCTAGGTTCAGTTTTGAGTTTTAGACCGCTGTCTCTTATTTTTGAGAACAGTCGATCACAAAATCATATAAACTTAAAAACTGGAACATAATAAACATGAAATGTGACAATATTGTTGTTTGAAAGGAAAATTTATCCTAACCAAAGGTGTCAGAATATTGATAAATAAAAGTAATTAAACACGAAAGCGTATAAACTTTAAAAAAAGAATAGCTTAATTTAGATAAAACATAATTAGCCTTTTCATTTTTCACTTTCATCATTCATTTCTTCAAGTTTCCTATCAACAAAACCAATTACTTGAAAATTACTATACAGTGACTAGTAATTGTTTAATATTTAGAAAATCATTTACAAATGTACTTACATGTAGAAAAATCTTAAAGTCCACATACGAGTTCCATGATCCCTCATTCATTACACGAGGACCCTGAACTCTTACAGTTATAAATTCCTGGCAAAAGCAAAGCAACATTGTTTGTAACTGCTTCATATCACTAATCTGTTTTGATAGTCTACTAACTGAAGGTAACACTACTGCTCTTAAACATTAACGATAACACAATAGACTGCATTTATACTTTATTTCTAAAACAACTCATGTTTTAAATGACAAAAGAGCATTCATAGAGATTTAACAGAGATTTACATTTACATTATTTGGCAGACGCCCTTATCCAGAGCGACTTACATCTGAGCAATCGGGGGTTAAGGGTTGCTCAGGAGCCCACAGTGGTGGCTTGGTAGTGCTGGGAATCGACCCCCGGTCATTCTGATATCAGTCCCACACCTTAACCACTAGGCCACCCCTCCCCCATTTGGAATTACAGTGCTATGATATAAACCTTAAATCAATCAAATTCCAAGCAAAACCACGACCATGTAAATGGTGTGGGGGAATTTTTTTTTTAAATGTACAACATTTTGACCATAAATTTCAATTTTTATATAAAAAACGTTAGCTGATTAGACATATAAATTAATGTCAGGAAAATGCACTTAATTACTCTAACTTATAGGGCAGTGTATTGGAAAGGGTCTTGCGATACCTATTATGATACAATATCACAATGTATTGCAAAACAATACATATTGTATACAATACATATTGCAATAGCTAAAAAAAACAACAGATGCCCTTATTTTCTGCCACCAAGCTTGTTTATAAGACTGTATGTGTCAGCAAAAAAAAATACATAATCAGAGAAGGAAGAATTATTAATGTAAATATCAAACCATTTCAAACTCAATTAAAATATGGACCAATACTAGATATTAGACCATTAATACACTAACGTAAAAAATTCATACCAGGATATTTACATGTATAGATATAAATATTTACACAGCCCTACTAACCCAGCACTAGACCAAAGGCATTTTAAAATGCATTTCCTTATAGATTGTTTAAAAATATAATAACTATTCAATACCTGTTGTTATAATATACAGATTAATTCATTTTACTAATAAACTTTATCATTAGTTACTATAATGAGAAAAGGGCAAAAAGAAAATCTTACATCCTCTTGACTTTTTATCATCCTGCCGATTGTGACTAAGCACAAATGACATCTGTGAAATAATAAAAAGAGACCACAAGAAATGACAACTATAATCACATATCACCTTTTTATACTTTGACAGTAATATTATTTCATTTCCTCCTTAGGTCTGTCTCGGGACACAGCCCAGCTATTTGATCACGTTTGATGGACATCTCTGCGTTAGAAGCAGCATGACATCGAATAATGAAGTTATTTAATTATATATATTCAAATACAATCATAAAATAGACCATTTGCAAAAGTAATATAAACATGCTGTAATCTGTTTTGTGTAGATCTCCATTAAGGTCTTTACCCATAATATGTCAGGTAGTCATAACCAAATAAAGTGGGATGTCATTACCTTTAAATGAAATATTGCCGACAACCACGTTTCTTTAATATCACACTCCCTGCGAATCACGCTGCTTTCATGTTTTCATCAGTAACGAACACCAAACGGATACATAACAAATCGTTTCTGTCGTGTTCTCGTACAATAAATTCACTTCCTCGTTGATACGTCATCTGCAGTCAGAAGCGATTCTGACGCGTAAGGTGGAGTATTGCACCATCTTCAGGACCGGAGGAGAACCTCACATCCCCTCTCTCTCTCTCTCTCTCTCTCTCTCTCTCTCTCTCTCTCTCTCTCTCTC
>JAOTQW010000041.1:8484645-8496009 GCA_026260075.1 Sisor rabdophorus | reverse complement strand
ATATATATATATATATTATATATATTTCATGGTAATGTGATGTGTGATTAATGTTTCATAACAATACAAGTAGACAGATGAGTAGCACAATAAGTGTTTCATATATTTTAGGTTAACATTATGGTTAATATCTCAGAATTAAATATAGCGTTTTTTTGAATCAGTAGTACTGTTATGATACACCTTTCACACCAATAGGCGGCAGTGCTGTTTTAGCTTGAGTTATACACGGCTGTCCGTGAATCATAGAGGAAAAAATCGACTGAAGCACACAATGCAGTTTCACTGTAGCGTTATCCACCCAGGATTCACGTTATTGCCAGCTTTTCGGCTACCATGAAAAAATATTTATACATTGTGTTTTTGACGATCGGGATTTATTGCAACGTTTTATGATCTCCTTTAAAGACCACCGTCGCGAGATATTATTTATTTCACTGCGCAAACCGGGAGATAATTGAACTTGCCCAGACAGAGGGCCGCGGGAGGAGGAGATTGGCCTGCGTTACGGGCTCTTAATCCGTGGATGCATGTCCGTGTAAATCGAGCCCGTGGCTTCGGGGCCTACGCTTCTGTCGTCTAATGGAGACCGGACCAACCGAGCAGAAGCTCGGAGAGAACGATCATACGCATCGACACCTTTTGAGCGGTGGGTTCCATCTGAATCGCGTTATGTCACACTAATATTAATGTAAACGTAACTAGCGGGGTTTTGTTTAGGTATGATAAATACACATCTGGTAAACAATTACGCAGAGGGAGACGATTTTCCAACCAGTGGCTTAGGCTGTGAATTCACCTTTCTTATCTGGTCGTCAAAAGAACGCTAGCAGAGTTAGCTTAGCTAGGGTTAGTTCCGTATGGGTCATATTTTTAACCGGTTAAACGGGTTCACTATACTTTAATTTTTCAGTCATTGATTGCGTTAAGCAAATGGTGCTGGTATATGTTAGCTGGTAATCGTAAGCCTGTCACCGATGCTAAGGCAAGTGTGTTGGGGAAATTTAGCCGATTAGCAAACAACTTTAGCTAGCGTAATGGGATAGCGCAGATAGCAAATAGCTAAATTGTATTGACCTGCTATCCAGCTGTTTCAGTCACAATGTCTGCAAGATGCACAACCGTTTAGACGTTGTTGGAAATGTGTTTTTTTACACCAGACACCAGGCAATAAGTCGATATTATCACGAGGAAATTCTCAGTTAGGGCCAGAAGCAAGCTAGCAATATGGTAATTACCTTACCGTCATTTTTGTATTTAGCAAGCCTGCTTGTCCAGTTAACACGCTAACTAACCATCGTCACTGGTTAGACAACTACCACGCTTAATTAGTCTGTTGTTTTTTAATTGTTCGCTCTTCGCTTTTGTTCTGGGTTAATTTAAAAAAAATTCCGTGTGGCCCTTGTCTGCTTGTAAAATCACAGATGCACCAAAATGTGATGTTGGCTGTCAATTTTTATATGGTCAGCAAAATCGAACACATTTTACGATCTGAAAGATTTTATTTGATCTTGGTATATTTCGTTATGTAAATGTATTTCTTTATATCAAACTTTATAGTATGAAAAAATACTGTTAGAAACCATGAATATCTGAATGTCTAGAAGTTTATATTTAGGTTGTTTATTAGTCACACTGTTGGTGCTGCTTATTTGGGTCAACGGACTTATTTCTGTAATACCAATTATTTGATTGTTTTTCCTCTAAAATGTATTGTCTTGTTTATTTGATTCAGTTTAAGTTGACACAAAATCTTTTTCTCCCCTAGATAAAATTGACAATGTCTTGACACAAACCCAGTAACGTGGAAGAAAATAGTCTGTAGTATCCAAAGTCTGTTTTTATGGAAACAACAGCCTGAGACAACCCTCATCAGACAGCGGTGTGCTGATGGCATGTGTCTTTCAATGGCCACTCAGCTGTAAGCAGACACATTAATACCACTGGGGTACCTGATTTGGTCCAGGAGGCGTTGGTTTCCCCTCAGTAAAGGAAAGGTCCCTTGGGGACCAAGGTTGTAGTGCCTTTTGTACAGACTGTAAAAGGTTCACTTCGACATGGATGGGCCGAGTCGAAGCGGAGGGTTGAGACAGAGTCGACGTTCTCGATCTCAGCGTGACCGAGAGCGCCGCAGGAGAAGAGCGAATCTTGGAGCCTCATCCCCTTCCTCAGGCTCGGAGCAAGAACGTTGCAGAGAGTCCCTCCTCGGTGCAAGTGGTGGAGAATGCCGTCCTGTCTTTCCCGGTGCCAGGCACCGGCCTCCACGTAGAAGGAAGCGGGAATCTGTGTCTTGTGAGGAAGACATCATTGATGGATTTGCCATAGCTAGCTTTATAAGTCTGGAAGCTTTGGAGGTATGTGTGATCAGTAGTTTATTTTACAAAATAAATATGCGATTGCTGTAGGGAAGTGGGGTGTTTTTTAATAGATTAATATAGGTTGCTTATGCTGTTAATACTAGAAGTAATTATATTTCATTTTAGGGATGAGATTCCGGTTAGCAGTTTGAGCAACTAAGATTTTTGTTGTTTATAATTACCTTAGTTTGGGTTGGAGCCATGATTAGTAATAGTTCATTTTCTGCATGTGAATTATAAAAGATGGATTGTTCTCTGAAGCCACCAGAGCGAGCTGGTATGTTGATGGGTAGAGGGAGCAAAAGGAAGAGAGGCTTGGATGAGAATGGAGGGCCACTCACGGAGCCAGAAGAAGCAGCTCCAGCTACGTACACCACCAGTAACTGGTTGAAGCGTAAAAATGACAAGAAAAAGAGGGAGGCTAAGGTAAGCAACAGATATCATTTGTTTATTGTTCAAAATCAGTACTTAAGTTAAAGTCAATTAGATTGAGCACGTATTTTAGTCCTACTCTTTGTATATATATATTTTTGGGAAATTACTCCCAACCAATAATCAATGATGATACATTATTTATCATATACATGATGTTAAATACTGAAATAGAAAATGTAAGTAGTTTAATTTCTTTTAATGCAGCTTATTAAAACGCTTTGTGTTACAGGTGTCAGGAAATTTTATGGAGACAGGATACATTGTAAGAGTTTCTCTTTTTAGGTTTTGTAAATATTGGCATATGTAACAGTGCATTCAATCATTGCTTTTGTTATTTTGTCCTTAGTGTGATGCAGAAAGTGAGTCTGGTGATAAGGTGGGCACCTATTTTATGCTGATAATTTAGGGAAATTAACAATTTTTTTTTTATTAAAGAAATATGCTTTACGCTTGTTTTGTTTCCTCTTTCCCCCCAGGCTTCTGACAATGATATGGAGCCTACATTTATTGTTAGCACTAGAGAAGGTAAAGCTTCACTTTTTTTTTACCTGATGCATGTAATTAGTGGGATTATTACATTAAATTAGGGATGGGCAGTGCCAGTCCTGGGACCCTTGTCTTGCAGAATTTAGCATCTGAACCAACCAATGAAGTTGTTGCTAGGTATACTTAAAAATTACAGTTGAAAACTTGTTGAGGCAAGATTTAACTAAACTCTGCAGGACACTGACCCTCCAGGACATAGATTGCCCACCCCGGAATTAGATGATGAAAATACAATATCTAAAGTAATTAAATATAATTTTCATTCTGTGCCCTTATGAAACACTTAGTTTTGCACTGCATATCATTTCTTAGGCATATGCAAACAAATGCCTTCCAAATGCATATGCAAACAAATGCAAAATTCCATTATGCATTGTAAAAAGTCTGCCTTTGAAAAGAATTGGTTTTTTTTCTGCCAATTTCTTTCTGTGCATATCAGTTTTAGAATCTGCTAGTTTTCAAGGTTACTATAGTTTGCACTTACTACAAAAACCTGGCGTCCAGCCCTTTCATAAGCGGCAGTTATAAAACTGGTCTGTAAAACAGTGTCTGCTATATGATACCACTTCGGTTTAGTAGTTTTAACAACTTGGACTATATGGATTAGGTGAGCATTTAAAGCACTGTATTTTTCTTAATATTCTGTATATGAATATAGAACATTATTTATGTATTACAATGATCATTATAATTGTGATATCTGAAAACACGAAAGTAATTCCTAGATGAAATCAAGGAATAAACAATTGGCAAGTAATTTAGACATGGAAAAAATGCCACCCAGCTGTCTTGTTTAAGTACACAAACTACATATGTGCACTTTGTGTTAAAGGAGGCTAGAGGCAGCCTTTTGAACACAACTTATATTTTTTTAGACATTCTCACGTGCAGATCTTTGTTCTCTCTCTTAGTTCTTTATTCGCTCTCCCCCTCCTCTCTGTCTCTTTCTGTCTCTCTGTCTTTCTCTCTTGCGTTTTTGCTGCTCACCCCTAAGCACAGATTATTAGTTAAATTAAGCACAGGTGCCTGATCCTCACCACTCGCTTGGCTCTGCTCTTACTTACAAACTGGTGCCGGTACTCGGCCACGTACCCACTTTTAGAGTGTGTTCGACTCTATTGTTTCATGTCCTAAAATAAGACGGGTAAGAAATAAACGCAGCCATACAGTCAGACCAACAACAAAAACACCTGCCTGGCACTGAAATTGCAGGGATCTAGAGGTTTGGAGAGATGTTGATTAGATAAGTATGATACATAAAATCCTCAATGCATCAATCAGTCATGTACATCTCTAATATAGTTGCTTTAACATGCATACAGGTATCCAATTGTATTATCAATTGCCTGGTAGTAAGGGTAAAACATTTTGTCTTTTCTGCAGTGTCCTCCATCCCAGTAAGTATGGCCTCTGCTGTAAGCAATGGCTGTGCCCTGTTGCCTTCAAACAGTGGTCCACCTCGGCTGTCAGTAACTCCCCGGGTCTCTGGCCTGGAACGTAGTCAGGAGAGGAGTTTGGAGTTGCCATACCCTGAAGCCACCTCTACCTCATCGTCACTTCTGATACCACGTTCTCCAGCCTCTGTTTCCACCTCACTGGTTGAGCAAAATGGAAATGCGGCACCGCATCACCGCCGTGATTGCAGTCCCCCACAGCATAAACCGAAATCATTTCTCTCTTTTCCTAGCCGCTCACAAGTCTTTGGCATGGGGCTTATTAACAGGTCAGTTAGGTTTAGTGAAAAGCTTAAATGTTTACTGTAATAAAACTA
Source organism: Sisor rabdophorus (assembly GCA_026260075.1). NCBI lineage: Eukaryota > Metazoa > Chordata > Actinopteri > Siluriformes > Sisoridae > Sisor > Sisor rabdophorus. The sequence continues at coordinate 8,490,900 of JAOTQW010000041.1, read as the reverse complement.
AAATGATTGTTTGTATGTTTGTTTAACCTACTTAAGTATAGCACATCCAATCAACTATTGTGCTAGAGTGCAGATGTACATGTCATTTATTGCCCTTTCCTTTTTGTCTCTCTTTTATAAAATCAGGAACAGTACCTCAGTTAAGCCTCCTTCTTCATCTGCTGCTCCCTCAACAATCCGCCCATCAACTCCCTCTACTAGTGTTCCTGCAGGCCGAGGCCCATCTGGGCCATCTGGTGTGTTACGGCCTTCATCACGCCCAAGCCCTGGTGCACTTTTTACCCCTCCACCTGGTCTCCCTCCACCTCCTCCTCTTTTGCAAGTGTCTCCTCGCTCTTCAGCAGGTATGCTTTATTCCACTTAAAAGGCTATCTTGTATTGGGATAGTTACTTGAATAATTTAGATGTGAATGTGTAAAGACCAGTCTTTTTGGTATAGAAACTTAAATTGTTTGTTTTGTGATGCATGAAGATCCAGAGCTGCTCCGTCAGGAGCTGAACTCGCACTTCCTGGCTGCTCAAAGCACAGAGCGGGATGGAAGAGCTTCTGGGAGCAGTGCAGCAGTCGGAGCTAATTCTGCATCAGGTGGTGCCTCTGTTTCCTCTTCAAACTCTGGAAACTCCAGCAGGGCAGTGCAGGCTCAGGCCTCTATTCCACCGATGGCCTACCAGTTCCATCAGCATAATCATCAACACCAACACACCCATACACACCAACACTTTTTGCACCCACCTACTGCAGCTCCTCCAATGGTGAGAACGCCAGTTACATTTTTAATAGTAGCTCTCATTAATTTTTTTGCAATTGTTTGGTATTTTTGATATGATTCTTAAATTATTTCTTTTCTAGTTTGATAAATTCCCAGGCAAGATCGACGGTCTTTTTCGACACCCAGTAGGTTTTTAAGCTTAAACCATAAACCAGTTACTTAGCTAACAAAAAACTATGACAACCGAATGATTGACAGAAAAATTGCAATATAAACACAAATATATATGCATATATATGGCTCCAATATTGTTTTATTTTGCTTAGTTTTATTCTCAGTACCCACCGCCTGTGCCTGGAATCCAGCCTGTACTTCCCCCAGCTGGACCATTTGGTTCATTGCAAGGAGCCTTTCAACCTAAGGTAAGAAATGTTACTGCTGCTTTATTTATAACTGTATGTATAAACTATTATTTAAAAGTTCAGTTTGACTATTATTGTGTATGGCTGTCTGTGCATAATATCATGGTCAAGCCATGGATTAAAATACATTTCTACAGGATGTAATTGTAAGCTGTCTAAGTTAAAAAGCTAATGCATGCAGATGCATGTATTGGTACTTGTGATGGTTTACAATGGTGTCTTGTGATAGCTTGTTGCCCTCCAGGGAACTGCTCCAGAGATGCCTGCTCGCCTGGGAGTTGTGCCTCCCCACCTCCAACCTAAAGACCCCAGGGTATGAGGCTTACAATAATTCACATGAATAATCTATCAGATGTAGGGTTATTTTCTACAGTGGTTGTTACTATATTGACAGTTGATCCTATTTGAACATTTAATGTTACAGAAGATATTTCTTATTTTACATTTACAGATAACCGACCCGTTTGCACCGTCACTAAAAGTCAGTAACGTAAGTGATTTTATTGTTCAACAAACAATATTTCCTTAATTGTATAGGTTTTAAAAATAATAATTTTTTTTTTATTTTACTGCAACATTGTAGAAGCCTGGAAAATGGTGTGCTATGCATGTTCGTGTGGCCTGGATGATTTTAAGGCATCAGGAGAAAGTAAAGGTTTGTTTATTTTGTATATTTATTTTTAATAAAGTACAAAAGCATGTTGGTGCTCTGATACTGCTATGGTCTTCTAAATTTGTATTTTATAATACATAATTCAGTGCAAACTCTTTCAGTTGATGCAGGCAGATCCTCAAAAGCTGGAATTACGTAATGACTTGCTACCCCGACTTCCTGGCCCTGGTGGAATTGGAGGAATAGGAGGACTGGGAGCACTTGGAGGTCCTCTGCCTCCAACCCATGATCTCACCAGACCTGGCAGCCTTTTTGCACCTGCTAGTAGGTCTAATTTTGTATACATATATATTACAAGAAATAACTTTAAATACTTGTATCGTAAGAATATGTATTCTCTTTTTATTAGTACAACTTGAATACAAACTGGTTGTACATATGCAATTTATTGGTTGCTTTATTAGCAACTTAGAGAGGATCTAATATCGGAGTGTTAAACTATGAATAAAATAAAAACACTCAATGGTACTCCATTAAAGAGTGCTAAATAAATATTTGAGTTGACCCCTGTGTCTTCTCAGGTGGAGTCAATCCGTCCACCACTTCCTTCATCCCTCCATCAGCGCCCCACTCCTCTTTCCTAACCCCAGCAACACATCTGGGTAAGAGATTGGATGAGTGAGCTGAGTATGACCTTAAATGTAGCCAGCTAATTTTCTAAAATGTTAAAATATAGAAAAGCTAATCCTTTAAAGTTAAGGACGGGCATCATCATGAGAATAGGCATGGAATAAATTGTACCCACCATGGCAACAATTGTTCCTATATTGTTTTGCATACTTTTCTTAAGGTAATTAGTTATCAATTTGTTACCGAGGCAAAATAATTCCTTATATGTTTTGTTGTGCATTCCAGATCCATATGGTCGTTCACCCCCTTTCCCACCGTTGGGAGCCCTGGGTGCTGGTGCCTTTGGGGGCCTGGGTAGCCCCTCATTGGGTAGGTCAAGATGTTGCTTAAGAAAAAACGTTATTTACAGGCACTATTTACATGTATAAATAACCTTTTTTTCTATGCGTTTCTTTTGGTTTAGGTGCAAGTTCTGTTTTTGGCCATAAGGCAGAATCATCTTCAAGTGCAGTAGGGGGATTAGGAAATCCACATGATCCATGGAATCGCTTACATGTTGCCCCCCCTTTCCCTTCTGGGCCCTCTTGGGCCAAAGGGCTCGAAAAAAGAGATGACCGAGATCGAGGAAAAGAAATGGGAGGAAGAGAACTGACTCAGATAAAAGATGAAAAAGACAGGTATGTCAAATTTATGCTAATTGTAATTATATAGATTTTTACTATCTATCTTGTGTATCTAATCCCAGTGTGTATGTAATTTTTATTTATCTTTAGGGACAACATCCTTTATGGCCGTCAACCTGTACGAATGTCCCCAGGTGCACTGAAACACCGCAGCAGCACTCCCAGCTCTCACATGAATGGGCTAGGCCCCTTAAGTGTAGTTGCGCCTCAGTCTGACTCACAAAACAGGGAGCGGGAAAAGGAAAGAGAACGAGATCGAGAGTTAGAAAAAAGACATCTTTCATCCTCCAGAGGACCAGCCTCAACCGCCTCGGCACCAGACAGACCACGTTCATCCACATCATCTGTTCTTGCAACCCCTCCTCCGAATGCCCGATCAGCATCATCTCCTCTGGACTTGTTTGGTAGGCAGGCACATAGCATCAACTCAGAACCCCTACATCTATCCCAAAGAGAGAGCAGTGGCCCAGCCTCTTCTTCCTCTTCAGTCAGTTCTCTTCCAGTCAAGAAGCCTGACCGGACAACGACTCCAGTTTCTAAGCAGCCACCTGGGATGCTCCATCCCCCAGTGAAAGTCAAGGAGGAGAGAAAAGAGGAGCCTGAGCCAGTGCCCATCTCCCTGTCACATCCATCCATACCGCCACATAGCTTTGAGCGGCCAAACAGTCGCCACACACACCATCCTTCAACTCCTTCCTCAACTCTTTCATTGACTCCCACGCCTGGAGTGCCACTCCCTCCCCCTACCCCACATGCCACACACCATCATATCCCACTTCTGGATCGCTCAAGGTTGGCTATGGAGGCTCTTTTTAGTGGAACTGGTGGATCAGCTGGATTAGTTGTAGGTGCTCCAGGGGATCGATTTGCAGCTCATCCACACACACCACCTCAAGGCCATTCACAGGCTCCTCACAGCTTCCCATGGGATCCCTGGAGAGAACTTGCTGCTCACCAGCAGCAGCGTAGAGAGATCTTAGCCCAACGGCCAGATCCTCATCTTGCACTGCGCACAGATCCGCACTTGTCGCGTCTATTTCAGCATCAACACGTCCGATATCTTGAGGCAGAGAGAGCTGTAGCAGCAGCAGTGGCAGTGGGTCCCCATCATCCAGCGGTGCCCTCTTCTACTTCTTCAGCCTCGCCCTCTGTGACCCGGCCGGACTTTGGGTTAATATCTCATCCTTTCGATCGCCCACCCCAGGTTGGTGGCCCTGGAGGCGGGTTACTTGATGAAGAACAGCGTGCTCAGATATTGCGTGAGGACTTTGAGAGAGTGCGTTATTTTGGGATGCATCCACACCTTTCCACACCTCACTTGCCCAGCCCATCTCATGCAGCCCATCTAGACCAGCTGCATGCAGGATTGTTGACTCACACCCAGCTTCATAATCCAGGAGGCTCTGCACCGTCACATCACCCAAGCCTCTATTCCCGCTTGGGCCCATTGCATCCACATTCTCATGTTCCCAATGGAATTCTTGCCAAGACACCTAGTCTAGTTGCGCCAATGTCAGTTGGGGCACCCCCTCCACTAATTCCATCTGCGACAAGGGCCTCCACTCCACCTCGCAGACTTGGTGGTGTAGGAGATTTGGCCCTTTTTAGCGCACATAAGGATGGAGAGTCCAGATAGTACTAGACAATGCTGCAACAATGGATTTTTTTTTTGTTGTTGAACTGGAAACATACAAATAGAGGTTTAGGTGGGACACCCCAAACCTGTTGAAACTACGGTAATTCATAAGTGTTCAGATGACCTTAGTGGAGGGCAGAGACTCTTCAGAAGGCTGCTCGGTATATGTATCCACTGTGGTTATATTGGTGCAATTTAAGATACACTTTCCCCTCCCCCTTTGAGTGCTTTTTGTTTAATCCTTAGGATTTTTCTAAGAGGCCTGTGGATGTTCACAGCGACTGAAGCCTGGGTTATATTAAATATATACACACAGGCTCTATAGGGCCTGTCACCAGGCTAATGGTTCCAGAGGTGTATTCAAAGATAAAGTTTGTACTGCATTGTGTGATGTATGTATTTCCCATATATGAACTCGTGGCTGTAAAAAAGCCAGTTATGGAGCTTGAGATTTACATATGTGTGAAATGGAGTCCAAGACCGATTAATTAGTGCTCTTTTGTTTGTCTAGCCTGTGCTCTGTCTCTTACTAGATGGAAGAAACAGCACTGTCGGAAAATGAACTTAAAGAAACACATTGTCTGTTTTCTGCTCATAGTGCATCTCCAGCAAGACTGTGAGCAGAGGCACAACTTCCATGAACGTTACAATGAACGTCTGCAAAATTATTTTATTTTAAACTTAAAAATATTATTAACTGTACATCTTGTTTGATATTTTAAAATTTAAATGGAAAACAGTCTTTCCCATTTTCCTACACTGACTCTACATGAGCTGGAACAGAATACAGTAGAATAGTGATATTCCTTTTGTAATTATTATTGTTAACATTAATTACCTTATATAATAAACATATTCACTGTTATTTCATTGTTTCAGAGCCCAGCGGCATCACACCCTCATAAAAACCAAGATCCCTAACAAAGTAATCACAACATCACTGCTTTAAAAATTGGGGACAGCAAATGCCTGTGAACAATCTTTGTACCACTGACGAATCCTGTCCTATTTACTGTGGATTGATACATTTATGTATACAGTGAAAGATGAGGTCTCAAAGTCCCTATGTGGACAACAAATCCTAGAAAAAGCATTTCTTAAGCACGACGGATCATCAACTGAATTAAACAGATGTTACTTTTGTGTGCACAAACAGCAGGATTGAAGACACTGGTAAATTGTTTGAGCAAAATAGTTTACTTTAAAATATTTTCCTCCTTTAAAAACAAATCAAGAAAAAATAATTAAACTGCATTTCTGTTAGTGGTATGTATTTATTGTGCAGTGCCCTGTGTAACACTTAAATCATCAAGATTTCCAGATTTCATTCATATGTGTAAATTTTTCCTACTTTCCACAACTCTTTAAGTCATCAACCCAGAATTGCATCTTAAACCCGTTTTTGAGTGTGGAATATTTTCTATTCGTTTAGTTGCCTTTGTGAAATATATTACTATTATTTACAATAAGCATCATAACTCCAGTCCTCTTAACTCTTGTCTGGTATAATTTAAATGGCTCTGTCATTTATGCAGGCACTCTCGCTTCTTTGAGCAGAAAA
>JAOTQW010000041.1:8448575-8483276 GCA_026260075.1 Sisor rabdophorus | reverse complement strand
AACGGTGTGTTGGGGGGGGGGGTTCGGGGGGTAGCAGTGAGGGACTTTGATATGGCGGGTTAAGTTCACTTTTGCGCATTACATCAATGAATACAGTTGTTAAATTGTAACTAATTAAAATGGCTGCATAGCAGGTTGAATTGAGTGGCGAAATAAAATGCACTCAGGCCGATTTTATAAGAGAAAAGTAGTGTTATAAAACTTTTTCCAGGTAACATTGACCGGTCCCCAGTTTGAATGTAGTTAAAATAACTAATACAGCTAGATTAACGTTCATAAGCTACTGTTCTGTAGCATGATTTAAAACACTAATAGGGCCACGATACAGTCTGCTGCAACACTTTATTTGGCACTCAAACACTTGATTGTTGGATAATTTCATTCTCGATTACAAATCATTCTATGTTGAAGTATTTTCGTCCGCACTCTTAAGTTATCTCTGTTTTAATTATGAATATTTATAAAGAACGCTTAAATTAATTCCTATCATATTGCAGGTTATGAATGTTGACAGTCATCTTTTGATCAACACGCGTGACCCCGCGTAGTGACGTCACTGAGCCCGTTCCCTAGGCTAACGCTAGCTAGCTAAGCATGGAGCTCGCTATATAAACGAACAGTTACCGTAAGTAAACATTCCCAGAGTTATGGATAGCAAGACCCCGACGTTCAATCAGAAAAAAAAAGTAAACACGTCGCTTTTCCCAGAAGTCGCGTCAGAACGCTTTTAAGCAGGAGATTGTGCGTGAGTTAGCTAACGTTAGCTACTTGTCTTGTTAGCAGCGCTTTCTTCAAGTTTTTGTCGCCGTGGCTGACAAAGCACCGACGATATATATTTAGTTCCCACGCCTAGTGCGCAGCATATGGTATTATATTAAAACTAAACATCTTTGGATATGAATCTTGTGTCAAGGCCCCTGTGTCGTGCACTCCTCAGCCTCCACACCGCCGCAAACATTTTTAACCGCTAATAAAACTTAATAGTTAACACCCGTTTGGCTGGAGAACCTGCGTCAAATACTAGCGTGTAAACCTGGCTACAGTGGATGCAGGTGCAAACCACCTTGTTGGCTAACAAAGATGAGAGTCTGATTTCATCAGTGAACAAGTCATATTCTTAAAACTGCCTAATAAAATCTATTTTGCACGTTTTGTCAGAATACCAAACCACCTGTCTCATCGTCATGCCCTTATCAAGATTAAGGCCAATTTCACATTCCTCCCCAGATGCAGTGTTGTAGTTAATTTCAGCATCCTGGAAGTGGAAAGAACAGAAGAGACTGGACCTACACCACATACAAGTAATACATTTTTTCTCACTCTTTTGGCAGCTATGTCCTCATGTTTTTTGTTTTTGTTTTTTTTCCAAGTATTTGACAACATTTGTAATGATTTACTTTTTTAGGTGCAGCGTGTAGCAGCAGTAGTTTAGAAGGAGAAAAACATAAGGAGGAGGTGGTGCAGCAGCGCACCCCTCCGGCTGTGGCTGTGCTGGGTGGCATCCCTACGGCTACACAGAATGTGGCCGGGCCACCCCAGCATGTCCTGCAGCCGGTCCCAGCTGCCTCACTACTACTACCCGCGCCACCACTGCTCAGCCCTTGCACTAAGATGGAGCAGCAGAAAACGAACATGCAGTCTACAAATCAAGCGCAGGCCACTTGGCAAAACTGCAAGTCAACCTTGGACTGCAGTACTGAAGCTATCCAAAGACAAGCTGTCAACAAGGCTGCAGAAAACTCACAAAACACACCTTCAGACAGACTTTCATCTTGTGACACAGGGCAGGAGTTGCATTATGAATATAACACAGAGAAAACGGGCCTTGAATCCAGGGAGAAAAAACGAACTGACCATTGCCAGGACTGGACCCCTAACCCTGCAGCTGCAGATAAGATTGAAAAGGGACACATGCCTCCAGAGAAAACATATCAGGAATGCAACTCAATGTCTGGTAAAGGGGAGGTACAGGACGCAAAGCACATGGCCAAACAGATCACCTGTGTCTCCACAACTCACTCCAGCTCATCAGCCTGTAAAAAAACAGATGCAGCCCAGAGCAGTTTACTGCTTGCATCTGATGTCCAACAAATTGCGCAACAGTCGCTTTCAGCACCAACCACAACCAATGCCGAGTTACTTAATGAGTCCACTGATTCCAGTAATTCCATGTCTGATGGACTTAAAGGGAAATCCGCAAAGGAAAAAAAATCTGTGTATGCACAACCTGTTCCCACAGGAAATGGAAACGGCACCCCAGATAACACAGGTGAAGATGATGGATGTCTCTCTAAAATTCATCAGCAATCTTCTCTTGTTGTATTTCCCACACCTGCCTTTGCCAACCCTCAAACACCCAGTCCCTCAAACCATCCTCAGAACACACATGTTGCACAAGCAAACCAGCTGAGTCCTGACTGCATAAACTGCAGTGAACCCCCTAAATCTGTTTTCACAGTGACCAATACTAGTATGGTTGGGGGGCAGGATATTAAAAACGTTCCTTTAGCTGGAAGAAGTGTAGAGTTTGTCATTTCTAATAAAGAACCAAAGGTCGTGGGGGAGGATATATGTACTCAGAACATGCAGGCCCCCAAAGTGACCGAAGAGTCTCATTTAGTCGCTTGTGGCAAATCACAGTGGATGGCTAAACAGAATGACTGTGTTAAAAGTATGCAAATCGGTTCAAATAAAGATCACAAGCCAGATGGACGCTATGTTGTACTAAACGAAAACAAATGTGCATATTCCGAGGAATTAGACGAGCAAACTGTCTTGCAGGTTAAAACTGACTGTTTGGTTCCACAAGGGCAAGAATCTGTTTTAGTAGATGATAAGCTCTCACAAATTGAATGCGTAAATGATGGCATCTCAACAACTGATAATATGAATGTGGATGAAAAGCATAATGAGTGTTTGGATGCATTTGCTGGACTGAATGCTGTTGAAATGAAAGACTTAATAGACGTCGGTATTCTAGTGCAGCCAGGGATGGAAGACACATGGTTAGTGGTAAGTGATCACTCTTCACTGCTAGATGGCCAGTATGAAAGCACAGAGGATACTGGATTGGTTAATGTTAACACAGAAGCTGTTGTGGATTGTTCTGAAGCAGAGCCCTCTGTTGCTGTCTATGAGTGCTCAGTACCCCGTTTTCCTCCAGATGCTATTCATGAAGCTGCTTCGCTGCTGTTACCAGAAAAGGAAGTTGAAGTACAAGCAGATAAACCTTCTTTTATACCTTCAGAAACATTGACACAAGACCTGGATACTCTCCCTTCTCATCCACCAATTGTTTTAAAGTCAGAGACCGTTTTATGTTCTCCAACCTCTTTACCTGCTTTAAAAAATATCAGCATGCAAAATATGATTTTAGAACCTCAACTTTTCTCAAGTGCTGAGAATACAGCCAATGTTTTAGATTCTGCTCTAATTAATAGTCTCTCTACTGTGCAAGAGGAACAAATAAATTTCGTAAGTATTTCAGATGCATCCCAGGTTTCTCTTTCATCGAGTATTATTGATCCAAAGTTGCTCATACTTAAGAGAGGTGAGGCTCTTCTCAAACAACCTCCAGTGTTGACTCCAGTTTCCAGGAACCAGATCCCACCTGGTCCATCAAGTGATTGCCTAGACCGAGTGTCTATAGAGTGCCTTTCAGGAACTGACTTGACTACAGATGTAACAGCTGAAAAGGCAGCTTCATCACCGCTCAGCTTTCATATACTAAATGCTCCCTGTAATGCTACATCTTTTTTAAATGATGAGTCTGAAAGACAGAGCTTAATCAAATCCGATCATTTGATAGCGTTTGAAAAGCTGATTCCACAAAATGAGGCCAACTTAATAACTGAGTCATATACTAGATCTCAGACTCATGAACCACCAAGACTGCCTTCCAGGTCAGGTAGTATGTGTAATACCAACATTGAACAGCCTGAGGGTTTTGCTCACCAGCTATGCCAAGATTCTATGCTTTTGGAGTTGGAGGAGCACCACTTATCTGTTGAGCATTTGGAAGAAATAAAAGATGCACAGCATCTCGACGGTGCTATGGAACACCTAGATGCTTCTATAGAGGAGTGCAGTGAGGGAGAAGCTGATGGTTCATTACAAGCCAAGAACAAGAAATCTGTTGCAATTCCCTGTACAGCACAAAACACGGTAATAAAAATAATTGCTTGTTTTTTTTTTTGTATAAAATGTGCTGTGTTAAGTGTATATTTTGCTTCCATATTCTTTGGTTGTATTAATTTTAGAGAAAGCGCTAAATTCAGGAACACTGGCATCCAAATTGTCATTAACCATATGTTAACAATTAGTGTTTTAGAATACATTAAGTTTAGTTAGCAGTAGATATCTTAATTTGTCTGCTTTCTATTAGCCAATATGTCTTAATCAAGCTGTGTTTCTGTTTGTATCTCAGGTTTGTCAGTGGATAGCAGGCAGAGGTACTACAAGCTCCACTCCCTCCACCTCTCGTACACCATCACCGCCGCCTGCTTCCTTGTCTGCAGACTGGAAACACAGTCTGCCTTCTCCCCAAAACTCTGCCGGAACTTCTCTTTCGGATCAATCACTTAGCCAGCGGCCTCGCTCAGAAAAGCACACTGATATAGCAGAACTGGCCAAACATGTAAAAAATGTTACTGCCCTAACGCTTGTTACTTATTGCTCTTAATAATTGTTGAATTAATTGAGGGTTGATTTCCTACAGCATTATTACAAAAAAATATATATTGACATTTATTATAGGAAGCGGAAATTGAGCACCGGACACTAGCACTGAAACGTGAGGGTTTCTGGTCCCTAAAGCGTTTATCTCGTGTGGCTGAGCCACTTCGGCCTAAGGTGCATTGGGACTATCTTTGTGAGGAAATGCAGTGGCTTTCTGCTGACTTTGCACAGGAAAGGCGCTGGAAAAGAGGCGTGGCCCGAAAAGTAAAATTGCATTTTTTATATATATATATATATTGAATAATAGCTTGCATTAAATGACACAATAAAATTGACACTGTGTGGTGGTAGGTAGTACGGATGGTGATGCGGCACCATGAGGAGCTGCGGCAGAAAGAGGAAAGAGCAAAGAGAGAAGAGCATGCCAAACTAAAAAGGATCGCAGCTTCCATTGCAAAGGAAGTCCGTGCTTTTTGGAGCAGTGTGGAAAAGGTTAAATCATAGAACTAATTTTGCAATGCTAGAAAATGAGCAGTTATGCATAGTTCTTTACATAGACATTATCCCCCAAAACATTTATACTTCATGTTTTTTTTAAGTTCATGTTAACATTTACTTTACACAGGTTGTGCAGTATAAACAACAATCTCGGCTGGAAGAGAAACGTAAAAAGGCCCTGGATCTACAGCTGGACTTTATTGTTGGTCAGACAGAGCGCTACTCTGACTTACTTAGTCAGTCATTGCAAGCCACGCCTGCAGCCCCTACCAGTGTTTCTCCCAAACAGCGTCGGGATGAGGACGAAGGTGAGATGTTGTATCTTTAACCATCTCTGTCGATCTATCTTTTATGTTATATAAAAATTATATAGGGCAGTGCTGTGGTTAGCACGGCGGCCTCACAACTAGAAGGTTCTGGGTTCTGTGCGGTGTTCCCCGGGTACCCCGGTTTCTCCCCACAAAGCCCATAAATTGCCCATACGAGTGAATGTGGTTGTTTGTCTATGTGTGGCTCTGTGATTGACTGGCAAACTGTCCAGGGTATACCCCTGCCTCTCGCTCCATGTGTGCTGGGATAGGCTCCAGCAAACCCCGTGACCCAGACTTGGGTAATAATCGGGTATAGAAAATTAATTAATAAAAAATTGTATGTATGTGTGTGTATATATATATATATATATATATATATAGTTTTGTCTTTCATAGATCTTGACTTTGAGCCTCCATGTGAGGAGGACGATGATGAAGAGACAATTGAAGTGGAGGAGCAGCAGGAGGGGAACGATGCAGAATCTCATAGAAAGGAGATTGAGTTATTGAAACAGGAGAGTGCACTGCCACTGGACCAGTTACTCAGTACACTCACTCTCCCTCAGGTAATGCAGGAACTATTAACAATAACAAACCAACAAACGCAACTCATTTTGCCCATTTTACTGCTGTAGTTGTGTTAAGACGTGCCTAAAATGAGTCATAATTTTAAAGCAGGGATTTGCATCTGAAAATGAAGTATCAGACGATTCTTCCTCTACAGTTGAGGATGAGGACAAAGAATTTTCAGCTAACGAGGAAGATTGTAAATATTATATAAATATTCAGTAAATAGTAAATATTTTATATGCTATTCACCATTATATATTTGCATATTATAAAATCCATTTTAAGTGGTTATGTATTTCTTAACTTTTAAAGCGGAGGATGTTGAGGACACCATTGAAGCCCAGGAGGTTATTGAGGGAGATGGAGACCATGTGGAGGAACTTGATGACTTGGCTAAAGAGGGTAACTAGTGTTTTTGTATTTTTCTTTTTGTATAGGTCATTTAATGTATTTGTGTTGAGTGATTTTTATTCATCGTCAATACGGTGAATTTTATTCCATAACTCTGGGTCACTGGTTTGCTGGAACCTATCCCAGCGCACAGAAGGTGAAAGGCAGGGGTACACCTTGGAAAGGTCACCAGTTCATTGCAGGGCCACACATAGTTGAACTACCAGACATGTTTTTGGACTGTGGGAGAAAAACTGAGAAACCAGGGTAAACCCACGCAAGCAAGGGGTGAACATGCAAACTCCGCCAATAAAGACCCCTTATCCGGGACCTTCTAGCTCTGGGGCAACCATAAACTTACTACGCCATCACACCACCCTGTTGATGGACTAGTATGTTAAATGTTGTGTTTTTTCTAAAACCTTTGAAAATTAGTTTGATTTATTTTATTTATTTTATGTACATTTGAAATGTTGTGCACAGTATGTACTTGAAGTATATATAAACAATAATTTTTATTTTTACAAAAGTGTATAAAATGAATTTTTAAAGCTATAACGTTAACTCTAACTTTTTTCAAGTCTTTATATTGTACATTTAATTTTCAGGTGAGCTTAGTATGGAGGAGCTGCTAGAGAAGTACAAGGGTGCTTATACCTCTGACTATGAAAAACCTTTAGCAACATCAGAGTCATCAGAGGGAACTGAAGAGGAAGAGACTGAGGAAGATGAAAGTGATAATGCCTCTTTAGGTAAAGTGATGCTATCTCTCTATCTATATATCTATCTGTCTAATCTGTAGTAATCTGAAGATAGATAAATTTAGTAGTAAAATAAAGAATAATTATTAATTTTAATACTAATTTAATTGAATTTGAAGGTGTTATTAATAATTATTTGTGCGGAAACATAAATTATTTGTAATAGATAGCTAGCATTATTCGTCTTGTGTTGGTCATGTATGTAAATTTCTAAATGTACAGCAGACAGCTTTATCCAAAGCAACTTACCTTTCTTTTATACAACCAAGGAATTGGGGGTTAGTGGCCTTGCTCAGAGTAGTCCTGGGAATCAAACCCTGACCTTCTGATCAGCTGTCCAACACCTTAACCAATGCTTAATATTCTGTAGATTCGACAGAAAACAGTGATGAGGATGATACTGAAGCTGAGGAAAGCAATAAGGAGGAAGATGATGGAGGAGAAGGGATGGAGGTTTTACTAAGGGAGGGAGATCATAGTCCAACTGTTCCTACGTCTCCACGTCCCAAAAAAGAGATCAGCCATATAGCTGCTACTGCTGAAAGCCTTCAGCCTAAAGGATATACCCTGGCAACAACAAGTGTAAGGGATTGAGCATTGCTGGCCAATGTCTAACACCTTGTATATATATGTGCTTTAGTTTACTATAGTTTATTGCTGTTACTAAAGTTTTTGTTTTAAAATGACACCAAACCTCCAATAATACATATGCACTTTGTAGGTGAAAACGCCTATTCCGTTTTTACTTCATGGCAACCTACGCGAGTACCAGCACATAGGATTAGACTGGTTGGTTACAATGTTTGAAAAGAAGCTTAATGGTATCCTGGCAGATGAGATGGGACTTGGTAAAACTATTCAGACTATTGCGCTGTTGGCACATCTGGCTTGTGAAAAAGGTATAAGGAAAGCTGGGATTTTATTCAAAGTATCTACTAATCATTTTTGCCTTTTATTAGTATTTGACAAGGGAATATTGTGGTATTTATACAATATTTTTTGCATTTTATACAGGTAACTGGGGCCCTCACTTAATTATTGTGCCCACCAGTGTAATGCTGAACTGGGAGATGGAGCTGAAACGCTGGTGCCCTGGCTTTAAAATTCTTACTTACTATGGCAGCCAGAAAGAACGCAAGCTCAAGAGACAGGTAACCTTGGACATTCTTTCATTAGTATCAGAATGACATTTCAGTTTTCTTATAGCATCATGTAATGTTTTTTCTTTTTCATTCTTTGTTTAGGGCTGGACCAAACCTAATGCTTTTCATGTGTGCATCACGTCATATAAGCTGGTTTTACAAGACCATCAGGCATTCAGGCGCAAGTCTTGGAAATATCTCATTCTGGATGAGGCACAGAACATCAAAAACTTTAAGTCCCAGCGCTGGCAAAGTCTTTTAAACTTCAACAGGTGTTTAGGAATATACTTCTAAGACAAGTTATTTGTCTTTTGATTATTATATTTTGTTTGCAAGTACCCTTGCCCTGCCATGATTTCCTTTTTAATTTATTTATTATTATTCTGTTGCATATAAAGTCACCGGCGGCTGCTGCTTACTGGTACTCCACTGCAGAACAGTCTGATGGAGCTGTGGTCGCTCATGCACTTTCTCATGCCACATGTCTTCCAGTCCCATCGTGAGTTCAAGGAGTGGTTTTCCAACCCACTGACCGGGATGATTGAAGGCAGCCAAGAATATAATGAGGGTCTTGTAAAACGACTGCACAAGGTGAGTACTCCTATCCAATATATAATGATGCTTAATTAATTTCTCCACACCTATAAATGGCTGTTTGTTACAGCTTGTGCCTGTAAAAACTACTTAACCTGAGCCTTGCCCTTAGGTGTTGAGACCCTTTTTGCTGCGGCGTATCAAAGCAGATGTAGAGAAACAAATGCCAAAGAAGTATGAGCATGTTGTCCGCTGTCGCCTCTCCAAGAGACAGCGCTTTCTCTACGATGACTTTATGGCACAGGCCTCGTGAGTGAAATTAATATTTATGAAAAAGTTGGTTGACATGTTTGACATTTGTTATTTATTTTTTCTTTTACATTACATATATTATTAGCACAAAGGAAACACTAGCCAGTGGACACTTCATGTCTGTAATCAACATCTTGATGCAGCTGCGAAAAGTGTGTAACCACCCTAACCTGTTTGATCCACGGCCAATCCAGTCACCCTTTATTGCTGAGGCTATAACCTACTCAACTGCCTCTCTGGTTCTGACTGCCTTAGACACATCCCCGTTCCAGGTGATCATTTTGAACACTATCATTTAATTTTAGGCGCTTTAACCATTGAATTTAAGCATGTTTTTAATGTCTTTAGTTTTAATCTTTGTTCATTGTTGCTTTCACTAAATTACAAAATTGGTGAGCTTGATTATTACTATTGTAAATCAATGATTTTAGGCAGCCTTTATTTGTATGTTGTTTGTATGTTTATGGTATCCAGACAATAATAGTTTGGGAAATCAGCATAACTGCAACCAAAAAGCCTGGACTAAAATGCCAATTTGTAAACAATGACTACTAGCCACTTTGGCTGTCAAATTTAGAAGTACTCTGCAAGCAATGAATCTGCATCAAATTAATTGTTCTCCCGTAGAAAAGATTTATAAGGCAGGTAGAAGTAATGCAATGAGTGCAGCGCAAATGTATGTGGCACAAACCCTTCCAAAAGGGATAAACCAGGAGAAACCAAGAATAGTGGAATGTCTTGAGGCTACAGTTATATTAGAAGCATTGTGAGAACTAGAAGCTGATATGTTCTTTGTCCAATATTTTGCCTAAAGACCGGTCATAGCAAAATGTGTGGCTTCTGCCAACAAAACAAGATACAGATACATGCTGCAGTTGCTAATGATTTGCTTTGATTACTCTTGCTTACTGGCTATAATCTGGAAATGAAGGCCCACTTTGTCCCAAAGAATGTCGACTGGATCTGACATCTTGGTGAGATCTGATGTCTCGACAAGATCATTTCAACTAGATCAACCATGTAGTTAAGATTTAGGAATCAGGCACTCAAGGTGCCAACTTGAAAGGGGACTTAGAAGAAACCCTTGAACAAAAGAAAATGCCTATCTTTCTATATTTGATAAATGCCTCTTTGCCATACAACATGGCTAGAATTTCAGTATCTATCTCTGCTCACAGCACTGTGACTTCGCAATGTTTGACCTGGTGGGTCTAGAGGGCCGTGTCTCTCGGTACCAAGCAGATGTTTACCTACCACAAAGAAAAGTAACACGCCAATTGATCCAGGAGATCATGGAGTCCCCAGAGCCTCCACCCAGACCCAAACCTATTCGCATGAAGGTCAACAGGTAATTGATTTCTAGATTAATGTAAATTGACTTATCCATGGACAATTGGCTAATAAAATATTATTGGGCTTTGTTAAAGAATGTTTCAGCCACTCCCCAAGTCCGATGGACGTTCAACAACAACAGCAGCAGCAAATAACCCACGCCCCACATGTTCTGATTCACCTGCAGTTCAGCCTCCTCGGCTACCTCTAAATACAGAGGTCATTCAGAGCCCTGTACAGATGACACATCATGGTCAGTGTGGGTTTTTTTGTGTTTGAAAGAAATGAATAGCTGGAATAAAACTAACTGAATAGTTTCAGAAGTTCATATTTAATTTGTTTTACAGTGTGCCCTGTCACACCTGTTAGTGCATCACAAGCCCCAGTGTGTCAAAGTGTTGCCTCGATGGGGTCTACAAATCCAGTTATGAGCATTCGCCATGCTACACCTTCCACTGTCCCAACAGTGGCAGTCACCCCTCAACCTTCCAGCAATGTCATGACACAGAGGGTGCTTCTTAGCCCAGACATGCAGGCCAGATTACCATGTACGTCCACTAGACTAAGTACAAAGTATAACATGTACATCCCTTTATCGTAGTTTAATTTATTTTAATTAATTTATTTAGCTGGAGAGGTGGTGAGTATTGCTCAGCTGGCTTCTTTGGCTGGTCGTCCAGTGTCATCCAGTCAAGGCAGCAAGCCCGTCACATTTCAACTGCAGGGTAACAAACTCACCCTATCTGGTGCACCCCTCCAAGTTCCTGTTGCTCAGCCTCGGTCTATTCAAGGTGAGTGCATTCTTTTGAATGTATTGTTTTGCATGAACATCTGTGGCTGGGTTCATTTTCCTGCTCACCTGTCTTCAAGAACTGGTTTAGATAACGGCCTAACACATTGTCCTGTGGTTGTGTGCCCTTTAGGAAGTGTAATGCATCTGGTATCCAGCGGTGGGCAGCACCACCTTATTAGTCAGCCAGCTCAGGTTGCAGTTCTCCATACAATTAGTCAGTCAGGTAGCATTTCCGCAAATCCCAACCCAACCAGCACAATCCCAACCTGCTCGGGACTAGCAGTACCACTCACTGCTGCTCAAGGTACTGGCACTGTCCTTGAGTTTATTATAATTGTTCTGTTCTTGATGGCTACAGTAATGTTGCCCAGGTACCAAACTAACTGTTACTCAGCAGAGCAAGATATAATAAACTGTAGAATAAGTTGCCATTAAATTGGGGGGAATTTGATTAATCACAAAATATTTGTTTAAAAGCAGTTGAATTCATTTTCTAATTTTAAGTATGATTTTGCATTGAGAGGATGAGTTGTATTATTAGACAAAAAGTGCCAAAGGAGTATTTTATTTAACCCCCCCCCTCCCTCACAAGTATGTTTTGGAGTAGACAAATGTTGTTTTTTTGTTTTTATTTTGCATGTTAAATAATGTGTGTTTGCTTTTGTAGCACAGATGTTTTTTGTTTTTAGAGCCAGCTGCATTTAGAATATATAAAATGTGTATTTTTGGTACACTGATTTTTTTTTTACTAAAATGTAGTTTTTTTATTCAGCAGGAAACCTTTTAAATTATCTATACAATTGTCACTACCCTGGTAATTAAGTTAGCTCTGCTACTGTAATTCATAGTATGGTGCCCAGCCTTATTGGCACATTTCTGTGCATAATATCTGCTTGGAATACTAAATAACTTCTCACCATTGTTATATACTGTTCTGTTTTGCAGTTCAATCACCCAGAGTAAGTGGACCAGGAATTGTTAAGATTGTTGTTCGCCAGGCAGCAAGCAAAGAAGGTGGCCAGGTCCCTACTCTTGCTGTACCTGCATCTCCACGTGCTGCCCCTCCTCAGTCTGTTTTGTTGCATCCACATGGAACCCCATCTTCTGCTCTCAGAACACCTATCGCACAACAGGCTTCCCAAAGACTTCCTGTTAACCTTGCTCCTACCTCATGCCTTATTAAAACGCCATCCTCAAGTTCTAAGCTAAAGGTGGTGGAGGGAACACTAGCGAGCACAGGTTTTGGTAATCAGATTATGACATTATCTGTAATTTTATTCAGAATTTGCAACATGTATATGATAGTCATTTTTTTTTTACAATGAATGTTGTAAGTATTTGATGATTTCTTGTAACAAACTGTTTTTCTGTCTTATATAGCTAAGGCAAAAGCTTCATTAGAGGTCGAAAACAGCAGTGGTGATCTTACTCATAAATCTATGCCTGCATCTCAAAGCCGTGCATTTGGATTTCAGCGTCCATTAATCAAACCCCAGATTTCACCAAGAACCCCATTTTACATGGTATGAGTTAAATAAAAGACACACCAGTAATATTAATAAATATCTATGGTTTTTTTGTAATATTAAAAATTGTTATAGATTCAACAGATTTTTTCTTTTAACCTCCACAGTCATGGCTTGCAGATCATAACAAGGCCCAAAGAAATGACCACGTTTCTCGTATCTTTCGAATCAATGAACTACACTGCAATCTAAAACCTGTGTTTGGTCAAGAAGTATTGGATTTTCTCACTTTTCTTCCAGGCTCTAGTCCTACACCGGCTAAGCCTGTCTTGAACAGGTGGACCCACTCAGGCCATAGTTCTTGTCTCATTGCTCAGTCCCAACTCAAGCGTGACTACCTGGACCAGAGTAAAATACTGCAAAAAGCCATTAACAATTCGGAGGAAAGGCTTTACCTGATGTCAGGGGTCTTAGAGAGGTATACATACTGTTCTTTTTCATATTTAAACCATGACAAAGAAAGATTCTTTAATTTTGTACAAATTTTGACTAAGACTAAGGGCCTATTGCATTCCTTACAGGTACACATTTGTTATTCCTCCAGTGGAGGCCAAGCCTATCACCATGCATAGCTGCCATCCACCTCCTTCTCTCAGTTACCAACAGGCTCTGTTTTTCTCCAAGCTGTCTGTGCATCTTTCTCCCCTCATGCAAATTCTGCACAGTATTCGCTGTAATATGCGGACATTGTTTCCTGACTTGCGACTTATTCAGTATGACTGTGGTGAGTTCTAGTGGGATAATGATTAATTTTTTGGTTGGGTACAATTGGTAAAATACTTTACAAATATGCTGGCTCTTATGCTTTTTTTCTAGATAATTTTATTTAGAGATTTCACTTTGCATTGCTATTGAATTTTTGAAAAAACATTTAACTCTGATTATTTTGGCTTGGTGGTTGGCACTGTCACCTCACAATGACACAGGGTATCAAGTTCGAATCCTGGGCAGGGGCCTTTATGTTTGCATGTTCTCCCTGTGCATGCTTGGGTTTACTCCTGGTACTTCGGAGAAAGAACGAGTGTAAGGTTGCCATGAATATAGCCTGGGTGCTGGTGTGACATTAAACAATTATAATCAATAAATAAAGTCACATTTGTAACTTATGGGGGAGCCACAGAGAGTAGCAGGTCCTTAATTTTATCAACCAGTTAAGGCTTCTATATGACACAGCTCTATGATTGGCAATATCTCTAATGACTTTAATGGCAATTCATCCCTGGATGTAAATGTCAAAAACCATCATTGATAAGTAGCAAAGAGGTGCATTACTAAGGTTGCACTTGGCCCTAAGGCGCACCATAAAGGACAAAATGAACTTATTTGGATCAATTCATGTTTAATTAAGGACCAGTAGCTTAAGAAACAGTTATGTCCAGACCAGAACCCTATTAGAAAATGGTGTTCAAAAGGAAAATGGTTGGTCACAAGCGCATTAGATGTTTGCATTTTTGCACTTCAGTTGCATAAAATCAAGCATGCCAAAGATGCGTGGAATCTGTGTTTGAGAATTAGGGTTATTCTACCCAAAACAAATTTGCTTTTGTCATGTATATTATTGAAACATAAATCAGAAAAAACTTAACAATATTGTTAATAAGAAATATAAAACTATTAACAATATTGTAAGAGCTAGTACATGCTGCTTATGAAGAAACATGTTTTTGTTTGCATGTTGGACATGTTGAAATTTGCCCAAAATCTACAAATTTCAGGGTGGTTACAAAACAAGATCTTAATCCTAGATATAAATTCAGCTAAATTCACAATCATGCCACAAATCTACTTATCTTTAACAAATTAGATTTAGCTGTACAAACAAGCATTTTTTTTTTACAATTATGCAAACAAAATGGTCATTTAGGATAACAACTTTTTTTTGTTGTTGAATTAGGCAAGTTGCAGACTCTCCATCTTCTGCTGCGGAAGCTACGGTCTGAAGGTCACAGAGTGCTTATATTTACTCAGATGACCCGCATGCTCGATATACTGGAGCAATTCCTTAACTACCATGGGCACATTTACTTGCGATTAGATGGTAGCACACGAGTGGAACAGAGGCAGGTAAGAGACGAGATCTGGTTTTTGCATTCAACAGATTGCAAATGAAGTTGTTCCTGGATTAAAGTGCTTCTTGATTTTCCTCCAAAGGCCCTGATGGAACGTTTTAATGCAGATCGTAGAATCTTCTGCTTCATCTTGTCCACACGAAGTGGTGGTGTGGGAGTAAATCTGACAGGGGCTGACACAGTGGTGTTCTATGATAGTGACTGGAACCCCACCATGGATGCTCAGGCTCAAGACCGCTGCCACCGTATTGGACAAACAAGAGATGTTCACATTTATAGGTCTTGCCTATAAATTAGATTCAAATTTATTACTACAAAACCTTATTATTAATTATTTTGTACAGATTATTATACAGTCTAAGCCAGAGATGCTTTTGTGAATTATGTATTTGTATTTATCTATACTAAATCTTTATAATGTTACATTTTAATTAGATTGATTAGTGAACGGACTGTGGAGGAAAACATTTTGAAAAAAGCCAATCAGAAACGAATGTTGGGAGATATGGCTATTGAAGGCGGTAACTTCACAACTGCATTTTTCAAGGAGGTAGACTCTTTCTTTGAAAACTCTTAATGTAGTAAAATGACTGATCTGAAGAATTTATTGCAGTGCGTTTTTAATTTAATTCAAACAGTCACATTGGTCTGTTGTTTCAAAGCTAAATGTATTGGTTTATAAAATGTATAAGCCGCAGGGTACAAAGCATGTGAAAAAAGGCTTATAGTACTAAAATTACAGTAGTTAATGTGTAAATTTTACCATTTTTCCCCAACAGCAAACTATCAGAGAATTGTTTGATGTGTATGAGGGAGAAAAAAAAGACACTGAATCAAGTGTACCTCCATCAGATGATGAGGAAGCCGTAAACAAACAACAGACTACTATTCTGGAGCAGGTGAAACTTGACTTAACCCGACGAAACATAAATCCATAAATCTCACACATCTGAACAAGCTGCCTTTTAGATTAAATTCAACTTTGTCATTGCACATGGTCAGAATTGTTGTAGAATAGAATTTTTTGAATTAGTTGACATTTACTTCTCCTATCAGGCTTTGTGTCGTGCTGAGGATGAAGAGGACATAGTAGCAGCTTCCCAAGCCAAAGCAGAACAGGTGGCAGAGTTAGCTGAATTTAATGAAAATATTCCTCTGGATGATGGTGAAAGCAGAGACCAAGAAGAGGAAGAACTTTCTAAAGCTGAGCAAGAAATTGCTGCCTTGGTTGAACAGGTAACTATATCTTTGTAAAAAAATTGTTCTTAGTTGAATGCTGCTATTTGATTCTCTTCTTGTTTTCTACAGCTTACTCCTATTGAGAGATATGCCATGAATTTTCTTGAGGCATCCCTTGAGGATATTTGCAAAGAAGAACTGAAACAGGCTGAGGTAATTTCTAAATACAATTACATTTCAAGGCCATACATGTAAAAACATTCTTATAAAATCATACAAATAAAGATGATTGCATTTATGATTTTGTGATTTTGCAATGACAACAGGAGCAGGTTGAAGCTGCAAGGAAAGGCTTGGATCAAGCAAAGGAGGAGGGTCTCAGACTACACCAGTCATCTGATAATGACGAAGATGATTTCATACCTCACACTCCTGAGGAGCACCATCCAACACGTCGCACCCGAAGACACAGAGAGAAAGGTGCCCCCTCTACAAGGGTCAGTGGCAGGCTTAGAGGGACACCTGCTAAAATAGATGAAGATATTTCATCTACAACACTTACATCTTCAGATAATGAAAGAAGAAGAGGGGAAACCAGTGCAAACAATGCTTCTAGTTCTATTAAGTGCTCCCAGACTCAAGAAATGCCTGAAAGATTATGCAGTGGTATTCAGAGTAGGACAGAAAATGAAGATGTGGCCTCAACATCTAAAGAACCTTTAAAACTCGATCAGCAGATCTCTGGTACAGAAAGGTGCAGCATACAATCACAATTTAACCAGTCCATTTCTCCAGTCCCTTCAGAATCTGCTTCTTTATCAGTGGACCGGACTTCCAGTGGACATACTTTAACACTTACAACAATATTTAAAGATGCAGCTGAAGAGCAGGTAGAAGAAACTGACACAAACACCTCACAGCAGATAATAAGAGAGAGGAGAACATCTATATCTTCAGAATCTATTTGTTCTCCTGAACATCAGTCAGATCAGGATGGCCAGCCTTCGCTCTTTCCTCCACTGGCCTCTCCACATTCTCGTTCACCGCGTAAGCGCCAGTCTGCTGATGAAGAGGTCCTAAAAGGCCTTCCAGAAGATTCTCCATCTGCAAAGGTTCTTCGCAAGCTTCCTGGTCGCCTTGTCACTGTAGTTGAGGATAAGGAACCAAAGCGAAGAAAAAGAGGGGAAGGTGGAAGTGGAGGCATGCATACTGAAGGGTCCTCTGAAGAGACAGAACAGACTGAGTCCTCCCAAGATACAATTCCACTTCCGCTTTCACCACAGTATCTTAATGATAAGGCTTTTGCAAAATCACCTTCAGCATCCCCTTCTGAGACGCAGCAAGGACAGGAACAGACCTTCCCTTTATCACACTCGAATCCAGTTAGAAGCTACCATTCTTCACCAACACATCATTCACCAGACATGCCTGTCCTTCGAAACTTACCGGTACGCCGGCGCTTGGAAACAGAATCTCGCATGGCTGCTCAATTAGGGGAAAATTTTCTAGGTAGAGGCAAAGGTTTTGACAGACGCACTCCACTTTCACCAAAGAAACTGGAGCCTATTTTGTCTAAGGATGCCAGTACCAGCTCTAATGTTGCATCTGTTGCTAATGCAACATGCTTCTCACCAGGCAAGCGTAAAAGAGGTAGGCCGCCCAAAATGTCCCCCAAGCCTCCAGAACAGGATACTCCTGTGGCACAAAAATTTAAAAGTGAAGAACAAAGTCCACCTCAGTCACCAAAGCGAAAGAGAGGACGACCTCGAAAAGATTCCACTACAAATGCAGTAGACAATGGTAAACCTGAAAAAGAAGCAAGCTGTCATGCAAGCCTGGCGTCAATTTCACAGAAAACCCTTTCTGCTGAAAACCTTAATTCGCATAGTTCCAGTCTTGGGCCTTTAATTATGCCCACTGTTTTTGAGTGTCCACCAATAAACATCGTAGCGGATGGGGTATCTGAATCTTCTAAAGAAGACTCAGCAGAAACCCCTAAAATAGGCACTCAAAACACTCACTTGTTGAATTCAACAGCACCTAAAACGTCTTTTGAATCTCAGATTGGGCAAACATCATCTTTAGCTCTGGTAAATGATCAGGCAAATATAAAGGCTGCCATTTCAAAATCTGTCCATTTAGACTTTTCCCTTAAAGCTCAACCACAGAATGTTCAGACCAACATAAAACCATTACTGGCTGCTCCCACCACCAGTGAGACACTTGATAGTTTTGTGGCTAGGCCTGCCAAAGAGTGCATAGCTTCGTCCACATCCTCAGTTTGTCAAAGAAGTCAAGTTACAACAGCCTCACAGCTCCCAACTGTATTGGAAAAAAGTGTTGGTTCCGAGATATCTGTGGAAAAAAATCTGTGCCCAGCTATTTCGAAAGTTTCATATCTGACTACTGAATTGTTGGCACAACCAACATTTGAAAGCAGCACCTCTGGTGCAAGTCCTCCACAAGCCTCTCTTGATTTTGCTTCGACATCTGAAGAATTTCCTCTCTTATCTGAAACCATTATAAAAAGTAATCTTCAGCCGTCACCAGTTCCTGACTTGGCTCAGCCTTCTGTACAACCTGATACAACGCTAGCAACTAGATTTGACCTTTTGCCTCAGTCGAAGTCTCCACTAACGCAAATAAGTCCCACACATTCAAACCAAATAATTACATCCCTAGTATCATTTCCTGATACAGCAGCTGACTTCCCCCAGCCTTCACTTGCTTCTAAGCAAAGAAATTTGTCTCTGTTTTCCGAAAAACAGAAAAGTGAGAATCAGGAAGATTTAATTACAGCAGAGAACGATGGCCTTCCTGAAGCTCTAAAAGAAAGTAAAATGGACCTCTCTGACCCTGAGAAAGAGACTGATAATAGCCAGGCACAGGCAAAAAAGAGAAAATTAAAAGATTGTCAAGAAGATCAAAAATCTACTGAATGCCCAATCGCTGACATAATGATGCAAACGGTTCCTCCAAATGTGTCTGATGCACAACTAGAAGTGGAGAGTCGGACAAAGGAGCTAATTATTAAAAGCACAGGCAGGAATAGAAACATTTGTCGACAAAGCAGTCAGGAATCTTTTCGCTCGTCCTCTCCATCTTCTGTTTCTTCCAGTGGTGCTCTCTCAAATCAGTCAAAAAATTCTACAGAAAGCAGGATGCCAGCAAAGAGAAAGCGAATTGAGAGAGATTCGGAAAAAGATGGAGACAGAGGGTCTGATCAAGAACCACTGAAATTTGAGAGTCAGTGTTCTTCCTCTGATACAGAAGACTCCAGTGGTCAAGAAAGACGTTTAACTCGTTCATCACACAAAAGTTTAGAAAAGAACCCCATGTGTAACAAACGCAACAAAAACAGTAATGGTCAGAGGAGGTCTGACAAGAAGGTGACTAAAGAGCTGGAGTCCACTTCAACACCTGTTAGGGTAACTCGTAAATCTATAGGCACCCAACCTACTTTAAGACTGACTTATCTAAACTCATCTGAGCCAGAGGTGCTGGGCAAACGCTGCTCAGCACTCAATGCTGCTGCTAAACTTTTGGCTATGAGGGGAAAAGGACCAGATCCTCCAAGTGTCTGCTCTAAATCTAAGCAATCAAATACTGAAAAAACTAATAAGTTAACAGACAAACCAGAGCAGGACTCCCCTAACAAAAATGAAGCTCTTGACAAAAGTGAGAGTAGTCTAAAAATCCCTACTCCTTTAAGTGAGTCCTCACAATCCACCACTGGAACAGATCGCTCTGCGTCCCGTTCTACTCGGCAGAGACCAGGCAATCTTGTGCCTCC
The DNA here is from genome assembly GCA_026260075.1 of Sisor rabdophorus. Classification (NCBI taxonomy): domain Eukaryota; kingdom Metazoa; phylum Chordata; class Actinopteri; order Siluriformes; family Sisoridae; genus Sisor; species Sisor rabdophorus. The sequence goes on along the minus strand of JAOTQW010000041.1, from coordinate 8,463,389 downwards.
TTTGGCAAGCGAGGCTAAGCGAGCGAAAACTGAGGAAAAGAAAAAAAATTCAGATCGAAAAGAGGATATGGAAGAAGAAAACAGGGAGACAAGATCTTCAAGAGGGCACAGTGCTTGCAGTAGTGTAAGCAGTGAAAGGTGGGGTGCAGGAAGCAGCAGAAGTCGAAGTAGCAGCAACAGCAGCCAGTGTACTCGCAGCCTGAGTTCACGGAGCACTGGTCCAGCACACTCGCACTCAAGAGCTCCTTCATCGGGTAGTGACACTGAGAAAGGGAAAGGCCAGCAAAAGAAAACGGGAGAGAACCGAGGTCGTGAAAGCAGGAGAGAGAGGTATTCGAAAAATCATGAGAAGCCACAACCTGGTAGTGTATTAAGTGAGGGGACTCCTGACAGGGTGCTGAGGAGTGTTGCTGCGCTGGCAGCAGCTCAGGCTCGTACTCCAGCTAGTAACACTCGCTCTTCCTCCAGTCAACAACGGCACTCCAAAACTTGAGTTGAAATACAAGCGATGGAATAAGAAAGGCATCACTGACGTGCATCAGGTTTTTACAGGTTTTACGATACTGGGAACTTGCCATTCTTTAACACTGTAAAACCTCAAATTGAGTCCATTGCATTTTGCAATAAGAACTATTCTTGGGTGCATTTTTATTATTAAGCCATCTTTAAGAGTAAGAAGATGCAGCACGAATCCGAAGATGGTTACCAATTCAAAAAATGTTGCACTGGTAGTCTTGATATGAAATGGACTGTACCCAACATCACCATATAAGGATTTTGGACAGCTGGGCATGGAGCTTGTTTTGTTCACACTATGTACTGTAATCATTTAAAGACTGGAATACTAAAAGTAATTGTTGAGATGGGTCATGTGTACCCTTTATACAGAGTTTACTTGTGCTACAAAAGTGATGGCATAAAGTAATTTATGCTAAATTTGAAAGATTCATTGTTAAAACATTTTTAGGCAGTTGGGCTATACAAAATGTCTACCTATCTGTTGACTATTGTTTGTTTCAAGTTAGTTGATAAATTAAGAATATTCTGTGGTTTCTTCCAGGGTATGAAGAGAGCAGGTCTGTGAATGTGTTTTTGCTGCACTATGCTGGAGTTAGTCTCTCATCAGACCTCTTTTTCTTGTGTATGTTTCCCCTATACATTATAACAAGTCTGCGTTTCTTTGTGCATTTCCATTTGCACATCTGAAAAAATACCCATGAAGGTTTTTTTTTTTAAATCCCTTTCAATCAAATTGATGATTAGTGGTACCTCACACTATGTATATCTTTTTAGCTTGTGAAAAATCTTGAAGTCTGCTTGTTCTTTGCTTTCTGGCAATATGGAGAAATGCAACCTTATCAAATTTGTTCAAAGTAGTAGTGGTCGACTTTCTATTAAACTTTGTCAAACAGTCTCAAGTTAGTGTAACAAAGTCAGAGTGCCTGTTGATCACATGGGACTGGATTCCTGTATGCCTTGTTTAGAAAACAAATTTGGGCTTTCAAGATTTTTTGATTGTGTAATAAAGATAATTTCCATCAATAATTACGAAAGGTACATTTGTGTTGATCTGCAACCAACCTAAAAACATCTAGTAAGAGTAAATAGCTGTTGTCATCGCCACAAAAAAAACCTCAACAAAATCTCCTGCATAAATGTTTTGCTTACACCGCCCCCGCCCCCCAACCATGGCAGTTGCTGTCACTGTCTCATTTTGACCTAGCCACTCGTTATGGGGAAAGGGTAGAATGTGATGCTAGTCTTATTTTTATTTTGTCTCTTTGGATTTGTTACATTCCTTTTGTTCCCATGTGATTCCATTGTTTACTTGAAAGATTGAAACAACAAAAGTCAGTTGAATAAAAAGACCAAAAATATAAACGCTGTCGTGTTTGATAAACTGCAAAACTATGTGTAGCATTTGAACCACTAGGTGGCGAACGAACATAATCTCAGCGTTATTCTTGCGGTGTGTGTGTGTGTGTGTGTAAAACTGTCTTGTTCTGATTCATAGTTAAAACGTAAACTGATTAATTACATGGATTTTACGCTTATTATTAATTTAGATGACTACGGGCCTTTTTTTTTTTTTTTTTTTGCTAATGTTCAACTATTTTCCTTCACCGAGTTATTCGTTTTCTATAAGTGCGTCAACTAGAAGTACAGAAATTATTATTATAAAACAACACGTCTAGAATACGAAGTTTTAAACGAGATTTTTACGCATGATGTCATAAGCCAATCAGCATGTGAGGTATTTGAGCGCAAACCGTGATTGGATAATTTCGAGCGCTCTCGACCAAACAATAATTAAATATTCACCCTTTATTTTTTACGCAAGCCTTTTTTTGTTAGAATTAATTAATTGGCGTCGAATGTGTATATATATATATATATATATATATATAATAAATGTATTTGTTTTTATCTTGCCTGTGTCTAATGTATTTGCATTGCGTCGGTCCCGTGCCATAGCAACGACAAAAACACCACCATGCTTGGATGGTCACGGTTGTAGCCTCATATCAAGTTTTTTTTAAAAATTGATTTCGCCGAGAATGTGATACAGGTATTGCTGGTTTTATGTTTACTATTTGAAAGAAAATGTTACAATGACGTAAAAATGACGTAAATTGTGCGTTAAAACGTTATAAAGGATACGGCAATTACATAGAAAGAAAAGATGGTCGTTTGCTCACCTGGACTTATTTGTAAGTTATTTGTTTAATTCAAACACACTGTTTAGTGCAAGTGGACATATTTTTCACCCACATTTCGTCTGCAAGTTAATTTAACCAGGGAAATTTAATAAAACCACAAGTAAAGATTAGACATAAAAATATGTAACTTTCTATTCTATTCTATCTTTACACAGTCAAATTTCAGTTTATTTTTAGCAGCGACTATGTGTCACCGCCCAGATGGACATGGTGTCCATCATATGCTTTCTTAGCAGAAAAAAATTGACAATAAGTCCATAAGGAGACAAAGTTGTTTATTTTCATGCTTATTTTTTTTGGATGTTTGTTTGATAGCATTCATTAATGGCCTATATTCACATCATTTCTTTTATAAGTACTGCAAATTAAAGGACTTTTAGTTACAATTTGTGTTACTGTAGGTTTGTGAGTTTTGTTTACACTTGTAATAGATGTATTATTGGTAATACAGACATTTTAAAACAAAGTAGAATTTTAAGTAGTAACACTACCCCTGTGTTAGGTCAATAACTTAAAACGCCAGGGCCAGAGTTGTCCAGATCACTGGATCAAAATACAGTTACCTGGCACCCAGGCCACCCTCAGCTTGCTGGGATGTCTCTTGATAATTACCTGTAACTGTAGTCAAGTCAGGTCAAGATTTCTTTGCCTTTTCTCATATCTAATACATAGTATTACTAGTTTATGACTGTCACTTTAAAAAAAGAAAAGAGTAACACAATGCTATACTAATTGAACACAATGATTTATTACTAAGTTAGACATAATATTAGCTGCTTTATCATTGTTCACCCACATCATAAGGATTCCCAACAGGTAGTCTATACCCAACTGATGTTTTCTGTCTTGTATTTGGCTTCACAGCATGGGCTCACCTGTAAAGGCTTCAGATTCCCAGGACACGCTTCAAAATGAGCTCAGTGTCGAGGAGGAAGGAGAAGATAGAATCAGTGATGGTCTTGTCAATATTTGTACCTCAAACCTTGCGGCACCCAAGAAAAAGAAGAAGAAAAGAAAGAGGTAAGCTGCTTAGATAACTGTGGGCTATTAAGTTGCTGTATTACAGTGATCCTGGTATAACTATAAGCAGCTGAGCAATACTAACAATATGAAACCACTGGTATGATAGCCATTGCAATTTATAGTATCTTTTATTATGTTCTGAGCAATGCACAGGTCTGTCCCTTGTTTGTCTTCTTTCTTTCAGATGATTGTGGATCAATCTCACTAATTGTAAATATGAGAGTGGTGAGTCCTCTCCTATTTGTATAGTCATTTATCTTTTGCAGTCTTGGATAAGAGCTTGATTCCTTTTTTTTTTTTTTATTTTAAGTGCGTCGGGCTGCCCAAAGATATGGTCTGCGAGAGGCTGGAGAAGGAGAAGAGTGGACCTTATTTTGGACTGATTGTTCAGTTTCTTTGGACAGAGTTATGGACATGAAGCGATATCAGGTAGGTACACTTGACTTGTGTCCACTTCTCTTTTTTTTGTCATTTCTCAAATTTTTTTGTGTGTTTGGTTATATTGTACAGAAAATCAACCATTTTCCTGGGATGAATGAGATATGTAGAAAAGATTTTCTTGCACGAAACCTGAACCGTATGTTAAAGCTATTTCCAAAAGACTACAACATCTTTCCCCGTACGTGGTGCCTTCCTGCAGAGTGAGTGTTTCAGCATCAGTCAGTAGACCTAATGCTAAAATATTTTTGCTTTCATACAAAAGTGGCTTAATTTTTTTTTCACTCATATGCTTAAGTTATAGTGATTTTTTGGCTTACACACGAGCCAAAAAGAATAAAACCTATATTTGCAAGCCAGAGTCAGGTTCCCAAGGACGTGGTATCTTTCTTAGCAAGTCTAGCAAAGACATTCGGCCAGGTGAACACATGATTTGCCAAGTGTATATTTCGAAGGTAAGACATGCACGTCCATTCCAGTTTCTTATAGAATAAGGAAGTAAAGTAGCAATTTCAAAATTTTTTAACCTATTATTTTTCTCCATAGCCTTTAATATTTGATGGATTCAAGTTCGACTTACGCATCTATGTATTGGTAACCAGCTGTGATCCCCTTCGCATCTTTGTGTACGACGAGGGACTTGCTCGTTTCTGCACTAATCAGTACAGTGAGCCCAACCATAGCACCATGGTAAGAGCATATAACTCGTGCACAACAGAATGTGTGCTATATTTTGCAAATATTTGATAATATTAAACTTGGAAAGTCTTTCAGCAGTGCTCATTGACACTTTTTATGTCATCCTATACTTGTCCTTAAAGGATGATATCTGCATGCATCTGACCAACTATGCCATCAACAAGCACAGTGAGAACTTTGTCCATGATGATGACCGGGGAAGCAAACGGTAGCATTATATTACCAAATGAACAGAGACTCTTACATTTACTAAACGATTTTTCAGCAATTGTAATAACTTTCAGATAAAAATAGCTTTATATTTTTTTCATAGGAAGCTCTCGGCTTTCAACAAATATCTGGAGTCCATGAGTTATGACCCACAGAAGGTGTGGGCGGATATTGATAGTGTAATTATTAAGACTCTTATCTCAGCTCATCCAGTTCTTAAGCACAACTACCACACCTGCTTTCCCAATCATACACCAGGCAATGCCTGTTTTGAGATCCTGGGCTTTGACGTTTTGCTGGACCATCGGCTCAAGCCCTGGCTATTGGAGGTGGAGTTTATTTTGTCGACTTCAACAATAAAATAAGTGTAAATATTTTTTTTTAGCTTTTGCCATTGTGCTACATTCTCTAGGTTTGTATGTGTTTGTAAGTCTGTTTTTTATTTGCATAAATGCATTGGTATTTTAAACTTTTCCTACTTGTTCATCTGTATAGGTCAATCATTCTCCTAGCTTTACCACAGACTCTCATTTGGACCGTGATGTGAAGGACAGCTTGTTGTATGACACTCTAGTGCTGATTAACCTGGGAGCATGTAATCGTAAGAAGATCACAGAAGAGGAGAAACGTAGGGTAAAAGACCGACTACAACAGAATCGATCCAGAGAGGCCAGGTACTTTAGTGCCACTTTAAACCACAGCTACCCTGTTAGTTAAGATTTTGACTTAAAAATCCTGGCATGATTCTTGGTGCCAAACAGGCAAGTTAAAATATTTATACCACTGCTAATCTTGTGGGAATTTTTTAGCACATTAAAATAATTAATAGTAGCAGCATGGTGGTTAGCACTGTTGTCTCACCGCAAAAAGGTCCCTGGTTCGATTCCCCGGGCAGCGGTCTTTCTGTGGGGTTTGCATGTTTTCCCAGTGCTAATGGGGATTAACTCTGTTTACTCCTGTTTCCTCCCACAGTACAAAAACATTAGGTTTTTCGTAATTCTAAATCGCGTATAGGATTGAGTGGAAGTGTGTGTATGTGGCCCTGTGATGGACTAGCGACCTACCCTTCCTGCCTTTCGCTCTTTCAGAGCGCTGGAATAGGCTCCAGCAGATCTTGTGACTACAAATTGGGGGAATAAATTGGGTATCGATAAATGAAGAAATAAATAATACAGCCTGCTTAAATATTGTGGATCATGTGCACCCATAACCTGTGATGGACTGGTGATCTATCCAGGGTGTACCCCTTCTGCCTTTCCCCTTAGAGATCTAGAATAGACTCCAGCAGATCCCTGTGACCCAGAATTGGGGAATTAGCAGGCTAGAAGGTGAAAAAAAGGAATGTATGTGCATCCATTTATGGCAGCCTATATTGGCTATTACCTGCATGCTAGTAATGAGAATGCATTCAGCATTATTAAGTTACCGTCCCAATTGCAAGATTTACAGCATACTTTTATTAATATTTATTAGTGTCTGCTTAGTCTCTGTGTGTAATCTATTCTCTGTTCAGGAATGAGGAACTTCGCCAGGCACAGGCTGCCAGTATGCAAAAGATGCAGCAATATGAAGCCACTCATCTTGGTGGATTCCGTTTAATCTACCCCACAGAGGAAGGAGAGAAATATGACAAATTCTTTAAACACAGTGGCTCCCTGTTCCAAGAGACTGCAGCCTCTAAAGCAAGGGAGGAATGTTCAAGGTCTTTGTGCACTGTTAACGCATTTGCATACCCTTCCAAAAAAAGAAAGTCTTTTGTAGTAAGAATGAGAATGAGAGAATATTTTATGTATGTATGGACCTAGGCAACAGTTACAGGAGCTGCGTCTAAAACAGGCGCAGAAAGAACGAAGGCACAAAGGAAATCACAAAGATTTACAAGGAGAGTCTGCAGGAGAACCAGCCAAACCACGAAAGGTGCAAACTAACCACAAACCCTCCATACCAGTCTCTGAACAATTGGTAAGTCATATTCTGTTTGCTGGTGCAAAACAACAGCTTTGATTTACTAAACCCGACCCAAGAATGTAACATTATTTGGCCACTAGAGGGGGGGGTGTTCGATGGAGAGCAAAGACATTACTAAAGAGCAAAGACAACCACATGACATTAATTTTCTAGCCCCTGTATTCCCTGATGGGGTCACAGGGGTCTGCTGGAGCTTTTCCCAGCTGAAAAAGGGCAGAAAGGCTACACCCTAGACAGGTCACCAGTCAATTTCAGGGCCACACACACACTCACTCCTATGAACAATTTAGAGTCACCAATCAATCTAATGTACATCTTATTAGACTGTGGAAGGAAACTGCAGTACCCGGAGTAAACCTATGCAAGTGGGGAAAGAGAGAGAAAGTTTATTATTCCCCAAAATAAGGGTCACGGGGGTCTGCTGAAGCCTATCCTAGCGCACATAGGCTGAAAGGCAGTGATACACCTTGAACAGGTCGGCAGTCTATTGCAGAAAAAAAATTCTTTTATTTTTTAAGGTTTTTTTTTATGTGAATACTTTTTAAGTAAGTAACATGTTTATGAAATAATGCTTTAACACTTTACATATAAAGTAATTTTAACATTATCACCTGTCAATTTTTTATGTTTCCTTTTTTGTCAACAGTGCATGCCATCTCTTTCAGCTTCAGCAGAAAGAATGTCCTTGTTTTTGGACTTGTCAAAAGAAGATGAAGCAGAGGAGATGGAGCGAGTCAATGCACTACTCCAACGAAAAAACCTGCTTCGGGAATTGGGTGTGGTTGATCAGGTTTATCAGCTGCTACATGGTGTACATTCACAGTCGGGTCCCAACAAACAACCAACTCAACTAGCAAATGTCTCTTTAAATAAAACACACAACCGTATCGGCAAGGTATGAGAAGATGGAATGCTGAAAATCAGTAACAGTGTTGCAGACATGCTAAGATCTAGATAGAAATTGTTTTTGTATGTATATGTTTGTATCTTTTTCATGTTGTTGTTCTTTTTTGTAGTTCATAATATCATGAAACATAAATTATGTGAAACTTGTGTTCTTTTATCTGTCTGTTCAATTTGGTTCTCTGACAAAGCTTTTGAAACCACCTTGTACTGTAAAACAGCATATAGGTCCTACAGGAGAAAAGCCACAATACCAGTATCTGCACTCTCGCCCCATGCAGCATTGTACACCACTGGCCTTGCGTGATTGGAGGCCTCCATGTCTGGTACTGAGTGAGCCAACCAGCTTTCAGCATATGGACCTAGAAACAACAGGATCTGATGTTGGGCAACAAGGGTTTCCAGATCAGAGGAGGACTGCAACTGAACACCGGTTACCTTGGAAAAGTAAGGACATATTAAGTCCCACCCCGTTTCTAGGCTTCTTTAGGACTTTCAGTATGCATTTTCAATTTTTTTTCCTCTTCCGCCAAAAAGTTCATGTGAAGATCTGTAAAAAAAAATTTCTTATATATAAACACTGATGTTCCATCTTTTTTTTTTTCAATTTTCAGTTGCTAGCCCTAATGCCAGGCAATGCTGTGTTAGATCATGCTTTCTGGAGTCAAGGAATCGGCCTCCAATAATTACTATGCAACAGCTGGGTTCACGGCAACTATGTTGTGCTCCTATGTCCTCTGACCATAAAGACTTACAGAGTTTGTTCATTCTCTCCACTTCAGCCCCTCTTGTCCCACGTCCAGGTCACTCTTACTCTTTACACAAAGGCCACTGCAAAAACTCTCAACACTGATGTGACATGTCCTGCTGCTCAATGGCCGAGCCAAGAAACCTCTCTGTGCAGTATTTGAATTCCAAATCTTTATGTTTAATGACAATTGAACAGCTGCTTTTTACTTAATACTATTCTCCGATTATCTGTATATAACCTGAATAAATGGTCATTTTATGTATGTTATTCTTTACAAACCCAAATAAAAATTAAACCATCACTGTTATGAAAAGACAAAGATTAAATAAGATTGCAATAATTTTTAACAAAACAAATGAAATCTGATATCTTAAATTTACACTTTTTTTTACATTTCAACTGCACTGGAAAAATAACCTTTTCTCCATTTCAGTATAATAGGCGCACTGAAAGTATTTTAACAAAGCGAGAATGTTTATTGGTAATCTTTTTGGATCAATGACAAAAAAAAGTCCAAAGAAATCCGCTGTCTAGCTTTGTACCTATCATTTTTGCCGTTTGGTGAGTTTGCCATGCGTTTTCATGCGTTTTTGTTTAAATGAGCGACACGCAGCCAGTGCGGTACACGAGTACAACCATCGAATTATTTTAGATGATTTTACTTCATGAAGCAGAGCAGCGGTTATTAGTAGAAATTAGATTAGATGAGACCTTCCCCTCGCTGGGTTAATTTCCGTTTTTAATGCTTTAAAACACTACAGGCACGTCTTTTTTAAAGTTGTTGGAAATAAATGTAATGTTATTGCGCGCCCACAGTGTACACCAGTAAAATCATCCCAGAAGCCCATCGCAAAAACATCTGCCTGCAAATGAGTTTTAAATTTCCCCAAAGTGCCATACACGGATTTTTCAGACCCACGCTTTGTCTCTGCTGAGCTACTAGCCTGCTAGGGGCTTTTTATCATCTTTCTTTTTGAAATGTGGCTATAATTTTGACAGTATGATGTAGGCTAGTGTAATTGGTCTATATCATAATAACTATTATTATTATTATGCCTTTTTATTATTGTCATTAATATTATTATTTTAATAATACATATACCCAAAAAAACTAACAAACTTTTGTTCACGTTTTAACTTGAATTTTTTTTTTGCACAGAAGCAGTGTGGTCTCGCTAGACGCGTGCCCCCTTAAATCAAATATATAGAAGTCAGGCAAACATCTGGATAATCTGTAATATTTTCTGATTGTTTGGTGCTGAACACTTGTGGCGCACCTGTTTAAAGTAATGATTACTTTCTTTTATTATTACTTTTTCTACGTTTTACAGTACTAGTTTACTTTAAGTTTAGCCATTTAATAATTACCGATTATTTACGATACGATTTTAAAAGTATGAAAATAATAATAATTAAAAAAATTAAATCATAAAGTAACAAAATTAAATGTTTGGAAAATCATTAACAAAACGATATTTGCTATTCGATCAGAAAACAAAAAATGTAGTCTGGCAATGCTTAGGATTTCTCATAAATATTTACAATGTGAATATAAAATCTATTTAAATAAATACATAAGAAAATGACCAAAGCATTGTGTCCCAAGAGACCAAACCACAACTTTTCCCCGTTGAAATCGTTACAGGCTGACTGCTTCAGACAGAGTGAATACACCTGAAGAAAACTTTAAAAATGAACACGATTTTGTAAAATATTAAGGCCGAAAAATTGAGGAAATGCTTATTTAAATCACGTGTAAAAGCATGACCGAAACCAAAACCGAAAACAAACATTACTTATTCCAAGCATAGCTGTTGGAGAGAATTAGGATTATTAGAATTGGGAGAAATTGAAAATTTTAAAGATTAGAATATTTCTATCTTGACCATAAACTGGATTCTCTGTAGATGATAGTTGGACTAGATCTCACAAGCATTGGCAATATAGAAAAGAAAATTAAACAACATACAAACCAAAACACAAACCCATCACCATGCAAAGAAACTGAAACACAATGCATGTATTCCTTCTTCTCATTGCAAATAAAACTTTATTATATTTAGCCCTTAACGCTTCGTTGTACTTCTTATTCAGTTAAGAGAAGGTGCTCCGTCGGGTGGGTGGTAGCACTGGACTGGGTTAAGGCGCTTCATCTCTGGCTTAGATCTAAACTGACACTGGAAAGCATTAAAGTAGTTGTGGATGGAATTATACAGAAACGCGTCTTTTTTCAACAAAGGGTAAATAAAAAATATGTTTAAAAGGGATAAACAAAACATATGTGAAGAAAACATCCAACCCGTAGTAAAGTCCTTCCACAATAAATGCACTACCAGTTCTCATCGCAAAGCGGCAGCGTTGATCTAAACTCCTATTTGGTTCTCAGTTTTTCTTGCAAAAAATGGTACTTACGTTAATGAACATAATCTAAAGATAATAATATGATAAAGGATGAAATATTAGAATAGCAGTACAATACAACAATTTTTAGACATTTTAGTGGGTATTCTCATGCTCAATATTTGGGTACTGAAATGTTATTATACAATAAATATTTATTTAATTAAACATCACATGCTAAAATTTGACAGCTGAGTTAATAATCCGTATTATTTGTCTGTTTAATAATAAATAGACAATAAAATATCAATTATTCGTGTTCTTTCTGATGAGAAATGTCATTTGGGACGGGGGGGGCTAGGATTGCTGGTGAAACCTGTCTTCAAATTAGAATTATTACTTTTTGGGAAAAAAGGAAAAAAATCACGTCTTTTACTTGGCAGGAGTAAATTTTATTTCTTTAAGCCAGCCCATAAAGGAAGGATATAGTCCAACGATGTTATGGTTACAGGCTGTGTATTTTGTGAAGTGTCGAATGCGTCCTCGCCACTGAAGTCGTTTTCCAGTAGTCTTATCCCTCCCTCCACCTCCCCTCTACTCACACATCACCAATACCTTCTCTCCTTTTCTCCCAGTTCACTATCACCGTTGCTCTGCTGTCTGTTTGGAAATGATAGGGCCAACGAAAGAGGAGTCAGTAAGAATGAAAATGCAAAACAACTTTATAGATCTCCTCAGGATGGATAATACCATACCGCATTATTAAAATGTTACGTAATTACACTCGTGGGAGAAAATTTGCTTACCAAGTCCACGTTTGCGCTAAAATGTAAGATCGACTATAAGACATTCTAAAACCAGCACTGGTTTAACCTAACTTGTCATCAAGCTATTTTAAGGAAGTTGGTGAAAAGAAGAAAGATGAGCTCATATTTCGTGAATTCGATCTTTAGCAAATTCAAAGGTAGCGACTCCCTGCGTCCAAACTACTACGAGTGTTCTGGATATACACAGGAGCTGGCAGGCAGACCGTCCGTGTTATACGGTCACAGTACTGGATCTACATTTCAACACACAAGCCAGCTTCCGGAGTTTTATCATCACGGAGCCTCCACGTTCTCCCACGCATCGTACCAGCACAGTCAGTATCGTGGGGAACCAGCCGCAAATCTGTTTGCGCAGGACGCCTTACAAAGACAGGCTTTTTTCGGCACACAAGACACGGAGTTAACTCAGTTTGGGGATTACAGTGTGAAACCCAGCTACATCAGTGATGATTTGGAGAGCACAGACACGTCCCCAACACAGCTTTTCCCGTGGATGAGACCTCAAGGTGAGATGATGCCGATCGAAACCCCCATTCTCCTTCGACAACACTTTAGAACAGTTGTGGGCCTGCTTATTACCCCCAATTAGACCTTTTATGACTGGCGAAATAGGCACTAACACCCATCTGGATAGTAGAGCGTCAGATTTCCCACGTTTTGCTAGCAAAAGGAAAGAAACAGGATTATGCGGAATTTTATTATATTGTATTAGATCACGTTCTATCTTTTGTGAATATTTTGTTATGGATGCCTTTTTAGTCCACAATATTATCATTATTATTATTGTTGTTGCTGTTGTTGTTGTTGTCCCCCCCTATAGCTACTGGCAGAAGGCGGGGCAGACAGACGTACAGCCGCTACCAGACGCTGGAGCTGGAGAAGGAGTTTCTGTTTAATCCGTACCTGAACCGCAAGCGGCGTGTGGAGGTGTCGCGAGCGCTCTGTCTTACCGAGCGCCAGGTGAAGATATGGTTTCAGAACCGGCGCATGAAGTGGAAGAAAGAGAACAACAAGGACAAATTTCCAAGCAGCAGAGATGAACAAGATCAGATCGAGAGGCAGAGACGCGAATGCGTCGATGATTCAGGAAAACCCCCGCCGGAAGAGGCTGACTCAGAGGACGCCTGACTCTGCGAGTTAAAGCTCGAGCCAAGACGTGTTCTGATTATCCCGGTAGTTACTGTAGGCCCCTGAAATTATATAATAAGGTTACAATGGTGTAATAATTAATAATAATTATAATAACTATAATAAATATTTGTGTAATAGATTAATTCAATGTAGATATTTGCCTATTTCATTCATCGTAGTCAATGCTTTCTCACCTCAGAAGTGCTTATAGTTGCAGTTGCACTGTGTGTGTGTGTGTGTGTGTGTGTGTGTGCGTGCGTGCGTGCGTGCATACGCGCGCGCCCTAGTGTGTACTCACGCGCCAGCTCTCGTGCACCGTGTTAAGGGAAAGTAAGCACACGTCTTGCTATAACAAATTTCTTTTATTTCTGTTCATTAAATAAATTGTTCTTATCAGATTTCTTCGATATTTATGCCGATATCCGTTCACCTCCTGCATGACATTTCACCTAAATCAAAACCTAACTTTAATTGAAATATATAGCTATTTAATTGATATAATCAGTGATAAATAAATGCAGTTACTGCAGTACTGTTGTAGGCTACCTAATAAGCACTTGTGATAAGCGTTTGATGTGGATACTGATGAAACAGGCATTTCATGTCATAAACACTACCTATAAGTATAGAAGCCAAGCTCAATGAATAATCTACTGTAATGTTTTATGCCGTACTGGATATAGTCATACATGCAAATATGTGTGAGAACACTTGAATGTTATATCATTGTATTTTATATTGTTTGTGATTGAAGGTGCATGTGTATAAAAGTAAAATAAAGGTTTTTTTCTTGTTAATTGTTATTAATTTTGTATGTGCATTTTTTTTATCTCTGATTACTGTAAGCCAAATAAATGCCATGAATTGTTACAGATTTTCCGGTTCTTTAGAAACTTCAAACCCATATTTAAAACTGATATTTAAACCCATAGTTCAGCTTCTTGGCTACCCCTGTAGAATTTGTTAATTAATGGCATCTACTTGGAGCATCTGTTTATTAAAAAATGTGCATTATTTATTTAATTGCACATTCTAACATATAGTGTTGCTGTAAAATGTTAGTGACTTCGTTCAATTATGATTCAAATTGAATGGAACTCCATAGTTGAACATTCATTCATTTCTATACCCGCTTATTCATGAACTTTTCGGGGACACAGGGGTCTGCTGGTCCATCGCAGGGCCACACACACAACCACACACACTCACATTCACTTCTATGGGCAATTTAGAATCAACAATCAAACCAAACGCGCATGTTTTTGGACTATGGGAGGAAACCGGAGTACCCGGAGAAAGCTCACGCAAGCGCGGGGAGAACATGCAAACTCCGCACAGAAAGTCCGCCATAGTTGAACATATTTTTTATAACTATTTTTTTCCACTGTCTAATTAAATAAATAATGCAGGATTTTGTACACACATATTACCACAGCAGAAGAGCTTTCAAGCTCCCTCAAAAGCTATTTACTAATTCTGGTAAATCTACGATCGAGTTTAAAACTCTACGATATTGCTTAAAATCCCGAAACAATTGAATTTGACCATGTTTTCTTATTTCTACACAGGACAATCTAATAGACTATGATTTTACTCACTAAAGTGCAAAGTGCAAGCGTTCAAAACATTGATGCGTACACACGTCATTAGTGCAACCCCACGACAAAAGGAGTAATTTAATCTCAGTTTAAATAAAAAAACATCACCCTAACTTAAATAAGTTGAGGGTACCATTTGATACCATTTAAAAACGATCTATCTATCTATCTATCTATCTATCTATCTATCTATCTATCTATCTATC
>JAOTQW010000041.1:8394976-8409092 GCA_026260075.1 Sisor rabdophorus | reverse complement strand
AAATTGCCCATAGGAGTGAATGTGAGTGTGTGTGGCCCTGCGATAGACTGGTGATCTGTCCAGGGTGTACTCCCCGCCTCTCGCCTTATGTGCGCTGGGATAGGCCACAGCAGACCCCCGTGACCCTGGAAAGTTCCGGAATAAGCGGGTACAGAATATGAATGTGAAAAATATTATTACTTAAGTATGTTCCTTCAGAATTAAAATAAATAATCTTTCAGAGGTCTTGAAATGGCTGTGTAAAACGCAAAGCTTGAACACTTAAGGTTAACTTTTGTTCCCTGGCAACCTGTCACAGTTCCATGTTCTAAACTAAACATTTGAAGATTTGCTACCCCAAAACGCGACCAGCCGTTGGTGAGCACTTAGGGGGAGCCCAGAGCAGAAACACATCAGTCCTTAGTGCTGTCATTTTCACCTTTCTCAGCCATGTGTGTACTGAAACTGAGCTGCCCACAGATGGTAGATCAAATATCCATCTCTCATCCTTAATCTATCTCTCTCTTCAACCTCCTGTTCCTCTGGCTATGAAAAGTTTTACAGTAATATCTTTAAACAGTTGTATGTTTTGATTGTGCTGTACATTTTTTTTCACAGAACAAAAAAGGGTTTGGAATTATTGGGCTTTTTTTACTGAACCAGGCATTGGAGGCCTGTAATAATAAAAGAAATAAAAAGGGTGGTGAATTACAAAACAGGTTAGACATTTAAAAGCATTTAAAATAGTTTTCGCAGTAGTCTAATCATATGTTATCTACTGGTCTTTTTAATGACACTAAATTGTATTTTATGTAGAAAATGTTTAATCAAGTGACCTATGTTTAAGTATACACACAGAACCTTTAGTAATATATACTGTATATCACATTTGTCTAGTTTAAAAGAATTTTAGTTGCATTTATTATTTTTGAATAGTGAAAATTTATGATTGGCCAGGAATGTCAAGGCTTACAGTAGGTTTACAGTAGTTATTTTGAGTTTTCTTTTTTTTCCTCGACAATTCCGGGAAGTGGAGGACAGATTTGTGCTGTGGGAAGTATAGAGTTGCTATGTGGTGGCTTTATCGGCAGGCTGACAGGGTGAAGATGGATGTGGGAGACAGTCAGAAAGGCTATCATTGTCACTTCATAGACCAAGAGGTGCCACGCCCTAAATCAATGATCTGAAAAGCATTATTCCTATACATCAAATACTGTTTAAATTTTTTGATAATTGCACGTCTGTTATATAATACTAGTGGCCTCTGGCAACAGGACAAGTGCGCTGTGGTGTTCAGATAATTTAATGTTAAAAAAACCCTAAATAGCACCAAGAGGGAATTTACTTCTGTTATGCTTTTCTTGTCTCAATGTCTGGATCTTTAGAGGATGAGCTTTCTGACCACTCCGAGGAGAGCAACAAGAGGAGTCAAAGAGCAGGTAAAAAAATTGAATTATGCTTAATTGTGCAGTCAATTTTATTAAAACACAAACAAACAAACAAAACCTTAATTGTGTTTTGATATTTGTGTCTGTGGGTGTTTTCTTATCAGATCCATCATCAGATTATGCCAATTACTATCAAGGCCTGTGGGACTGTGAGGCAGACAGGCCAGATGAGCTCTCGTTTCATAGAGGAGACCTCATCTACATTCTTAGCAAGGTCAGCGGCTGTTTTTTTTTAACTATTTAAACACAAGCATTCTCTTATATTTTCATTTCTCCTCTTTCTGCTTCCTGCCATCTTGTACATTAAATGATCTAATATCTAATACTTTTCTCATTAAATAAAACAAGATAAAGACTAACAATGAACATTCGATAGATTTCCAATGTATAATGTACTAAATTCAATACTACATATATTTGTAGTGCGTATGGAAGTTTTGTTTATGGAGCATAAAAAGATTGTAATTTTTTATTAAACATTTTGCATTTTTTGCACTTACCATTATTAATCAGATTTATCTTATTTTCTAAACGTTTTGTTTTTCGTAATAACATCACACATTGTACTTTTTAAAACATACATTAAAACATCTATGACAAAAGTTAAAACACTGGAATTATATTTCTGCAGTTATTCTATTATGGAACAAGCACAAACCTGTACAACACAACTTTCTACAGTCAGCATGTTTTTCCTCATGTTCCATATTGACATTAAGTTGTGATGTAATCGCTTTTTTGTCACTGGAGTGATGCTGCTCGATGGCTAGATTCACAGTAATAGGCTGTTAAAGTATAACAGGGGTTGTATCTCAGAGTCAAGTGTTCAGTCGCGCATGACGACTTATTTAGTGTATTCAGCATCTAGTTTATTCAGCATCTAGTCTTTATCTATAAATCCATAGCTCACATGTCTTACAAGTCTGGTGTCTTACAAGTCAGTACTGGCTAGCTCTTTATTACAGATGCTCAATCTGAAAATATTTTTTTCTTGGAATTTCAGCTAAAAGAGATCTGTTTTATCAGTAGTAACAGTATGGAATTGGTGTGAAAGTGGGCCCAAACAAATATTCTTTCATATGGACCAAAATTGCTGACTGTGCCCCTGTCAGCAACACAACATTTTTAGAACAGCCTGTAAATTTCCTATACAGTGATATTGCAGCCTTTTGTGTTATGCCAAATTTAACAAAGCATATTTGCAAAATTAATAAAATGCTGACAAAATCTGTGACTTAATAATGATACATTATAATACCTGACATAATATGGCATAATGTTAAAAATGGGCATTATTTTATATGCTATTTATTTCTCCTGTGATTCTCATTATTATAAAATAGTGTGTGTAAGAGTAACTCTACTATCATGGATTGAATTAATTTTCAAAGCCTGTACAGATCATTTATTTTCTGTTCGGAAAGAGCTTTCGGCTGTATTGTGCTTAATTTGTTATGATTCTCTAAATGCATTTATGCTTTTATAAAGATTTATTACAGCCTACCTTTAATTGCTCTCACTGCTCCATCATATAATCTTTTATTAGTAGTGATAAAGTGACCCAAGTGACCAGAATGTGATTTTTGCCAATCCGTTCTTTGACCACACGATTCCTTGCTCCTCATAGTTGTTTTAGACATGACAGGTTTGCTGTTCTTGTTTTACGAGTGCTTTCCTGGACCATTGACCTCAACGAATGAAATGTGGGCGACTCGCATATACCTTTAACAGTCTAACAGTCTCACTAGCTCGAACAGTCTCCCTCATAAAACAGTGTTATAAAATACAAGCGCGTAAATTTAGCTGTCCAACGAAGTGAAGGGGAGGCCGTGTGTATTACTGTCAACGCCGAGCGTAATTACGATGTGGTAAAGACGTGAGAAGCGCTAAATCAATGGTGCTAACCAACAGGTTTGTAATGTAGCGCTATAACTAAATGGCATAGCAGAGCAGAGTTTTTCTCTCTTCTCTATTCCTGGTAGCAGTGACCCCGAAGTTCTTGTGAGCGGCCTAAGTCTGTGTGTGTGTGTGTGTGTGTGTGTGTGCAGGCGTGCGTGTATATGAAAGCAGGGCTCTGTATGTTCAGCCCTCCGGCGTCGTAAAGTATACGAGCGCGGAGATCCTGTGGTGGCAGAATAAACAAACACGCCGAGCTGTTCGCTCATCTGCATCCGAGTTTCATTTTCAATCTTGCCCCGATTAATTCGCCAGAGTTAATTTTGCGCTGCGCTGCTCGGCTGTAGGAGTCCCTGAGCTCTGCCTTCAGCGGCTCCCTCGTTACACTACAACATGAAATAGTGGCTGAAACCAGCATCCATCTGGCAGCGTTAGCGCAGCATCACCGATCCTCAGCGCTGGAGAGCATGGCCACTGATGGCAGCAAAGCAGGATGTTCTGGGCTTTTCTTCTCCCCACACTAATCACATCTCGCTCGCTTTCTTAATTCACACTCGCGCTTTTATTTGTCCTTGTGTGGTTGCAGTTAATTATGGTGCTCAATGGTAGTTTGACTCGTGATAAAATGATATTGCTAATTGCATCACATCCTGCAAACACTTTTTTATGTGGTAAATTTACAAAAAAGGGAACAACCTGATATAATGTGACTTTTTGGGGAGGTTTTCAGATCTTTTTAAAACCAAATGACTTTCATCACATCACTGGCATTCATTTCAACGTCTCCCACATTCCTGTAATCTAATTTATGTCTCCTAGTTTTAAAGTACACAACTTTGGAGGTCAGGCTGAACACATGCCTAAGTTCCCAGTGGAATTCCCGTAAAAAAAACGGCAATGAGACCTGGTAAGATTTATGGCTCTAAGGATGTAGGCCAAACTTATCCAGAAGCTGTTTAACATGCAGGCTGTCTAACAGCACCCTCTTTCAGTCCTCTATGCCTTTTGAAGCATGCACTGCACTTTCACACTAACAATCTCCACCAACCAGTCATAAAGTAGACTGGAACGCTGGTCTAGACAGAAGCCTTAAGTGTTTAGCTCCCAAATAAAACAAACTCTGTTTGCAAGACTAGTGTACACCAGTGACATCTTCTGGTTATCCATGCACAGTTCCCTAACATGACTAGTGGCATCAATTTAGAAATTGTATACAATTACTAGGTAATATAAAAAATATAGAAAAGGTTTATTTCACATCCTTTACCTTGAAATACCAATACTATTTTATAAACAGAATAATAGATCATACCCACAAACCTCACCACAGTGGTAACTTTCAAAGGACACATGTATGATTTATTAGAACGTAAATGACCACCTCTTATTGATGGTTGTGTGTGTATTTGTAAGAGAGAAAGAGAATATTTTCCCTTCCCAAGTGGGTCATATCTGCATTAGCTATAGAAAACTGAAAGCTGCAGTTGCACTGGCACCCAGGTGGTCACTCTTTTACAAAATGCCCAAAGAAAAAAAAGAATACAGTATAAAAAAGAAAAAGTTATAGAAAGGAGAGAGGATTCAACCATCGAGTACTTGTGTATGTATCTGTGTCTCTTCTTGCTGTTTCTCATAACCTTTTAAAGAGCACACGCATGCGCACACTCACAATTATTATTGCAATAGACACTGATGCCTCATATAGACACATTGGGCTTTCTATTTACCAGCAGAATAAGCTGGGGGTGAGTCTGTAGTTCTGGGGTCATGCAGAAGGCAACGGTCATCTCCCGGTCACCTACAGTAGGTCATTATTCAGCCTAAGCCAATAGTCCAGAACTGCATGGCGGCAGCCCCCTCTCGTTCTGCCTAATTATTATAAATGGGAGGCCACGTAAACAGCCATCATTACAGGCACTCAGCAGCATACACAATCCACTTTAAATGCCTATTAAGTTAAAGAGCCATCAGTAACCCCCAGCGTACTTTTACAACGGCATCTAGTTTATTTGCACATCCACAGTTTTGGCCATCATCTTGTTCTATCTCTAGTTGAACAGGCATGACCGTAATGGAACATGAAGGTGATGGACTTTATCTTTAGTATGGTTCTGTTTTTTAATTGTTAACGTGTCGCAACAAGTGCAAATTCAAGTTTACATACAACGATTTTCATTTTTATATTTCATAATCCTTTCTGTATTTGAAACTGAAAATTCAATGTTTACTTGTTTTATGGTCAGAATCTAATTGCATAATGGATGCGTTTAAAAACTGTGTTGCAGTGGCGTATTTATTTTCTTTGCTTTCACTTGCTCTAAATGTCAACTAATGCGACATAGTGTTCATGCTCTTTGTACTGACAGCTAGAGATGCTCAGCAGCTTGGATGCGTGTACTGCTGATACACTCCAGTGCATGATAGCAAGAGAAAAAGGAAAGGGAGGTGCTGCATAAAGGGGAGGGTAAGGGGAGCAGCAAAGCCTGAGCAGTGGGTTCACCAGCAGGGCAATGAGAGACTTCCTGCGCTCCATCACTCCCAAGGCGTACCTCAGTCAGCTGGTGGCCTGCGGCACAGGCCTCGTGTCTCATTCTTATTAAGCATCTTTCCTACCTCCACAGTCTGTGTGTGTGTTTCTGATTGGAATGCTGGTGAAAGGTGAGAGGGAAAAAATCAATAAAAATAATTTAACATGATAAACAAAAAAAGAACATAACTAGTCTAAGACAGAATTTTGGAAATGTTTCGATGACAAAAAAACAAACAAACAAACAAAAAAAAACAGAGAAGGATTAGGCCGAAAAAAAGTATAGGGTACTTGTAGGTTGATAAAAAAATTGCTGCTGATGTTACACACATGAGCTACTTCTCACCTTGTCATGTGCCATATGACATTTCTCTAGTTAAGCCGCTCCTTTTGAAGGCATCATTAGCTGCCAGTCTGTTCCCCGGCTGCCTGAGAGTGATGGACCCATTTGAATACCAGCGCTCGCCAGCCCCCTGAGTGAGAAATAAATGATATCAGCCACACGCTGCAGACTGCGGGTGTTGCCATAGCAACACCCACTCGCTGCTGCTCCTCATGCCAACCCCACCCATCTGCAAAAAAGCAGTCAAACAGAGGTCATTGGCAGTGTTACACTGTTTAATTCACTCATACCACCGTAACACTGGCATTTTATAGCCTTTATTTGACTTGCCTACACACAGGTGAAAAAGAAACACACCGTACCTCATCTGTCACTAACATCAGAGAATGTTATGAATTTTTTTATAACCCCTTTATGCCTAGATCTAATAGTAAATAACATTGCTAAGACATTCACATTCAGATGAGCCCATCAGTCTACATTCTTTCTCTCACTCTTAATGTACAGTAGATGAAAACAAAATAAATAAAAGAGAAGTGATTTCAGTCGGCAATGACAGAAACTGGTATTGATAAGAGAAATAGAGTTGTCTTAGCTTTACTCTGTTATGATTTGATGGTTGTGTCAATCTGTGGAACCTCGGTAATGGGTGTCAACTGTCATAAGAAATAATTGAAATTTAAAGCTATGTTAAAATGCTATGGATGATAATCGAACATAAGCTAAAATTAACTTGAAATTATGTTGAAAGCAGTTCCTCTAAAAAGCAGAGATTTTTTTTCACATTCCTATTTAAACTTTGACTAGATGCGTTAAAACAAAACACGAGTTCACAGAAGTCTCATCTGCAATGGCAATGTGGATGTTGGTAGCCCCATTAGATTATTCCCCTGCTTGAAATTCATTCCTCCCGACATCATTAGAGCAGCTCGTCTGCATGGGCTGAAGACTACATTAAGCTTGCGGCACTGTGTGTGAGGAAATGGTAATTAGTTCCCACTCTCCTCTGCAGGCACTGGATAGATGACAAGCTCATCACATCTAAATGTACTGTGTGTGCTTGTTGAATGCTAAAAACCTGAACACTTTTTCACTATCACTTAATTTCTGTGTTTTCCAGCCCTTTAATTGATATTACATTCCTTCTTTGTGTCTATTCATCAAAAGCAAGGTCTCAGACTATGTCCACTAGTTGCTTTCAGTGCAAAGCCCTTTGCCTTGGAGGAGTCAGATTAATAACCAGATAGAACACTGGCTGGAATAATGAGCAGTTTTAAGCCAATAACTAATTAGGTGATAGGACTGCTATGCTTAGATGTTGCCCAATGAAGGTATCAGGGCTAAAAAACTAAAAGGGTTATAATCCCACCCTAAAATTCCTATACAAGTATCATCGTTCTTTTTGCAATAATACCCTTCAGTATAAGGCATACTTTGAATGATTATTTGTCAAATAAAAATTCATTGACTGTTGCTGTAGATGTTTGTTTCTGAAAGGAAACAATTCCTAATCCACATCCATTTTGAGTAAAATCCATATCAGTCTGTTTAAAATGATTGTGTGTGTATTTTCATGCAAGTCTAATTTATATTACTTTGCAAGTAGCATTTTGTAGCGTAACAGTGGGGTGGTTTTTTCTTCAGGTACTGCGGTTTTCTCCCACAGTCCAAAAACATGTACACTAGGTTGATTTGTGACTCTAAATTGCCTATAGTAGTAAGTGTAAGTGTGTGTGGTTTGTCTATTTACAATAATTTTTTTTTATTTTGCTTTGGCACATGAAATTTTTTTTGCATTTGCCAGAGCATGGTTATATAGTTAGTGGTAGCATGGTAGAATGGTGGGTGTAGAGTCAGCAAATTAAAATTTTTAACTCTTCAGCATGATCATGTGCTCAGGTTATTGTCTGTAACTTTGCATCTCTAAAACAGATACTGACTGATTCCAGATGGGCTCCAGATTTTCCATAACTGTGTTTTAACTATGACGACTTTAATTTTTGCATGTTTAAGCTATTTCAATTCATTTCCTGCCTATCACAGCGCACATAGGACAATAAGCAGCGGTACACTCTGGACAGGGTGCAAGTCCATCGCAGGGCCACGCAAAGACAAACAACCACACACACTCGCACTCACTCCTATGGGCATTTTAGAATCATTTATCAACCCTATCTACATTTTTGGACTGTGGAATGAAAACCGCAGTAACCGGTGTAAACCCATGCAAACTCTGCATAGAAAGACCCCTGACCAGGAATCAAACCCAGAACTTTCTTGTTGTGAGTCGACCATGCTCCCCATTACACCACAGCACCGCCTGATAAACTATATTCATAACTTTATATAAATATATATCCCATATATTTATAACATTATTATAAAAGTATGTTTTCATAAGGTTGACTAGTGATTCTAAAATGCCCATAGGAGTAAGTGAGAGTGTGTGTGATTGTTCGTCTGTGTCTGGCCCTGTGATGGACTTGCACCCTGTCCAGAATGTACCCCACTTTTTGTCTTATAGGCTCTGGGATAGGTAAGAAGTGAATACTTGCTTTTCTACCATATAGCAACCATTTACTATGTCTACATAATCATAACTGCCTGCTATATTTGTTTCATTACTATTATAACTTTCTTAAACATTAATTAAAAAGTACATTCTGATTTATTACCTATAGATGTATAATTATGATTTTATCTTCTTGATTCGTTTCTATCCTAGGAGTACAACATCTATGGCTGGTGGGTTGGTGAGCTAGCTGGTAATATCGGCATTGTTCCCAAAGAGTTCTTGCAACCTGCATACATTATTTAAGCTGTAAACATTCGTAAACAATGTTTAGGTTTTGCCTTTGATACACTTTAAACACAAAATTAGCAATAAACATAATTGCACCAGAGCGGCGTGGTGGCGTAGTGGTTAGCACGATCGCCTAACAACAAGAAGGGTTTGCATGTTCTTCCAGCGCCTGCGTGGGTTTCCTCCGGGTACTCCGGTTTCTACCACAGTCTAAAAACATGTACATTAGGTGGATTGGTGACTCTAAATTGCCCATAGGAGTGAGTGTGAGTGCGTGTCGCCCTGCAATGGATTGGCGACCTGTCAAAGGTGTACCCCTTGCCTCTCGCCCTATGTGCGCTAGGATAGGCTCCGGCAGAGCCCTGTGACCAAGAGTTCGGGAATAACCGGGTATAGAGGATGAATGAATGAATGAATGATTGCACCAGTAAACAAACAAAAAAACGCTGTGAATATGTTGGCCATTATTCGACTAACAATAACAGCAGAATTTGAATTCACTGTGAAAACTATTGACCACCATTCTGGTAAAACCGACATCTGTTAAAATAAGTAAACAAATGACAAAATGAATGGTAAAGTAAAAAAAAAAAATGGTTGTACACAAGGAGACCATAACTAGGTTAATTGATTATTTGACTGTTACCAAATGGATTCTGCCATTAAAAACTAAACACAATCAGTTTCTAAAACACACATCAGTCAGTATGGTACTATAAACCATGCACTGAAAACACGTTTCACATTCTTATGATTGACATGAACACTAAATCTTAACATTAATCATATTAGAAATGCATGAGCGATCAATGTTGTAGGCATTAAAGTGCAAATCGTCCGTTATATGTTCTAAGTCTATATGCCATCTACTGGAGACAAGCTTAATTGCTGCAGCCTTTTCTGCCCAATCACATTATGGACTTCAAATAAAGCAAATTCAGTCAATTTTTAAATTCATTTTAACTTTAAAAGCAGCAACATTTTTTTCAAATGTTAAACCTCCAATCCTCATAATATAGTTTTATTGGTTATATGTAAGTTATAAAGTTGGGACAGTAAAAGCATTGAAACTTTAAAACAAATTGAAAAATGTCATTTTATTCAGCAAAACATCTCTTAAAATTGGACAAAAATAAGAGCAATAGGGAAGAGCTTTGGGAATTTGGTGTCAATTAAGATGAAAAGCAGCAGCATCATGAACTGATGAAAATAAGTAAAATCCAGCATCAATAAGAACAACTTTATAACGTGGAGAAACTGATTATCAGACATACATCCACATTAGTCACTCAACAGAGTTTAAAACATGAAATGCCTTAGTACCCCCCCCAAAAAAACTGTGCTATTTTATTTTTGATTTTGTAATAAAGATAAAAGAAACCCCAATGTTAAGATATTTGTTTAATTAAATAAGAAAACCAGCTGAGACAACCTCATGATGCACATTCAGGCTCTCCATACATTAACAATGTCCACTGGAAAATTGAAAAATTCTTTTAAAGGGTTTAAAATAATGATCGTATTTTACAGTTCCATTATCGGGCTGATGAAGCTGGATTGTCTTGGTCTGGTTTTAATTGGTTTATAACTGCATCAGAACCAGTCAGATGGTACAACTAGTCCAATGGACAAAAGAGATTCGAAGGTCAACGGGGAAGCATTTTCGCATTTTAGTAGAGAGCATCTGTATTGCTGCTTCGTGGCCGTTTTATCTTCTCAATGTTCTTCAAGATCATATCATGCAAAGTTACCTAAGAAACAAAGTGCAATATACTTACAGGTACATCACAAAGCCACAGCTCAAACAAATCATATGCAAATATCCAAAAAAGTAACAAAAAAAGAAACAATTCTCTGAACTTACGTATTGATTTCTCAATTCTGAGACTATGATTTTGAGACTTATGTACTCTTTCTCATCAATCTCCGTAACTGTGCGTCTATAGTCCTCCTTTTGAATAAAAGAAAATTAAGAAAATAAACTGCCTGCTTCCTGGTGGTAATCTTTTATTGTCGTGTTTATCAGCAAACATTAAAAGATTAAATATTTTCTTATAACCATTAAACTAAGCAAAGCCTCTATTGTTAAACAATAGAAAAAAGACCACTGCTTACCACATGTGGATACTTTGCTATTTTAGACACTAGCTTTGCTCTTGTGATGTAGTACCTACATACAGAAAAGAGTAAGCAAAAAAAAATTTTATTTTAATTGTAAGTAAAGCAAACCATTCTATAAAAAGAAAATCCTAAACATTTAGCATAAAACTC
Organism: Sisor rabdophorus; assembly: GCA_026260075.1. Lineage (NCBI taxonomy): Eukaryota > Metazoa > Chordata > Actinopteri > Siluriformes > Sisoridae > Sisor > Sisor rabdophorus. Next base: position 8,397,825 of record JAOTQW010000041.1, on the reverse strand, counting down.
TCAAACAACTGACATTGGACTGTTTAACTGTACAATACATTGGTCTTGGACATTTTAAGGTAATAATCATGTTATTTTGTTTATTTATTGCTAGAGCTAATTGATGAACTTTAGTTCCTTTACATACACATTTTGTGACCATAAAGTATAAAATGAGGGCAGTACCTGGATATCTGGTCCAGATAAGAAGCAGCCTCTCCTTCCACCGTTCTGAGCTCAGCCACTGTCTCCTCCTGTAGGTGGTGTTGCCAAATAGTGAGTAACAATGCTTTAAAGTTTTATTTTTTCAAATAGGTTCAAAAATTAAATGCACTGCCTACAAATGCCAAACACACTGAATGTTATGGTAGAAAAATTGCATTTTTGTTTCAATCAGTTTGCTACTACAGACCAGCTCTGGGTTGCATATAAAGACGACAGGATGGTGTTCGTTATACCTGAATTGAAACACCAAAATTGTTGCCATCCTCTATTCTTGGAATCAACAACTGCACCCACATCTTGACCTAAAACATATGAGTAAAATTACACAAAATCCTTTGTAGTGGTGGTGTAATAATAATGTATACAACTGATAAGAACATAGACCTACAGTGTTGCACTTCTCTATGAGAGTTTTGATCTCAGGTTTAACCTTTTCAATTAGATCCACCAGCTTGCCATTGCTTTTCATCATTCCACCAGGCATGACGTACACTTTGGTCCCACCAACTACGTATTAAAAGGACAATGCTGTGACTTGCAGGAAACTACAAGAAATGCTACAAATCTTACAAGCTGCAGAACTCACCTTTCTCATCACCTGTACCATCTTCAAGTTTTCTCTTCTTGGTATTTTGCTGTTAAAGAAACAATCAATGTTATTTAACCATTTAGCAGGCATATCTTTGAAGAAATTGCTTAAGGTTGATAATTAAATAAATGAATTTAGATAAAAAAACATCTTACTCCCTCGATTCCATCATGGATGTCATTAAGCAGAATAGGGTCTGGTACAGCCAAGTTGATCTCAGAATGGATTTCTTTCAGGTCACGAATATTTATTACAGGATCCTGAAAATAAATTATTATAGTGAAGTAATAGTGACCTTCCTGGAAACTCTTATAATTAATATATGATTAAAAAACTCTTACTTTGAGAAAGTGGTCCAATTCTAATAATTTCTTAGGGAAAAAATTTGCCACTAGATCTTCTGCCTAAAATAAAAAAACAAATTATGGTCAGAAGCTTTCAAAGCAATGTGCCCTTGTTATTCCCAAGATCTGTGACTCACCTCTGATGTGATGCGTTCCCTAAAAGCATCAACCTACAAAAAGAAACAACACCACCAATATATATATATATATATATATCAATACGATTTTTCCGAATTTTAAATGTAGTCAGAAAATTAACATTATCTAGCTTTGATTAGTTTAGGGTTTAAGAAACAGTTTTACGTGTTTTGACGCAGACAATAGCGCGAGTGAAAAAAAAACCAAGCTGGTAAAGCAATGCGGCTATCCGGTTAATGAACAACAGGCAGGCAAAACATCATGCTAAATCGCTTCATCCACCAAACAAACGGCCCACATCAATTCATATGTGCGATAGGACAACTCAGTGGGTTTAAATACAATTAAGGGGCAATGGAGAAAAAGATCGAGGAGTTATACTTGACTGTCGGCGGGAAATTTTGCCAACTGGCCTTAGCTTGTTGAATGCATCTCACACACATACCGGCTTTACCAGCTACCATTTGTTAGCCTGTTATCGATCGATATGATTTTACTTAATGTTTCCACCTAAAATATTCAAACGATTAAACATATTTCAGCTTACCTTCGTCTTGATTTCACTGTCCACTTTTAATAGTGAAGACATGTTTCCTTACTGAGAAATGCTGCAGATCTTAACTAACCGTGTGGCTTACTGCTGACTGTCAGCCACAAGGTAACGCCGCGCTCGAAGATGACGTACAAAATAAGCGACACAATGACGCTCGCACTCCACGCACGCGCAAAATCGAGCACTTTTTCTATATAATAATTTGAGGTTTTTGCGTAATGACGTGTCAGCTTTAAGTAACGGTAAAGTGTAAATGGCGTTAAAACATTCTTTTACGATGCAATTTACAGTCTAATTCTTTACGGCGGCCTACAATTTTAAGAGAAGTTAAGAGGAAGGAATGACCCATTTCCTGTTACGTGTGCACGGGGGAGTGAACATGTCAAACGATGTAAACAACAAGAGAGCGACTAGACAGACAGGGCCGATTATAATGCTGGTTTTATTGTGTTGACTTAATGTTGTTGTAATCGCACATCGGATATCTTGTGTAAATTTAACTAGCCAGCATGAACCACCCAGTTACCGTCAAAGTAAATTTTCGTGGAAGCGTGAAGAAGTTTCCCGTTGTGGACACAGACAAAGCGCAGTGGGAGACAGTAGAGGCCTGGGTAAGCTACCTTCATAAACGTGCTGATTGCGCTCTGTTACGTACGTGGACGCATGTTCGAACGCTGCTGTTACTTCCTACGTTGTGAAATAAAATTCTCGATCACTGCAGATGGCGTATTATTTGTCGTACTCTTTGCCGGAAGGCCCATACCGAGGCCTACGTAACTACACCATTGTTCGTCATCTAACTTTTACGTGATAATACGTCAACAGTTTCAAATTTCATATTCGGCTGAATAACAGTGTTAAGAAATTGCACACGAATGCGTTTATATTGTTAATGTTCGCTGGTCTGTTACCTGCATAAGCCTAAATTAAATCCATAGGATTCCTATCTTTAGTGTAATTGCTTTGAGTTTACATTTACAGCATTTGGCAGACGCTCTTATCCAGAGCGACTTACAACTGA
>JAOTQW010000041.1:8293630-8305074 GCA_026260075.1 Sisor rabdophorus | reverse complement strand
CATCGCAGGGCCACAGACACACAACCACACGCACTCACATTCACTCCTATGGGCAGTTTAAAGTCACCAACTAACCTAATGCACATGTTTTTGGGATTTTTGTGGGAGAAAACTGGAGTACCCGGAGGAAACCCATGCAACCCATGTATTGTATTAAAAGTTTTTATTTTTTACTTTTATCTTAAAATTTTTACTATATGTACTTTTTTATTAATTATAGTCCAATGTATGATATATTTTTGTGCTGTTAAAGTTTAGTTAAGAGACATTTTTATTTAATTCAAATGTGAATGTTAATGTTGGGGAAAAAGTTTTTATAATATATATTGACGCCAAATGTCTTCCCGTAAGACAATAGTTCTTTGGCGCGCACATGGAACACTGAGTTTTTTTAGTCTTCAGATTAATTTGAGTAATCAGGGGCATAGAATCATGTCATTTATAGACAACTGCTGTCATCTTAAGTAATGCCCCTAATAAGCTGTATTGTTTTATCCCCTCATGCACAAGGAGAGAAAACAAACGTGTTCGTTAAAATCAGTTTTAATTACACTGGCCCTTTTAAGAGACACTGCTGGTCCGAAAGATTGTGAATAATCTTTTTCCCAATTAGCCATTTGGGACATGATTATGGAATCCTTCCAAATGACCTTATAACATGGTTTATTTATATGTGAAGGTCTATACTACTATCAGTCTTAATATATTGCTAGCATTACTTTTTGCATCTCTGAGCTGAGTCCCAGACTCAGGGTGATTATTCTGACTTACTGGGTTCTGACATGTTTAATCCTGTTACTAGTTTAATTACTACCCCAGTAGGGCTTAAAGACCATGACAGCAACTAGAGCCAGTGCATGGGAAAGTACTGATATAGTAGCACCATAAGTGAAGTGCTGGGAAATGAACACTACAAGACAGAAAACATATTATTGCTGGTGTTTTCAGAAACAACTATTCAGGCATGTCAATGAAAACATATCCATATGCTGAAAAGAACTCTAATAATTTATTCATTAACTTAGTATTTTTTCATTGGGAAATTCCCAACCTCCTCAAACTGTGCTCTTTATGATCATTTAGCTATTCGGTTATTTTAATTCCATAGAAAAACAGGGAGGCAACAGGAGGAAATTTTTTCCTTTGTCTGAGGTGATTGCATTTCTAATGTTTTTATGCATGCTTAAATAGCTGAAAAACATATTTGCTAACAAATGTGTTTCATCACATTTCTAGCTGATACACATTGCTATACAATTTATGTGAAACACAATTCCACAATGGCAAGGCAAAATTGTGGTTCCATGTCTTTGATAAATGTTCAAAGCAAAACATTTATTGTTAATGTGGTGAGATAGGGTCATTTTAGGAAACCATCATGTCATCAAAGCTGGGGAAACAAATGTGTTTGGGATTCTGCATGTAAGTGTGAGTGTTCGATATGTGTTTTCACCCTATTCACTCACACCCTTAGATGGAATGCGAGATGCTTAATGAGGTGCCTGTTGACTGGTCTTAAGGGAAGGCAGTTTTAATTTCTGTGGCTCTTGCTCTCTTTCAGTTTAGGTCAAAAACCTGGAGGAGACCCGTGCATCCAGAGTACTGGGCCTGGCAGGGGGGACATTCTCTGAGGCATGCGGAATGCTGGGAAGAATCCTCCCACCAGCCCCAATTTCCCCTGAATTAGAAAGCAGTGTGGGACTAAATCTATAAATCAACATTTTAGGACTTAAGCAAAATGTATAAAAAAGGCAGTAATTCTCAAGCTAGATTCATTTTATTAAATGGTAACATGAATAAACATTTAACCAGAATTGAACTTCATAATATAGTTATGCAAAAAGCTAGCAATGCTTTTATTGGTAAATACAGGAAGCTGTAAAGTTCTAATAAAGCTGAAACAAAATCTGCGCCTTACAAACATTCTGAGACTTATAGCCACATGCTGCAAAACAATCTTGCAGCATGATCTTACAATAATGAGAAGCCAACATTTTATTGTAAAAGCATCATAAAGAATAACCCTAAAAAACTGGCAGATTTATGTATCTGTCTATGACTTAAAAGATGAGCTTAATCAACAAAATAGTCACTATATCTATTTAGTGCGCTTCTTTAACATGTTACCATCCAGTAATTTCCAACTTCATAATAACTAAAATAAGCTTGTTAGTTTGGTATATTTGCAACATGGTAGAAAGTGCACCTGTTTTGCAGGAAATCTTCTGGCAATATACATTTATAGCTAGTTTTATGTACCAGGAGAAACTAAAGCCCTGATGCTGCACCCTGCAAGATAAATGGAATCAGACAAAAGTGTTTCCTCCCAGAGGATACACATACGAGGCACTACTAAGACTGAAAGAGCAGAAAAGGAAAGCACACACAGATGACAGTGTACCAAAAGGTGGACCTTCTACAGTATTGAATTGTTATAAGATGACACATTAATAGCCTGAAAAGCAATATACAGCTAAAGGAAATGAAGCACTGTTTTTGGTAGGCCTGGCAGTGTCAAGTAACAAGTTATTTGTAGAAAGATCTTTTGTTGACGTGGAGCTAGACTAGTAAGCTAAACTAAAATATGCCATTGAATTACTCTTTTCTTGTTTTTGTTTTATTTCATTTGCTTATTTGGGTGGGGAAGCTTAATCTATTTCTTTCCTCACAATAGGCATGTCAGGAAACTATAATCCCTCAAAATGACTGCCTGCAGTGAGGTATTCACTATACTGGAAACGATCCTACAACACCCAGAAACCAAAAGGGCATGGGTTGAATCTCTCTTCTTTCCCTTTCCCCTGTCTCTTTCTCTATTTACATTCCAAAACCAGAGCTGTATCCATAATGCCTTAAAGTTTGAGCAACAGTAATGTGTACAGCACATGCATGTATGTTCACTCCAATGGTACCTTATATTTCAGCCCACACTGAGACTGAGCTAAATTGCTGCCAAAAAGGAAATAGATTTAAAATAGGATTCTCAAGTTTGTAAAAATCTTAAAAACAATACAGTGGATCATTGTTTCTTAACTCAAAGTGCCCTAATGTGCATCACTTTCCATCACTTGGACACCTCATTAGGCAGTCCACAAAACGATTATGAGTTTATTAGCAATTTTAAATTGTATATATAGGATTTAATGTAAGTGTATGTAATTATTAGTCTGTATGTGTGACAGTGACCTGTCCAGGCTGTACCCATGCCTTTCACACACTGACAGCTAGGCTAAAATTCTTCAGATCCCTTGTAAAAACAACAGATAGATGAATATAAAATTATTCCTTAACTGAATTTTCATTTTTAATAAAAGGACAAAATAAAAGGCACAAAGCTTTCAACTAGTAGAAAACAGTAACTAATACTTTATTTATTCCCTACTTGCATTTACTCTTTAATCCAATGATATGTCACACTACACAATACATTAATTGTTCATAATTTCATTTATTAAATTAATTAATTTAATTTATATTTATTTAGTGTAAAATACTGTTTTCCTTAAAGAAAGAGCAGACAATGTCACCTCTAAAACTTCTGAAAATGTAGTTGCATAATTACAGTAAAAGATATGGACTGAGAAATGGGTATTTATTTATTTAGCAGGAGTTAAATAGCCACATTTATGCTAAAGCAATTAGTTATGGAAAACACTGGCTTAGTCACTTCAAACCACTCACATTCTAGTTGAAATTATTTTTACAAGCTCTGACTCAGTCAAAAGGAATTGCATAAAAGAGCATACCTTTTCTCTCTTATGGATATAAACACAAAGCACAGCCTATAGTTTCAAAATATGCCATGTAACGGAAGGACCCACCCAGGGTTTACTTGTGTCCTATTCACAGCAAACAGAAAAACAGAGACTGCAAAAGATATTTTACAATTAGATAGGAAACAGGGTTTAACAAATCCATACAACCTGCTATTAGTACATGTGTGTTATTATGCTGGCGTGTCATAGGAGTAAAAAAATGCCTTGTGCTTGTTAAAGGTCCCTGCGGCAGTATTTGTGACACACATAAACATTAAAGGATTTAAGTGTTTTAAACAATATCCAGGCCTACAAAATGACCTTAGTAAAAAGAGCTTGAAAACTGAAACCAAATGAAACAGCACACCCTATCCTCACCTTTAAATTAGCATGCTGTAAGTCAGACCAGAGAGGCTTGTGCTGAGTTAATTGTCTGTGACTTGCTGTGCTTCACCTCCAGAAAGCTGGCCTGATTGCAGTCGATATGTAAGGGTGTTGAGAAAAGTCTGGCAAGCTGAGAGACCGGCATAGGCCTGAGGTAGCATTATTCATAAACTTGGACTTCTAAAGAATGTCATCATCTTAGCCCTTTAATACAGTTCTCAGCCCAAGGGAGAACACAGCCACAAATTACAAGACCTTTATCACTTCAAACATCAACCTGAAGGAATGAGCTGGCATAGAATAAACATATATACTACAGGGTAAGCCAAACTGGAGCAGAGGATCAAAACAGAAAATAAAAAAATAGAATACAGTATACATGAATATGGAATACATATACTACAAAAAGTAACAAAAACTGTTTCTACATAGTTGAAAACATTTTATAGGATGTGTTATAGCAGAACGTTTCAAAGCATGTCACAGCATGACAATGTCTCTGTGCATAATACAAGGTCCAATACAAGTTGAAGTAGAACAACTGGAAAACCTTTAACCACCATGGAATAAACTGGAACGCTGATTGAACCCCATGCCTTCATGGCAGGCTGATTAAGCAAACCCTACAGCCAAAAGCCCAAGAGATGAGATTATTACAGCAAAACAAACATATATAACAATATTCGATGGTCAACCTGACCATAACACAAATATATCCTAATATGTTTACATTGTTTAAAGGGAACAGATATTAACAGGTTTCTGCAGCACATTTCTATAAAAAACTAAAAAGAATGTAGCAAAACAAAATTTAAGCTGCAGCTCAATACATGTAGGGCAAAATATGTCTTTCAATATCTTCCTTTAAATTATTTTTACACAGCTTCATGAAAGAAAAGTAAACACTTATTCAGTGTACATTAAGGTAATATTTTAGAACCCAGGTAATGTTAATATCATAGTATATAATTATATGGAATGAATAAATGAATAAACTAAAAACAATAGTTTCCAAATTTAAGAAGAACATTTATTGAACAATGCATTCACAAAATTCTTATCACAAAAGCTTATCAAAAAGTTCAACAGGGCATTTGGGTGTAGAAACTGTAGACATTTAAACATTTAAAAATTGTTAGGTGAGATTACATCAAAGAGGGAGTTTAAGAGAAAGAAGGCAAAATGTATTATTCACCACTGGCTAAGCAGAGAAACACAAAGATAAATAACTTTGTAACAGTGTAAACATTTAAAATTTATAATAGTTAAAAAATTACTCAGTAAATTTATACATTAATTCATTCATCTTCTATAACCACTTATTCCCCAGCTCTGGGTCATGGTGGTGTGCTGGAGCCTATCCCAGCGCACATAGAGCCCTGGACAGCTAACCCCACACTCACTTCTATGAAGTCACCAATCAACCTGATGTACATGCCGTTGGACTGTGGAAGGAAACTGGAGTACACGGAGGAAACCTACACAAGCATTGGGGAGAACATGCAAACTCAACCCAGAAAGACCTCTTGCCCGGAAATTGAAGCTGGGACCTTTGTGCTGTGAGGCAAAAATGCTGACCACTACGCCACTGTCCCGCACAATTAATTTTACTTTAGTAGAATATTATATTACTCTTTCTATGGAGTTAGACCAATCAGTAGGCTTGGCCTCACATGTGTGCCCAGAGGCAAGAGTATCAGTGATGGAAAACATCATTGTGTTTTAGCTGGTGAGGATGTTTGTTAATGATGCAGCTTGTGCAGCAATGTACAAGGTAACTTAAAAAGAGCTTGACCCTCTCCTACTTAACAACACTTCAATCATAGTTCTTATTACTCTAAGAAGAAAAACAAAACCTAAATTTGACAGATATAATAAAATGGTTCCTGCAAAAGTAACCACTATGATCATTTTTAAATATTAAATGTAATCCATATTTTGCCACTATGAAGAAGCTAGGGTCCTTTCTGTTTAGAAAATCACCAGGCTCACTGCTTAAATATAGCTTTAAATATTTAAAAACTTTTCAGAAAGCTAAAAATCCTGGAATCACCATTCTATGATAATATATAATCTGTTCACTTAATTAAAATTAAAATATATTTCCAAATTTAGTTGCAAAATTTACTACTTAAAACAAGATAATACTCAAGATAAAAAGAAAAAGATAACATCCTACTGACTTTTGGTGACTAGTCTATCCTGATATGGGTCACAGTGGATCAGTCTCAGGGCACACATCCACACACTCATTTATACCTTAAGGCAATATGTCCAACCCAATACATCAATTAGATAAAAGACAAAAAACCAAAATACAACCACATGAACATGAGAAAAAAGGACTATAAACTTTTTAGCACCAATTTTTAATATCATAATACAAATTGTTTTATTATTATTCCAAATTACATTTTGTATTAAAGATAAAAAAATTATTTTTCAGATCAGCAGTGGCCAGTTTAATTCCTGACAATATAACACTCAGTTGAATTAATTCCCAGCACCTGGCTTTAATATTCTGATCCTGAAGGCTTTCATTATGAGGATATGGTATGTTATATTATAGTTGGACATTAACTCTGTATGCTGGTGGATATTTAGACCCCCTCTTGAGTTTTGACCCACCATACCACTGCGGTTATGCCGCTGTACTGTCAGAGCAGACAAGCAGACCTTCCACCCCTCTCTTATGCTCCCTCACACACACACACACACGCACACACACACACCACATACACCACAAAACACATACATTCCCATGTGGAATATGTCAATTCCTATCCCAGAACCTCACAAAAACAGAAAAAAACTAATGAACGAGATAACCTTGAACTTTTCCAACTTGTCAGCAACAAAATGTGCATGTTTACTTTAACAAGTTTACTAAATGCAATTATTTACAGAGTGTTATATGCATGTGTGAAAGCAAAAATTCAAGACTTTTATCCCCAGGGATGAAAAACTAAAAAAAAAAAAAAAAAAAAAAAAAGCTGTTATTTAGAATGTTTTGCGTTGCACAAGTGTATTACCGAAAACACTACAGAGTGTGTCTGAAAGATACTTTTTGCTGCTGAATTCCAGCATGTGGGATTTTCACATTATCCACAATCAAGGCAGCTGTGGTGACATAATCAATAAAGCAAATTAAATCAGTCTTAAAAGAGCACAAGCGAAATTCTGTCTACACCATATGCCTCTTTTGATCTTATGGACTTCAGTGATCACATCGCAATTAAATGCTGAACTGAAAAAATTGTAAATCTGGCACACTGAGAAAGAGTGGCAGTACTAAATACAGTTCACAAACTGCAATGAATATTCAGAAATACAGGTAGTGTATAGTCTGATTTTCATTAGCCTCAGTTAAACAATTCAATACATTGTCTGAAATTTTTTATTGCTAAATTATTTTGGGTTTTTTTCTGGTTGAGGAAATGAATTCTAATCATTTTGAGCCAAATATTCAATGTTCCCGTTATTTGACTTTGTCTATAAACAAATACGTCATGAGAAATTCATAGTGTATACAATAACAAACAGACATGTTCCCACCACACTGTGGTCTGAATTGGTAATGAGGCTACTCAGCTGAAATTACATTTACATTTACAGCATTTAGCAGACGCTCTTGTCCAAAGTGAAGTACAAAAGTGTTTTGGGTTACATCATTGAGCTCAATACTTGTACAATAGATCACAAATAAGTTCACAGTGTGTAGCAACCACAAAAACTACTAAAAGAATAGCATGAATATGGAAATTAGACCAAGCATGAAGCAAACCGCTACAAAGGAGATCCCTGTAAATTGTACCAACAAAGCTGAAAAAATTTATCATTCAGTCTTAAATGTGCTAAATTAAAAATATGTGCTCTTTGGCGAGTTAAAAAGGGCTAAAATAAGTTTTACAAGATTCGTCCCTACACACTTCCAGAATTTTACTAAAAAACAAAATGCTAGCTGACTTTTGTAAACAAGGGGATCACTAAAAACAGGAAAATTACTTACAAAGAAGAGACATATGAAAACACTTTGATTGCAACTTAATTCTAGCACAGTTACTTCCACATACACCAGGGACAAATGACATAACCAGCAAACAGGAGATGAAGGCTAATCCTTTGGGCTGATAGAAAGTTGCTTCATACGGTGCAATTCATCATTCTGCAACAAGCCATTTAAATTTATCATGACCAGAAAATGAAAGTTCCTTGGCTTCTTGTGATTCATCATGTCTGACATTTTTAAATCTACAAACGGAAAAAGCAATGCATCATAGACAAGCTGATCTGGGCCACTTTAGGCAACCATTAGTGAAGGGAGCGATGGCGCTGATTGTGGCAGGGTCGTTTCCTCATTCTTACTCAGTGAGTTACTATTTACAGAATGCTGATAATCATTTAGACGCCAAACTCCAGCCTACAGATACATATCACGGAATTGCCCAGAGGGGCTCTGCTCAGGACTGCTACACTGAAATTGCAGTGGAACAGTACAGCTCATATACCTTTTTCAGAAAAAACAATGGCATACATGCAGTAACAGACAAAAGTGCATAAAATGTATAAATTCAGACACATGAGAGATGGGAGCTCATCAATCACTCTTTCTCAAGGGGGTCTACATTACCAAGCTTTGAGTCCATTGTGCAATTCGTCTTATGTAGCTCTCCTATATTAGTTTACAATCCCGGGACCTTACTTTGGCTTGGGGGTGAAGCTAAACGCTCTTCAGCAAATCAGAGATGTTTGTAATGACATTGTGACTTTGAGAAAGAGTGCAAAAAGGCAAAGAGGAAAAGAAAGAAAGAAAATGAGGGAGACAGGCACAGCACAGATGTGACTGCTCTTTGCTTTTCACATTACCCTGGCCTCTGCGTGGTTGGACTAAAGACTGGGCTCTCCATCCATCATTTCTACTCACACAGTCAGCTCAGGAAGGGAGCAGGACCCAATGGACTGCCTAACACCATACAGCTTTATCAGTGTTTCATTTCTAGTAGTTTAGCTAAGCTAGTACAGGTCCCATGTTACATAATCGAAATAACAAAATCAAATTATAAATCCTCATAGTAGGAATTATCAGACCAAGTTAATGCACCATATAACACTAGAGCACCTGACTGCAACGAGACAATGGAGTTTATGTATAACTGCTCCCTGGGATGTTAATCCAATCCTGAAATAAGCACCCTAACCCTTCACAGGGTGACCCTATAAAGCTTTCTACATGACTCAACAGATGAAACACTCCACTTTAAGAGCATAGGGAACGACTTGGACGCATTGCTCTACATTGTCACATCTGCAAACTATAATAAAAGTTGTTTAAAATGAGGAGCTTTTTTCCCCATATATTTTACTAAAGGACAAAATATATCTTTAAAAACTGGGGACATTAGAGTTGAAGGTCAAAGAGGGTTCAGTGATAGAATGATAGATAGGAAATAATAGCCTTATAAATAAACTTTTTTCCAGTAGCAAGTAACCAAATGAATTGCTATACCTTTCCAACAACAAAGTTACAATTATTGACAGCAAAACATTTCTTACTATTTTCATATTTAATATTTTAACTGGCGCGGCAACATAGTGGTTAGCAAAGTCGTCTCAGAGCAAGAAGATCCTGGTTTCATCTTCGTGTCAAGGGGTCTTTCTGTGCGGCGTTTGCATGTTTGCAAGTTTCCTCCCACAGTCCAAAAACATGTACATTAAGTTAATTGGTAATTCTAAATTTTCCATAGTACTGCGTGTGAGTGTGTGTGAAATTTCGTCTTTGTGTGCCCCTGCCATGAAACAAGGCATAGAAGATGAATTTAATTAATCAATAACTGAAAGGCGGGCGACATGGTGGCGTAGTGGTTAGTACAGTCCCTCACAACAAGAAGGTCCTTGGTTTGAATCCCGGGCTTGGGTTCTGTCTGTGTGGAGTTTGCATGTTCTCCCCATGCTCAGTGAGTTTCCACCGGGTACTCCGGTTTCCTTCCACAGTCCAAAACATGTGCAATAGGTTGATTGATGACTTCATATATGTAAATGTGAGTATGTGTGGTTGTGTGTCAGTGGCCCTGCGATGGATTGGCAAGCTGTGTACCCCCTGCCTCTTGCCCTATGTACGCTGGTCTGCTCCAGCAGACCCCCTTGACCCCAAGTTTGAAAATAAGCGGGTATAGAAGATGAATGAATGAATAACTGTACTGTACTGAATGAATGTACTTTAGTTTAATTGCTGATTCTAAATTTCCCATAATAGTGAGTATATGCAGCCCTGTGATGGTGACCTGCCCAGGGTGTATTCCTCCTACCTTTCACACTTCAGTTAGCTGGGATAGGCTCCAGCAGACCCCTGTTATACCCCTGTGCATATAGAAAATAATTAAATGAATGAATTAGTTAATAAATGAGATCACTAAAAAGATTTTTATCCCAGTCGTACTATCTGCATTTTTTTTTTTACTGGTGTGTGTGTATGTGTGTGTGGAAGGGTGAGATGATGAGTATCAGTGTGTATGTGTGTAAGTTTGTTTGTGGGTGTTCACACACAAGCATGCACAGTTGCAAAACCAGTGAAAACGGCTCTGTCTAAAATTGCATACAACTTAAGTATGTACTACATTTAAAGAAATATGCACTTCTTGACAATACTGTGTAGTGAATTTATGGTTTATATAATACATTTTGGAAGTACTACAAGATTTAGAGAGATGGAAAATAGAAAAAGTTAGAAAAAAATTATCACTACTTTTTCTCTTTGAGGGAAAAGTAAGTGGATCTTCTCCATGTTAATTGTAATCTCATATCAACACATTCTACCATAACATAAAAGTATTTTAGATTAGTGTACAATGTTCCCAGCATCACCAAGCCACCACTGTGGGCTTCCAAGCAGGGCCCCTTAACCCCCAATTGCTTAGTTGTAAGTCGCTCTGGATAGCGGCTTCTGCCAAATGCTGTAAATATAAATGTTTTAGATTCTTGTAATAGGTGGGTATAGACAATTAATAGATTAACTGAATGATAGGATGATAGGACCTATATGTTAAGTGACTTTCTCATTCTCCTGATTCATTCCCCTTCTTTTTGCTGCAGATTTTTTTTATCTGGCCTAATAGACATAAGGACAGGATGCATTTTAAACATATTATTGTTTCATGAGATGCATCGGTAAAAATGTAACCAGTGTTGTTGGGTAACGTTATGCATGGGGCGGCGCAGTAGCGCAGTGGTTAGCACGGTCGCCTCACAAGAATAAGGTCCTGGGTTCGAATCCCGGGCTTGGGGTCTTTCTGTGCAGAGTTTGCATGT
>JAOTQW010000041.1:8155823-8168627 GCA_026260075.1 Sisor rabdophorus | reverse complement strand
TGTAGAGTACAAATAAGCCCCAATTTTCAATGATTTTTTATATTAATGGTCTGGACATATTTTAGCATATATATATAGTATAGTATACAGTATATTTGGTACACATTAAAATATCTAATAATGCACAAAATTATAACTCAAAATCTACAAAAAGGCTATTTGGTTTAAGAAATAAATGCTAAATGCGTTTCATTTTTGTCATTGATTGTGAACATATCTCAAACATTCTGGGTTTTATGCTATCTAGTGGTTTAAAAAAAAAATAAACTGCCTTGTGCTGTGTACCGTGTCATGTATTGACTCAAGAATGTACTTTAAAAATTGTATGTTGTATTATTCTTGAATGCTATTATTTCCAAAAAGGTTTCAAGTGTGTTTTGGTCAGTATGAATTGTTGTTCTGGTTTTCAGGGTTTTTTTGTGCACTAATAATGAATGTAGATGTGTTTAGTACCCTGCAAAGAAATTAAATAAACAAGAACTGAAACATCTTATGGTGGCGCAGTGGCATAGTGGTTGGCAATGTTGCTTCACAGCATGAATGTTTCAGATTTGTTCCCTGGGCAAGGGGTCTTTCTGTGAGTTGCCTGTTCTTCCTGGCCTTGCCTGGGTTTACTTTGTGCACTCCAGTTTACATATACATGAAAACATGTACATTAGGTTGATTGATGATTATATATTGCCCATAGTGTGAGCATGTGGGGTTGTTCATCTATGTGTGGCGACCTGTTCAGGTTGTAGCTAGTTGTTGTTTGAAATTCAAATGTTATTTGTCACATACATGATCATATTGTAAATGCTTCTTTGACTAAATCAACTTCAAAAAGCGATCAATAGAATAATCAATTAATAAAATATGGTAAAGAGGATATAAAATAATACAAATATAACAAATATGTAACAATAAATAGGGCAGTACAGTGGCGTAGTAGGTTGCCTCACAGTAGAGGTTTGCTTGTTCTCCCCTTGCTCCCCGTCTACATAGAAGTAAATTTGAGTGTGTGTGTGGTTGTTCTGAGGTGTGACCCTGCGACTGGCGACCTGTCCTATGTGCACTAGGATGGCTCTAGCAGTCCCCCGTGATCCAAAGATAGAGAATAAGCGGGTATAGTATTGTTTAGTGCAGTATAGATAAGTATTGTGTGTTGTGCGGTCCAGTGCCGAAGTTCTGTGCATGTGAGTGTATGCGTGATGGTTCATGTGTTTTCCTGGTTGAGGGCACCGAATAGCCTGCGGGGAAAAAGCTCCTCCTCATTCACTCTGTGTTTGCTTTCAAGGAACGAAAGCGCTTCTCTGCAACAGATAGGAGAAACCGTTAGTTGGATGACTGAAGTCCTTTAATATCTTCCTGACTTTGATCCAGCACCGCTTGCTCCACTTGCGGTAGATAAAAATGAATCAAATGGCTGACATATGAGACACATCTTAGATGTTAAATATTAAAGCATATTAAATATTAAAGCATCTTCTTGGTGACAGTGCTTTGTTGTATGTCAGTTATCCCTACAGTTCCAGGTGCTGTCAGCTGATACACAGTCTGTCTGCACGAGGTCCGAGCACAAAACACACACACACACACACACTATCAACCAGAGGAGATAAAAACCAATCTCATTACTGGTCGCGCACTTCACCTGCAATATCAGGCACTTTAAGCCCCTAGAAGCCTGGTTAACAGGCAAAGGTCAATAAGATAAATTGAATAATGCATCAGTGCAATGACGCATCCCTTCCCAAAACAGAGATGTTTATATCAGGTTCCAAAAATAGTACGGTTGCTGTTTGGAATTTGTCATGGTAAATGTGTGTTTTATTTACAGTGATTTCTTTCTGTTCAGATCAGGATGGTGCAGAACCCAGCGCAAACTCTGTCTCTGCACTCAACCTGTTGCGACTTTCCTACCTGACGGGCCAGCAAGAGTGGATGCAGCGCTCTCAGCAACTGCTGACCGCCTTCTCTGATAGGCTGATGAAGGTGCCCATTGCCCTGCCTGATATGGTCCGTGCTCTAATGGCACATCACTACACGTTTAATCAGGTATTCAATGCCAATCATGTTGGCATATTTATACAGCATTATAAAGATACTTATATATTTCACAGTATTTTCACATTTCAAATAAAGATACACTTTCATTGCTATCTGTTTAGATTTTATTATATATGCAAATCATCATAAACCATTTAATAATTTATTTTTGTATACAGTATTTCCATACTTATTCATACTTTATGGGCAGCGCGGTGGCGCAGTGGTTAGCACCGTCGCCTCACAACAAGAAGGTCCTGGGTTCGAATCCCGGCTGTGGGTGGAATACCCTGATTAAACCCACACAAGAACGGTGAGAACATCCACAAAACTAACACCACACAGTAAGGCCTAGGAATTGAACCTGGCAACAGTACTGCAACAGTGCTAACCACTAAGCCACCATGCTCCCTGTCTTAATTATATGTTTTTATTCATTTATATATAATTTATTTTTATTTTTTTGTAATTTAAGAATTACTCTACCATTCGATGTGCTTAGCATGGTGACAAACATTCTCAAATATTTTAGTGGATTAAGAAAATTTTAATTATGTCAGTACAGCAATGAAAGACTCCTGTCTTTCACTGCCGTGAATCTGCTATCTCATGCATTTTGATTGTCCCTGCTATTTGTGGTCAGTGATGTCTTGCTTTTTCCAGAGTTCCATGGTTTTCTTTTTTGCAAAAGTAGACACTCATAACCATTCCCTTTTTTATATAAGGACATATATGCAGCACTGAATTAACTTTTGTTTTTACGAATTGAAAACTGAGGTATTGCCTGTGGAATTAAACACCAGCAAGATAGAGGAATTCATCGAAGGAAGAGAAATAAGAAACAAATAGTACAGATAAAGACACCTGCCCACCTTATTACAGAAACAGACAAGCCTAACCCTCTTTGTTGCGACCCTGTTTTTCCCCCCTGTTTTTATTTCCCAGATAGTTATCTGTGGTCAGCCTGATGCAAAGGACACAGCAAGTCTTACCGCTTGTGTCAACTCTCTATTTCTTCCCTATAAAGTAAGTCTTCTTAGCTTTTTGGTATTTATTTATGCTTTTTCTAATGCATTATTATAAATGCCTAAAATATAGTATATATTCATTTTATTTATGTTGTTGATAAGTGGGGCAGATCAATATCACCCAGATGAGTACATGGTGTTTTGCATCAAAAGTGAGTGTATAGCATTTCACCTGCTTATTTTATGCCTCAGGCAGGAAATTTCTAAGCCACTTTAATAAAGTCCAGCTTGTGGCTACAGTAGCTGGAAGCCTGGCCATCATCCCTTGACCCTATGCTTAGAAGGAGCGTCTTTTAATATCCATCAAGTTTTATTTTCTACGTTGTCATTTTTATTTGATTTTTGTTTAGAGATTAATATTGCTAAGCTCAAGCTTGTGGTGTTGCCTCATAAAACTGTAGCCCCACTTTTTTGTTTAGAATGATGTGTGAAATCTAATTTTAATGAGTAAACTGAAGTAATCACACCCAAGGGACAGGTTGTTAGATTTCATGCAAAGGTGAAGTTGGGACAATGGCTGCATAGGGCAAAGGGGATTCGGGTGTCATTAGTAAATACGTTGCAGTTACTATAGGAAGCAACCAGAGGCCTGGCTTTGTGCTTTTTTTCTATCTTTAACATAAAGGTCATCACAGCTCATAGATAGTATTTTTAATATTTTTGCCCTTTTCCCCAAAGTCTACACATAAGGCCTCTTAAACAATAGCTGTGACAAAGAAAACAAACAGAAACACACAGAATATGTCTGGCCTTTTGGTTTTTTTACTGCTACCTTACATACTCTGGGTAAAAAAACCAACATGGGTGTTCCTTTTTTTATTTATTTCTACTACGTGGGACTGGAGGTTGTTATGAGTTATAAGAATATCCTTTGAAAGGATAGCAAAGCTTCATCCTCTTTATTAGTGAGGCAAATAAAAAGAAATAGATTCTAAAATAGTAGTTTTATTATGCTGTCTTAGTAGTGTTTTTTGCTTCCTTCAATGTTGATATTTCATTTGTTTACAACGCTGTACGTTAACAGAAATGTTCTTATCTTATCTGACTTCACATTGGGTTTGATAGCTGCTATGCTTCTGCGCCTGTGGCTGGACTGCACAGAATTCAGTCTCTTCTCAGCCAGTCTTTTTGAATCAAGGTTTTGACTTGACTCATAGCTGTAAGGATTCACTATGTGGGACACAGCATGTCAGCTTCTATAAGCGGGTTGCCTTGTAGTAATACAGAGCTTGTTTCTGCCACACTGTCCTATTGCCGTCATTTTAATTGGGCTCTTTTGTCTCCACCTGACTTTTCACTACAAAATGGCAGTTAAGACTGAATTATTATTTTAGAAGTGTTAAAGAATTTTAAAGTAAAACAACTGAATAAATTTACTGATCTACGTTTTTGTTTAATGTCATATAGTCTTAAATCACAAATACTTAACTGAAAGTGGCTGCCCTTGTAACAATAACTTCGAGTAGCAGCTCCAGATAGTGAGAATGCAAGAACTGTCCAAAAATGATGTGGCAATATTTAAGTGCTAAATGTAGCTTAAAGTACTTTAGGAAAAACACTGCTCTAGTTAAATTGCCTGCTTCCCCATAGGGAAAATGGTCAGCCATGGGACTTCCAGCCAGTCTGGCTACACCTGCACTGGACCCTGGTGACAGGGCTATTCTATTTACAGGGCATCACGTAGAACTGTGTGGCCTTAACCGCTTACTTTACGTGGTGCATGCAGTTTAGCTAGGCCATCTGATACATCCATCAGTGGCGCCAGCGGCGAGTGTCATGCAGCCGGAAAGATGGTTTACCTCCGACCACTACACCTCCTTTAGCCAGCCACAGCGACCTCACCTAGAATATGCCAATTGGATCCCTGCAGGTTCCAGTGGTCAGATATCTGGGGGCTTAGTGAAGCCTGCCTAGTGGCTCCCAGTGTTTTTTTAGAACCATTTAGCTTGGCTATACAATATAGCTTGCTACACACACTCCTGCACGTACTCGTTACCACACACAATGTTAGAATGAACGACAGATCGCATACATAACCAGACAGGGGATCGCTTGGTTACTTATGATGGAGGGTTATCTCAGGGTTTGTAATTTGGCTCCTTGGGAGCAAATTCGTCAACGGTCTATTTATTCCCAGTAGTTCAGGTGTGACTGATTATGCAAATTATGCTCAACCGATTTCATTGACCTTTTTAAATATTTAGAGGTGTATCGGGCTCCCAAAAAGCGACCCCTTGTGTAGTCTCTTGACACAACTCTCTGTTCCTCCATCAGGGTAGGAGGGTTACCATACATTACCAAGTTGATTTCCTAATGGCCTAAGTTCTGAAATTATGTTTAACAAAGCCTTTTTGCATATTCTAAGCTATATCCCCTGTCTAAACAGTTTATGGTGATGGAGAAGTGATTTGCTTTAAGTGCATATAAACTTTTAGGGCTTTCATCTAGAATGATACAAATGTTTCTGCAATTCACCTGATTTGTGGAATGCCAGAATTTATATTTCTGCCTCAATTTAGTCATGTATCTGTGTGGGCTCAGAATGTTAACAGGTCTCACGGTTTCATTGGATATGATAATGATGGGACCTTAAATGATTGCCTAGACACAGCTGAGCAGAAGGTTATGAAAGCCTGCAGTAATGAGTTAGTGATGCTAGTTGAAAGGAGATTGAATAGAATCTCATCTGCCCTGGTGATGCTAAAGAAATCCAGCAGCCTACGCAGGTTCCTATTCCGCAGATGCTAAGCCTCAGATGGGCCCCAGACAGAATTGTTTGCTTCATTGACTGAGGTATGACCGGCAATCTCATCTCTGGTGCAGATTGCACAGTTAAAATAGATTACTTTCTTTTATTGAGCTAAACCTATAAGCAAATCATCTGTCTTATCTTCAATCCTCTGTAAGTGCAGCTACGTATATCTTTTAAACATATATATTCGTCCTAATTTGGCATAGACTCCTGGGTTTATGTCTATTTATACAATATAGCCTATTATATTCTTCTATCCACATTTTCACAGTAGTTAAACACTTTTGTATTATATATCTCTATATATTGATATATAGAGATAGGGTTCTGCTGGAGCCTTTCCTATCGCACATAGCACAGGAGGCAGGGGTTCACCCTGGACAGGTCGACAGTCCAACATAGGGCGACACATGGAAGAACAACCACACACACACAAACACTCACTCACTCACTTCTATGGGCAATTTGAAATCATGAGTTAACTTTATGTACATGAAGTATTGAGAGGAAACCCCCGCAAGCACAAGGAGAACATGCAAACTCTGCACAGAAAGATCCCTACTTGCTGAGAAGCGACTTTGGTAACCACTATACCATCCAATAGTGATGTTAGCCGTGATCGCAACGAATCAAAATTTCATTAGTGCAGCTGAACATTATCCTGTTGGTTATCTTTTATAAAATGGCAGAATTTTCAACATGCCACTTTGATTGTAAGAAGGCCACCTCTGGTAGAGAAGCATCGACTAGTTGAGCTTTAACCCTGGATTTCTGAGAAAGTTTATTATCATATCATATTTATTATTTAATATCATATCCAACAAAATGTTCCCTTATGTACTTAGCTGCAGTGTGAAATACAGTCAACATTTAGGGTGAAATTCTGCAGAGTCAAGTGCTAAAAAGCTTGTGTAGCTGCAAACATCAAAACACAGCATGGTAATGGCTAACCCTGTCTAAATACTTTTTTGTATGGTATGTGCCAATGTAAGAGATTGGTCAACTATCTAAAGAACTGTTTAAACAGCCATGCTTTGAATTACATTTAAATTTCTGTTATTTAACATATTTATTTAGAGCAATTGATTCACTTATTTATTTATCTTTTATACTTATTCCCTAACTCAGAGTCACAGAGTCTTATGGAGCTTATCACAGCTTTTTGACAGGCTAAAGGGGTCAAGCATTTGAAGTTATCTCTTTAGTATGGCGCAGTAGTTAGCATGATTACCTCACAGCAAGGAGACCATGGAAGTTCTGGGTTCGATTACTGGGCAAAGAATATTTCTGTTGCGAGTTTCCATGTTCTTCTTGCACTTGCGTTGGTTCACTCTGGGTAATCCAGTTTCAATAGGTCAATTGGTAATGCTAAATTGCCTATAGGAATGTGTGACTCTGCAAAGGACTAGCGACCTATCCAGAGTCTACCCCTATGTGCACTGGGATAGGCTCCAGCAGACCCCAGTGACCCCGAATTACTTATTTTCATAAAGTTGCTTTAATACCCCACTAACCTAAAGCAAAGCATCACAAAAAAGTTGTAATCATTTGTGCTAGCTTGTGTGTAAGGTCATTCTAAAGGCCCCTCACATGCTCCAAATTCACACAAAATAAGCTCATTTGTTCATGCTTAGTTTGTGCTGAGTTGGTCTTAAAAATGTTACACATTAATGGCGATGATGTCACCAGCCAAACTGTTCCAAACTGACCTAAAATAAACACAATCGTTAGTGCTTCATTTGAGCTTATTTTGGCAAACATAGATTATGCATGGGGGCTGAATAACCTCAGAATCACCTTATAAATGTTTTTTTATATCAGCATAAACAAAAATGTTTATAGCAGAAGCAAAGTACAAATGATAAAAACAATTTGGCATGATTAGCATTAGGTAGAGAGGGCAACTTAATGCAAGTGTCGAAGGTTGGGGACCTCCACAGGGGCTCAGTTCTTATGGCAGTTTATTGATGCTGGGTGCTAGATAAAAACAGAGAAAACATACTTTAAATTTTTACATAATTCTGTTAAAATATTCACAAGAGAGGTCAAAGAAGAAGGTTGACTGAATTGAGCTAAATGGATAAATAAATAAATAACTACAACCCAAGTAACTACAGCTTACAGATGTTCTGAGCAAAAAAGCGTCCCATAACACACAACCCACTACACAGTAAGGTGGATGGACTACAATAGCAGCAGAAGATCACAGAAGGTTCCTCTCCTGGCAGTCAAAAGTAGGAATCTTGGTCTACATTTAGTCATATTCTATATCTGCCTATTCTCAAGCTTATGGTCGCAGGGGTCTGCTGGAGAGACAGGGGTACACCATGTACAGGTCATCCCACTCCCATTCACTACTATGAACAATTAAGAATCATCTATCAACCTAATGTACATGTTTTTGGGCTGTGGGAGGAAACCACAAAAGCACAAGGAGAACATTCAAACTCACCACAGAAAGCGCCACCGCCCCCTTACTAAATCCAGATAGATTCATTCATTAATTCACCTTCTATACCCGATTATTCCTGCTGGAGCCTATCCCAGTGCACATTGGGCGAAAGGCAGGGGGTGCACCCTGAACCCAGTCTTTCGCAGTGCCACACACACACAGACACAACCACATGCACTCACACTCACTTCTATAGTCAATTTAGAACCACTAATCAAAATAATGCACATGTTTTTAGACTGTGGGAGGAAACCCATGCAAGTGTGGGGAGAACATGCAAACTCCACACAGAAAGACCCAGTGCTTGGGATTTGAAACCAGGACCTTTTTTTTGTTAGGTGACCATGCTAATCATTACGCCACCGTGCCACCCACCAGATAGATGAAATTTGTAAAAAATTTTCTCATTCTAGTAATGTTTGATGTGAGCATCAGATAAAGAGCTGAGTCTGTATTTGTATTGTCTCTCATAGCCACACCTTTAAACTGATAGCAAAAGGTCAGGAATCCTTCAGCCTTCAGCATACCTTGTCATCCCGATAACCAGTAAATTATTATTTTATTTACATCTTTAAAAATTTTCAAAACCAAATATTGCTACTAAAACCCGAAAGGTTAATTTATCAATCAGACACCCTTAGATGTCTACAGGCAGACTGTTAAACAACATACATCCTGGACACACCCAACAGACATCATCCTAGACATGACTAAAGGATGAATTTAAACTCCTGAAATTTCCAGCTAACTGTGCCGTTTGCATTCATTTTTCAGCCAGCGTTTTATGGCCAGGTTGTCTGTGGATATGACTAGTATCAGGATACAGTAATGCAGTGTGCTTCTGCCACATGTTTGTTTGATTGGAAAGTTACATGAAAGAGCAGGTATGACATATCTGTATGAACATTCATTCATTCATCTTTTATACACACTTATTTCTCTGGGTCACAGGGGTCTGCTGGAGTCTATCCCAGCGCACATAGGGCGAGAGGCAGGGTGTACACCCTAGACAGGTCGCCAATCCATCGCAGGGCCACACATACACACAACCACACACTCACGCATTCACTCCTAAGGGCAATTTAAAGTCATTCTTGTTGTGAGGCGGCTGTGCTAACCACTACGCCACTGCGCAGCCCGACCTGTATGAACAAATTTTATATAATTAATTGTTATAATGTAATTCCTGGATTCAGTGTTCAAATTTGTTAAGGTTGCCATATATAATTACACATTAGCTGTCTATCTTTGAAAACAGTGTCTATCAACGCAACAGTTAAACGAGGTCCACATGTCGGATGCCTCATGAGCTCAGTAAAAACATAACAACAGATAATGAAATCAGTTATGGGCATGAGCTTCACCTGTGTATGTTGACAACTTTAAGCTATCTGAAAAAATATTGGAATTCCCGAGACTAATTGACTGTGTGTGTGCAGGAGAATGAGCTGACAGAATGGAAGATGGATATCACTGGGTGAACGTAATGATGGAAATCATGGTTTAGATAACTAAAGCAAATTGAGGGGCACTACTAGGTATGTTTTGAGATCATGACAGCTTGAAGTTGGGAATCAGTTTGCAAGATAAGCATTAGGGAGAGGCTAGACAGGCAAAAAGGTGTAAGAGAGGGATGGATTACAATTCTCTGTAAGTAATGGAAAACATGATGACTCACAGTACAAATAAACAGATTTATTATTTCATGTTGTTGCTCATCTGGCTGGTAAGATCTTTAATAATTTTTTTTTTTTTTTGGAATTGCTCATAGTATAGAAGTTACAGAATTGTGTCTTTTTACCCAAGTTTCTCTTGTAACATGTGATTAATTGAGACAATGTTTAACCTTTCACACTCTTTTATGCGAAGGTCCTTCTCTAAGCTTATAATGTCTCTTAATATTCTGTATAATAGAATAAATAAATAGTCTGCATGTAGTATTTTCACTGCCACCCTGGTGGCAGTCATTACTCTTTGAGTCTAGATTTTGACATTCTACGTGATGTCTCCTCATATCTGAAAGAAAGCTCCGGCCTGCTAGCAAAGGGGTCATGATGTAGACTTATCTAGGGATACCGAGTTACAATAAAGTTCTAGCCCTTAACACCAAGCACAAGTGTTGTTGCTTGGCTGACTGAATAATACAGCTCTCAAAAATTCAAAGTTGATACCATGACTGTCAAAAGATCTCAGTGTGGAATTTCATTTTCTGGCTAGGAGAGGTGAACAAAAAGCAAATGGATTTGTTGCTTTACGGCTGACTAGCTTCTTCAGGTCATGAAGTTTTTATGCTCTGAAATAACCTCTGTCATATTTTACAAAATTCTTTTTTAAGTGGGTCTGTTTTGTTTCCCTTCAGTCACTCTCTGCTTCAGGGTAGTGCTGACTTCTTCACTATTATTATTTCATGTTGCCCGAGTATGCTTGATTCACTCCTGCTGCGGTTGTATGGGCTAATACCAATAAGATTTCCCTTTGGCTAAAGAGCTAAAACTCAGTGTGACTACCCCACTGGCCATCCCTGCTGCTATGCTGTAGTAAAGCATTGACTGTCAGCCAGCTCTCTGTCTGGCCTTATCCTTGATTGAGTTATTTCAGGCTTTTCTTTCTCAA
The DNA here is from genome assembly GCA_026260075.1 of Sisor rabdophorus. NCBI lineage: Eukaryota > Metazoa > Chordata > Actinopteri > Siluriformes > Sisoridae > Sisor > Sisor rabdophorus. Next base: position 8,157,754 of record JAOTQW010000041.1, on the reverse strand, counting down.
TAAAATTGGTGAGAAGTGAATCCACAGACAGCATCCAACTTTTGAAAATCAATAAAACTGCGTTATGAATCATTGAATTTTATTGTTTGCATTGTTTAGGAGACCAATGTAATAAAAGGTCAGGGTAATGTGATCATTGTTCATTAAGTATCTAAAGATTGTATTGCCCTGTGATGGACTGGCAACCTGTTCACGGTGTACCCCTAAGTGCGCTGGGATAGACTTCAGCAGACCCCGTGACCCCGGATTAGGGAATAAGTGGGTATAGAAGATGAATAAATTTAGTTCTATTTGTCCAGCGGTTTTCATTACAAACATTATCCTAAAACGTACAATGGAATTTGGGATACTGAACAAAACTTCAGATGAACCAGACTCACACAGAAGCTAGCATAAATTTACACTTATGAGGGCAGAAGCCCGCATTCAGAGCGACCTTTATTTTTTTAACACAACAGCAATTGTGTGTTATAGCTGAGAATTTAAAAGTTTCTCAGAATGTATGTGGCTGATGTCATTGTTATTACACCACTTTGTTATTATCTATCATGGTTTGTTACTAACCACATGCAAATTATTATGTCTGTTTTTAATTTTTTATCTCTCCTAAACATTTTCTTTAAAAACTTTCTTAGTGATGTGTTTCTCTTATACTCTTCAGGTTTTGATACTGGCAGACGGTAATACAGATGGTTTCCTCTACCAGAAGCTGCCTGTTCTGTCCTCATTGATTCAGAAAGAGGGTAAAGCCACTGCGTATGTGTGTCAGGATTTTACCTGTGTCCTGCCAGTCACATGCCCACAAGACCTCAGGATTCTCCTGCTAGAGAAATGAATGATCTTCAATCCGAAATTCAAGACACATTAGGAAAATAATGAGGTTGGATGGAAATAAGAAAATTAATTAGAAATTCTAATTTATACTTCTCACATTAAGACATACGATATTCTTAAATATGAAAAAGGTGTACACATCTAAACTTGGTAAATGCACTAAGTAAATGAGTACCAGAGGAAATAAATATGTTATAAACATCCTAAAACATCCTTTGGTCATGTCAAAGAAAGCTTTATTGCCAAGTAACTTTGAAGCACAAGTTACTTTTTGTGGGTTCTGGGTGGGAAAGTGAAGAAAGAAGAAACTTCTTCAGTTTCAGAAGAAACTGTTTTCATACACTACATTAAATATTGTAATATTTTACTATAGAGCCCACCTCTAGCACATAGTTTGTTTTTTGTGTGTGTCTGCTTCTTATCATCTAGTGATGGCTAGAATTTGACTTAAAGACATTTTCTTACTATGGTTGGGATTGATGATTTCCAAGAAATGCCTTAGGAGGCATGATATCTTAAGGAGTGTTTAATATGAAAGAAAACAAATAAAATTGTTCACTTTTTTCCCAAAATCTCTTATAACGTATATCGTTGGATGCCTGATCTGGACTTTGTGTGGTTAATAGGAGCTTAGGGCGTTAGTGTGATGTGAATGGCAAGCGGCAACACAGCTGTGAGTAAACCGATGAAAACAAAAGAAACTAAATTGAAACCATAAAATAAAACTCTGGCATTGTGTCTTTTCCACAATATTTTCTTAATAGAGACAGAACAAGAGACAGACAGACAGAAAAGCTGCCCTACCCATTAATCATAGCACAGAGAGTAGAACCAGACAATTTGCCATCAATGGGTAATGATTGTCATTGCCAACTCTCTTTGCCAACTTTTTCTCTGCTCAACTCTTTCTCTGGCATCCTGGTCGCCTCTTGGAATCACATTTTCCAATAAATATGAACTGGTAAGAAAGCTTTTACCAAGCAAGCTGGTGGGGAGGGGCTGTATTCTAGTTCTGTCCTGTCCACTTGTCAGTTAGTACTAATCATTTTCATTTCATCTTCTTTACCCGCTTATTCCCGAATCCGGGGTCACGGGGG
>JAOTQW010000041.1:8129116-8143383 GCA_026260075.1 Sisor rabdophorus | reverse complement strand
TAATGAAAGCATGAACTAGTTTTTCGGCGTCATTGAGTGACAGTAAATGTCTTATCAACCATTTTTTGCCAGCTATATTTTTATAGGCTTATTTCTCACTGTTTAGTACATTTGCTTTAGCAGTCTGAGGTATTTGGCTGCTCAATTATGATATTATAATCTATAAAAAAAGACAATTCTAAGCACAACTTTTTTTCCCTTTTTCATTCAGTCTACTTTTTTTCTGTTAAACCTTTCTTTCCTTATTGGACTTGCAAAACTGTTTTTCACCATAGGTGGCAGTGTGGTAAAACCTCAGAATGGTGGTCCTGCTCTACTGGGAAGTACAGTGTCATGCTCCATCAGCTTGAACGTTTCAGTGCCGGTGTGAAGTGAATTATAAAACTGGTTCTGTTCATTTCGATTTCAGAGTATGTTTGGAATATTATGTTTATTCCATCTCCATCAGACTTGTTTGTTGGGATTACCTCTTTTTCCCCTTTCTGTTATTATGGTGTGTGTGTGTGTGTGTGTGTGTGTGTGTGTGCTGTCACGACATATTTTCACCAGATGCTCAAAGACAGTAGACTGCTTGACTGCATTAAAAAACATTCCAGCCTTATTGGGGTTTTGTATGTTTGTTTGTTGATTCTCTGTTAGGACATTGCATTACATACACCACAGCCGTCATATACACAATTTGCATCCATCAACTTTAGGCTGTTAAAAAGAAGAATTAAGACAATTGGTTTATTACTAACATATTTTCACATCTGATACTCGTATGAAATGTAAGCTTTTTATAGAATTCAATACAATTGTGTACTATTTAAATGTGTTGCATACAAAATATTTCACGCAAGTATGTAAAGCTAAATATTTTATTGTCTGTATCACCTGTGTTTTCCTATTGCTTTTTAATGCATATAATAATAACAATAATAATGATAAGCTTTGTCATACAACTGTAAAAAAATCAATTAAAATTCCAAGTTTTTCATTGGATAACAGTAAACAATACAATTCCAGATGTGTCGCCTTACCTTATGAGTGACACTTTCTTCATCTACTCAAAGCGCACGCTGCCTTTTACCCGCTTTTGATTGGTTGACGCACTACAGGGAGGGCGGGGACTGAAAACTGAACCCAAATCAAGCTGTGAAGCCGTTTGATGGGAGCTTTCGTGCTTTTAGACCGCCGTTGCCGACTAGGTGAGAACGTTGAGATTTTGTTAGGTGCGTATTTTTGCAATAATGGACGAAGATTTGATCTAGAAAAACAAGCAATTCTCCCCCTTTTTCCGCCTAGGAGGAAATGTGCACCCTCCCAAAACTAATATCCGCACTTTAAGAAAAGATCAAAGATGTGTGTATTTGCAAACATAGTGGACATTTGGAGTTTGGGACCTTGTTGTTTCAGAAGAAAAAAATAAATAATATAGATATATGTATATATATATATATATATATATTTTTTTTTTCAACTTAGTTTTACCTAATGCTCTATGAAAGCGCGCGCGCTCAGCGAGGAAACGGTGGAGCTCGCAGTGGAGGATCCAAGAGTTTTCGGACGCTCGTTGTTTTCTCCATATTTTCCGTGGAGTTGCTGTCCTCTTGGACAGGTTCTCATCTTTCCTCTGACGAGAAGCTTCTCGCGCTGAGGCATCGCTGAGCTTTGCGCACTTCAGAGGGCATGTGGCTCTCGCGCAACGCTCGGAAACGCGCCTGCGCTCCAAGCATCACCTGGAAGCTCCGCGCACGAGCCTGACTTTTCGCCAGCTTTCTGTCTTCGGCTTACTTCTTTTCTGTCATTGGAAACGATCATGCGATGATTGAGCTTCGTCTGGGGTTAAAACCAGAAGCAATTAGCCAACAGGTAAGAAAATGATGGGCTGTTTGACACCCGGCTTTGTGCGAGGCTCGCAGTGCCCGTTTGGTTCATTCATCATTAGGATGATCACGGACAGATGATAACTAAAAATATGCTTGAAATGCAGAGAATCAGTGTCTGGTGTTTCCTATAATGGAGCATTGCTCAATGTGTTTTTAAACGATTCCTTATTGCTGTACTTTCTAATCGACCAACTGCCGACTTGCATTAAGTCTGTACACTAATGTCTTTGTTTAAGAGAATTTTTTCCCGGTGAGTTGCCATTAATTTACTAGCAGCTATTATTATAAAATAATGACCGAATTGTTTCTACTGCTTCTCACACTGAAAGCCCTCTGGTGATAATTACATGGTTATATAAAGGAATAAAGAATACCGTTTTCGAATCATAGAACTGTCACTTTCTATATTCACACAGCATAACAAAAAATTGTCTCCCATGTACTTCAAAAAGTTAATCTACTGTGAAGTATATTTTGGCCTAATTTAATACACGAGTTACATAATGCCAGATGCACCAATAAAACAAGTCGTTTACCTAATTATTAAATGATTAATGTTTTTTTCCTTTATTACACTTTTACATTTCAAGGAGGTAAATGATGGCTGAGGATGGAGGATATATTTCTGAAAAACACACAGCGAGAGAAGTGGATGCTACAACCTCTCTTCCCAGGACTTTCATCCGACTGAACGATCTGTCTGGTGGAAGAGAGCAAGGAGCAGAGGATGAAGCTCATGAAGGAGCAGAAAGGAGGGAGAGCGCAGAAGGACAAGTGGTTGAAGAAGCAGCTGTAGCTGAAGAAGGTGATGAGGGTTTGCCTTATCCTTCACTAGCACCTGTTGTCTTCTTCTACCTGAAGCAAAAAACACGTCCTCGGAGCTGGTGTCTGAAAATGGTCTGCAATCCATATCCTTTTATGTTCAAAGCATTATAAGTTCGCCTCACCTGGCTGGAATGGAACGTGTGTTTCAGACTGTACACACCTGTTCAGGTATGATGCATGACTGAAGCAGATTTAACTCATTTGGTTTAATATTTAAGTGTGAAAATCCCAAAATATAGAAATGAAGTTTTTGCGCACACCCATTTCATCTTATAATGATAATAATCTAGTCTAGTAATATTGGTCATTCACTGATTTCTTAAAATAAGTTTTCTTATTTGAGCTTCAGGCATGTTTGTCTATACATGTCGTAAAGATAGAGATCTGATGTTACGAACTTTTTCTTTTTACAGTAATTTTTGACTATTTGGGTATTCAAATGTAAGTCTGACAGACAGGTCGAGGGAGGTGATTTTACCTCTTTAGCCAGCAAACTTACTTTCTGTCTGTCTGGGATATTTGTGAATCTTTTGCAGACTGGGTGGCTTTTTATACAAGAAAATGTCTTATAAAAGAAAATGTAGTGAATACTTTAGATAATTCACCTCTATTATTGCCTGTGCCTCTTTTTGTCTACTGATTCTCTATTTGACACTATGTATTAAAATAAAACTTCCAGGGTCCCTGCCTATCTGTGGATTAGTCTGGGCCACGCATCCAGCCTTCACCTTGTAGCATTCATACAGTACCTGCTGGGTTGAAAGCTTACGAACCACAGCTGCTATGTTGTAGTGTGACTGCCTCATAGGTTTCCATAGATGGATTTTCAATGAGACACCTGCTGCCTGGCTAATAGTGATTATTGGCTTGAATAAGCCAATTTGGCCAAATTCAGAATGAGCTGTGGTAGGTATAAATTAATGGCGGGCCAATCAATAATGCAGCTTTATATCAAAATGTAAATAAATTTTATTCTGCTATTAAAAATCTAGCATACAAGGGCATAAATAAATAAATCCAGCATACCAATTCTCTTTGTATATCTGTATATCTTGAAGTTTTTTTAAATTATTCACTAATTAGTTGTACTGTATTTTTATTTTCTGTAAGTGGCAGAAAAAATGGTAAACTTCAAGGGACTGCTGCTGACACAGAAAACTTTGTGGTTGGCATATGAGAGTCAGGGAACATGCAGGCAGAGGGGAATGCTTCACAGTGTAGGTGCTCTGTTTGGTTTGAGATGGACTCACAGCAGTTTCTCCAAAGGAAAGAATGCTTTTTTGGACAGGCAGGCGGGCTGGACCTGATTGTAATGTCTGGGTGCAGATGCTTTGTTTTTCTTTGGAGGGAAATATGATCGCTTTTGCGGGTTCTGAAAAGCTGCCCAATCAAACACACTTGTCTTACTCTTTGCTTGTTTCTCAGTCGTCCTCACGCTCTCTCCCTCACCCCTCAGAAGCCTACATCCATGCAAAATGGTTGTCAAAGACCGCCACTGGCTTTAGGAAAAACGTGTGGTTCTTTTGGTCTGAGCTATTACAGCAAGATTGTACGTCTGGGATTCCTCAACAATAAAAAAGGGCCTGCTTGCCTTTTCACATTTCCATATTATTAAAAGGCCACTATTTTTCCTGCAGCACCCTTTTGCTTCTGAGGTCCACTGTATTTGTTTGGATTTAAAAGGAACCAAAAGGGACCTCATTAACTGAGATGTAGGAAATTCATTGTTCCTGATTTATCCTTCTACACAGATACGTAAACAATCATTTAAAATGGTCTTTGATAGAAAAAGACTGTGAATGTGTTCGCAATGTATCCCAATAAAGCACATAATTACCATCTGTACAACTAGTTAAATTAAGGTTTACCTCCGTATTAGTTTTAATTGTTAATTGTCATAAATAATATTTTTTCATTAACATTTGTAGCATTCAGCAGACAGTCTTCTAATCTGAAGTTAAGTACATCCACCATTTTTTTTCTAATTCTAAACTAAGCAGTTGAGGGTTATAGGCATTGATCAAGGGTCTAGCAGCTTGATTGTGCATGGCAGATCACCTTATATTGCTAGTACTTCCCCTTTTCAGACTGTACTTCCCATTTTCAGACTGTCTCCTTAATATTAACCAAAGCTAACTAAAAATGAATAAAGCAGTATTCATGTAGATATATCATGTGCAGACTGACCTTTTCTTGTAATATATTAAAACTGCTGCTACTTTACAGAGACATTTCCATACTTACCATCAGTGTGTTGACCTGATCTGTGGCATAAATCCCAAAGGCTTAACATTTAATGAGATTTACAGTGCAAAATTGCTGTTAAATCCCTGTGGTATCACATAATGGTTATTGTGTTAAAATACTTATTAAATGTGTAGCTGTAATTGAGTTGACATACTGATAGAAGAAAACATATATTCTCTTCTCTCTGGGAAAAACAGCATTTAAACCCAAAAGATAGAAATAGAATATTAGAAAATTTTTAAAAGACATCAACCACAAATAATTATAGATTATGTAATAAAAGATAATTGTTTTAGTCATGGGCAGCACGGTGGTGTAAGGGTTAGCACACTCGCCTCACAACAAGAAGGTCCCGGGTTTGATTCCCGGGGTCTTTCTGTGCAGAGTTTGCATGTTCTACCCGCACTTGCGTGGGTTTTCTCTGAGTACTCAGGGTACTCTAAATTGCACTTAGGAGTGAGTGTGAGAGTGTATTTGTGTTTGTGTGTATGTGGGGGGGTTGTTTGTCTATGTGGACCTGTGATGGCAACCTGTACAGGGTGTACCCCTGCCTCTCGCCCTATGTGTGTTGGGATGAATGACTGAATTAACTAATGTATTAGTCATTGATGACTTTATCCTGGGCCTGGTGATTCTTTATTTGTGTTTACTGTATTCACTCCTATAGCTTAGCTCCTAAAAGTGTGTTAAACTTCTATTGGCTGTCTGGAGGCAATTTTTTAAAATGCAGCTGTGTGAGAGAGATTGAGTAGTTATTGAATGATTTGTAGTTCTATGTCTGGAAAATTTTCACTAATGGTTTTACAAATGACTGGGAACCGATCGTTGAGGAAAATGCAGAAGATTCCTTTAGGTGTCGCCTGTTATTCTGGTTAGTACTTGACTAAAGCACGAGCAATTCTCATGGCACCACTACCATGTTTATTTAGACCAATAGCAGTAGAAAGGGATTTTTAAGGGTTTTTCCTTTTCTTTCTTTTTTTCTTTCTTTCTTTTTTCTTTCTTTCTTTCTTCTCAATTTCTTTCTTCTCAATTTCTTTCTGCTCAATTTCTTCCTTCCTTTCTCCTACCATCCCACCCACCCCATTTTTTCACCTAACTTTTATCTTTCACTAAATATTTGTTGGCTTATTTAACCTGTTTGTACAATAAAACAATAAACACTTACTTAACCAGCAGAAAATGTCTGGCCTGCAAGCTGATGAGTCTGGATTGTTTACCTTATCTGAACCTCACAAAGATTATCAAAAGAAATTTTTAAGATGCATGAAATGATTTATAGCTGGGTTTTTTTTCTCATAAAACCCCTCATCTTTCTTTTTAACTAGTACTGAAACAAGCATATAATAATGAGGACATAATGCTGCTGACTTTAAATGATATCTTATTTGCATGAAGCTAGACCACTGTGTGTGTGTGTGTGTGTGTGTGTGTCTTGTGTGTATGCCCTTGTGTGTGTTCAGTGCTGACAGCAAAACATCTTCCTTATCCCATCAGGTTGCTGTACTTTTCTTGTTAAATACCTTTGCCTCTCATTCTGGCAAACACAGAGGAGTTTTTCTCTTTTGTATGTGTTTCTTTATTAGCATTTACCAGAGCTTAGCAGAATTGTCCTAAATCTCAGGAAATGCCTATTGCTTTTCCTCTACCCTCATTAAAAGTTCTTGTCTGGTCACATAATTTAAGCGATTGCTTATTATTGTGCCAAGGACATGATTTAGAACTGGTTGATTTTCAAGGATGGAATGAGGCTTGTAAAAAGCACTGTTCATTAGGAAACATTCCCAACATGAGTGCTAGATTTTCATTCTTTTTTGAAAGTGCTTCAACTGTTGGCATCCACTGCTACTGTCTCTGTGCTCTCATAATATCAGCAGCACATTCAGCTTGGCAGCTTTTAACCTCTTATGCATTGTTACTTCTGGTCTAATTGTTACCTCATTGCCCGGTGCTATCATATTTTTGACATAGGAGAGAACGTGTTGCTATAATTATTTTCAATTAATCACAATCGAAAAGCTATTTCCACCTTTAGCTTTTAAATATTTCTGAAATGCCCCCTCCCCACACACACACACCATCATCTTTGCCTTGCTGAGGAATTGTCTCTATGTTCTGTTTAATATTTCATCATTTTACCATTCAGGCAAGATATCACATATGCCAAGGCTCTGAATATATTCGGACAGGCTCATTAGGAAGCTCTGTTAGAGCTAGTCATCTATAAGGCAGCAGTTTGAAGAGGAAGAATAGATATAATCACACATCTGCTAATCTGTACTTGAAATTACCGCTCTGTTTTATGTCTTACTGTAGATAAAAGTCTCGGTAGATAAAAGCCATTTACAGATTTTTTCACATACACAATATCCTTCTGTCTATGAGCAGTAGTATTCATCAGTAATATTCAGACAGGACTAATAGCCCAACCAATGTCCATGTACAGATTTTGACAGGACTAACATCTGGGCGTCTCTGTTTGCTGTAGAAGATCATGTGTTTAGGATGTTTAAGTAATTACAAATAATAATCATGATTTTATAAAGCTGGGTTATTATAATAAATCTATTGGAATATTTTTTTAAAACTTATATAATTGACATGTTGGGCAGCACAGTAGGTTAGTAGTCAGCGATGAAAGTTATCTTACTTACATTAGCCTGTATTTTTTAAATATTGCTTCACGGGGTACCAAATATATCTATATTCCTTATTGGTGCGCAGAAACACATTTGACAAAAAGCATTTTGGATTTTTTTTTTTAGCATTTACAGACATTCACAGGCAGTTGATGATTGAAAACCATTGCCTTTGGTGAGCCTAAATGATAGAAATATGCTTTACTTGTCACAGGTACAAATAAAGGTTCTTGTCACTTTGGCAGACAACTTCTTTCTATCTCATTATTTATCCAACCAAACAGGATTTTGCTCAGTGGCAGCTTGGTTGTGATAGGAATTCATCTAAAGTACACTACACTATAGTAACATCTGATCGGCAGTCCAGCCACTACCACCTGCCTATATACATTACAGCTTGTTCACAGATATAATTAATCATATGGAGGCACAATCACAATGAAACCGAACGGATATATTGAGTTTCAACAGTTTTACTGCACTGTTCAACACCCACCTTGAATTCCTTCACTTATCCTAGATTAGGAAGATGAGGTCAGAGCACAGTATCCTTTATAATACACTGGATTTCCATCAAAGGTTTAAATCAACAAATGAAATCCTTAACTGACTTTTTCTGTTAAGTTAATTCCTGAAGTATTATTTCCGGTATTGCCCTGCTGACACATAATTGGTTAAACAGACGTTCCTATATACATTATTAGTATATGTCAGGTTTTAAATACATTTTTTTAAAAACTAATTTATTTATTCATTTTCTATACCAGCTTTTTTCCTAAATCCGGGTCACAGCGGTTGGTTACCGGGAGTAAATCCATGCAAGTGGTGGGTCGATTTAAGGACCTTCCTGCTGTGAGGCGACTGCCACATTGCCACTGATGCACCAAACTAATGTATCGTTTATTATTTCTTATGTCTCAATTTAGTGCTGTGTAGCCTTTCGTTCTTTCATTACAACTAAACCTGTGTGCGTGTGTGTGTGTGTGTGTGTGTGTGTGTGTGTATGTGTGCGTGTTTGTGTGTGTGTGTGTGTGTGTGTGTGTGTGGATGTGTGTTTTGCAGTCTTCATCTCTGGTTTCCTTTTTATAAATCAGGTGGACTTTTCCATTCTGATTGGTAAAATCACATATAGGATACATGACTGCATAGGACATGTGATTGCATTTTGTGGTTTGACAACATAGAGAGAGGGGAAAAGATAGAAGGATAAATATAGTGATTGAGAGAGAAAGAGAGAGATTGAGAGAAAGACATAGAAAGAGAGAGAGAAAGAGAGAGAGAGAGAGAGAGCAAGAGAGAGAGAGAGAGAGAGAGAAAGAAAGGCAGGGTAGAGGATGATCTAACTAGTTTTGTGGACTTTCCACAACATTAAATGTATCTATAAATAGATTAAAAGAGCCACACGTCGTTCTTTAATAAATAAAAAGATTGTAATAGTCGGCAATTTACTTTGATCTTAGAGGAGTAAAACAACTAAAGGAAAAAAATGTATTTTCCCTAAAACAGCATGACCTGTCATGTTTATTTTTTACATAAAAAGCAGGATTGACATTGGTTTTAGTGTGTGTGTGTGTCTGTGGTGCATCTGTTCAAATGCATCCATTCAGTTTACTTGAGACTGCTGCTTCACATGATAAATTAATATTCACTGAGAAATTCACTAATGTTTTGAAAGCAGCACCCAATTCATGATGAATGTGACATGGTCACTGGATGTGTCTCTTTTCACTTTGTTTGATCTCCGACCTCTATGTTTTACTCGCTTTTTCTCTGGGCTTTTCCGTGAGATGTCTGTAAGTTTATGTAGGAAGCGGGCCAGGATTTTCTTACCAGCTTTTTCTCATTAGAGAATTGAAAGAGACTTGGGCTAAATGGAATGGCATGAGAGAGAGGGAGAAAGAAAAAGAGAGAGAGAGAGAGAGAGAGAAAGAGAGAGAGAGACAGAGACAGAGACAGAAAGACAGAAAGACAGAGAGACAGAAAGAGAGGGGTGGGGGTAGAATTTGGAGAGTGTGGGATCTATGTTGGCTAGCTTAACCAAATTCCCAAATGGCTTTTGAAGCTTGTTACCTCTATTTCTATTTGCTTTCTCTTTGTGCTATGACTGGTAAGATCAAGCCTTGACTATTCTCTAACACTTTACTAGCATGAAAGTAACAACCTATATTATTCAGTCACTGCCACAAGGTCCTGTGTGTTGTTGAGTCTTCTGTGGCTAAAAGTCTATGGTGAAATCATTCCTTACTACATTTACATTTCTGTCTCGCTTGTAACGTTTCCTTTATCTGACTTGTTTTGTGTGTGTGTCTGTTTGTATGTGTGTGAAGAGGGATTGTCACTGATCAAGAGGTGAGGAATTCCTGACTGTTTATCAATCTTTGCTGGCATGTCTGACTTGTCTCTATATCCTTTTTATCTCCTTTTCTTGAGCATGCTCAGCTGCCAAAGGCTTTAAGGTGCTGGTGATAGACCCCAGAACCGACCAGTATTTATTTGTAGCCAATCTTCAAAACAAAGCTCCAAGATTTATTTGGCTCTTTGTTTTTTCTTTCCTAATCAGAATTCTCAGTCAGTGTACAAAAAAAGAAAACTAGCAAAACCAATGTGTAGACCATATAGTCTGCAAGTATGTACTTTACCAGTATACCGACATACATGTGTATTTCCCAAACTGTTGCCACAAAACTGGAACACACAGCTGTCTGCCTTTGTATGTTGTAGCAGTACATTATTTATTTGCTGGAGTGAAAATAACTAAACCATAATAGCGAAAAGCAGTCCCCATTAACAAATAATTGCCAAAGATTGTTCCATAAAACGTTAGTGTCCTGCACAACCCAACCTTAACCCAAACACTTTTGGGCTAAACTGAAACACCGACTGAACCCCAGACCTCCTTAACAGACCCAATATGCGCCTGAGTGAACTGATAATACTCCACAATCACACTCCACAATCTAGTGCAAATAATTTATAGAAGTGTGGAGGTTAAATGTAGAAATTAATTCTGGAATAGAATGTCCCTTTCATGGACTGTAAACTGTTTAGGGTTCCCCTCCTGAACAGGTTACAGTCCATGAAAGGGACATTCTATTCCAGAATAGAATCCAGTAGACCCCTGTAAGCGGGTATAGAAAATACTTTTTCTTTATAATATCATTCATTCATTCATTCATCTTCTGTACCCGTCTATTTCCTAATTTAGGGTCATGGCGGTCTTCTGGAGCCTATTCCAGTGCACAGAGGGTGAGAGGCAGGCGTACACCCATGACAGGTCATCTAGTCCATTGCAGGGCTACACATCTAAAAACAACCATACACACTCATTCGTATGGGCAATTTAGAGTCACAGATCAACCTAATCTACATGTTTTTGGACTGTGGGAGTAAACTTAAGTACTCGAAAGGAAACCCACGCAAATGCAGGGGAAACATGCAAACGCTGCACAGAAAGACCCCATGCCCAGGATTTGAACCCAGGATCCTCTTGTCATGAGGCGATTTTGCTAACCACTACACCACAGCGCCGCACCCTCTATATTATATACTTATTTCAAATGTTTCCTACATGACAGTTATTTGCAACTAAACAGGAAAAATCATGCACTTTTTTGACATAAAGTCACTAATGTTGAGCCAACCCGCTAGATCAGCTACATAGTAGCTTTGAAAATGGTCCCTCAGGTCATACTAACTGATCTGTGAACAACACTCCTTGACATAGTGGTTGAAGCAAGTCACTTAAAATGACTAAAAGGACCTGTAAAAAAACAATAGGTCAATTGCAGACACCTTGGTTGTTTACTCATGTCAGTCTTATTGTAGAAATTTGCAAAAACACCATTTAGTTTCGACTGTTCAGAAAATTAATCAAGTGCTGAATGCCCGTCTGCCACTAGATACTTTGTTTAAGTATGTAGCTTATATGCTAATTTGCATATATTAAAATAGTGACACATTGAATCCAAAGATAAAATAAACTAAAACTGAACACAATAGCACCACTTGAGGGCTAAGTTCATTAGCAGAGAAGTGCACTTTCCTTTTTCAGCTGTTAAACAGCCCCTAAGCATGCTGCACTTGTTTGGCAGCAATTAAATTTTTTTTATTGTGTTTAAAAGATGCCTGGTTACAGCAGACATCTCTAGTCACACAGCTAAGGAAAGATTATTTTTGCTAAGTTAACAAAAAACATTCATATTAAGTGACTTAAGTGTTGCTCCATGCATTCCTGTGGTAAGATTTCATGGCTTTATCCGACCTGAACACTTACATATTTAGACTTACATTTACAAAATATGTAGCAAACTAGCCCACAGTAAATAGGAAAAAGAAGTAAAAAATGATATAATTTATGGACACAGTGGACCAATTAATTATTTAGTGTGTTATGTTTAATTAAAGGTCAGCAAAAGAATGCTTTCTTTAGGTGGAGAAAAAAAAAGAGAGGGGCCCTTGTTGCAGCCTGGACATATGTAGCATTAATCGCTTAGTGTTATATGTGTAGATAGAGTGTACATATTTTTTTTTAAATATCTACTGACAAAAATGAACAAAAATTTATAAATATCAAAAAAGATTTGCAGTAAGTTCTATATAGTGTATATATCACGTGCCACCTTCGCATATTCAACACAATCCTCTTATATTGACAGGCAGGTGCTTGTGGACATATCCGATTTATAACTGATCTATTTCCATATACCAAAATTTATAACATTTTTTAAAATTATACCATTGTGGGTCATTTCCCATCCGCACCGCATTGAAGGAAAGAATAATAATAGGGTCACTTGATACATTAGGTGTAAATGTGTATCTCTGTTCTGTGTTAAATGACATAGGAGTAAACACTGGTTTTACAGAAGTGATAAATTGAATAAATTGAATTTTTTGCTTTTCTGTATTTCTAGTTTTACTCCTCTGTATCTCCAGTTTTGCTCCTCTGTATCTCCAGGTTTACTCTTCTGTATCTCCAGTTTTACTCCTCTGTATCTCCAGTTTTGCCCCTCTTTATCTCCAGTTTAGCTTCTCTGTTCCTTTGTACTGCTCACCCTAGTAACGCCTTTTATATTTTAAACCATTTGGTTATACATGATTATTTTTAGCATTTCATTTCTGTAGGCAGGTCCTAATATTTTATGCAGTCACTTGTGGTTGAAATCTTCCCAGGATTTCTTGACTGCAGACTAATTTGTTAGTATTTTACTGGGATGTGTTTTTCAGTCTGGAACAATAATCCAGGGTTTGGTGTGTTGCTGTTACTGTATTGTGATGGGAAGAAACTTGGTGACATTTACCATTTCCAAACCATTTTCGCACAGACCTGAAATGATGACACTGGTGCTGATTAAGCATAAAAGATTTTGCAGACACCATTTTCTACCTAAATGTTAAGGCCTGAACTAAATTGTTCTTTTACCCTTATGTTATGGCATGCTAGGTGGGGATTGATTATAATGGACATGTATTATGGCTGGAAGGGTTTATAGCAGGTGTGACATTAAGGAATGTCCTCTTTCTAAATGTGCAATCCTTCAAGTTTTTCTTTGAACTTTTGAACTAATTTTTTTTACATATTTTTGTGCTTTCTTGGATCAAAGCTATCACAAGTACTTAATAATTTAAAGCCTTGCATGCAACAAGTGTACAAATCAGGCTTTGTGATCTGGGTTAGATTAACTGTTGCAGTCAGGCTTCCCCAGAACACGTCTAAATTTTTATACGGTTTCAGTTTTCGAAACCCCAACCCCCTATGCTTTATTGGAATCCATTGAGGAGCTGTAATTAAGTCGGAGGAGTTATGTGTTTGCCTTGCGATGGAGTTCTTAGTAATGTTCTTATACTTTATGTGAGAGTGTGTGTGTTTGTGTGTATTGGTGGGTATTAAGACAGGGAGGGTTAACTGGGGCTAGCCTTCTCGCCTCTATTATGTGTTGTCACACATAATAGGAGGGCAGACACAGTTCTAGTGGTTTTTCATGTCTCTCGTTAACATTTTCTTTTCAGGATTTCCTACAAGATGTGGCTACAAAAACATTTCCAGACCCCCGCCACTTAGCCTATTCTCCCCCTCCCTCTGTCAAAGAACAAAAAAGAGAGAATGAGGGAGGAAAAAGAAGGAGAAAGAAAGAGAGAGAGAGAAATCTGGGCGTCTGCTTTTAATTTTCAGGAGAGCAGCACCATACTGGAGTGAGTCCACCAGGTCCTAACTCCCCCTTTTATTTGGCAGAACAGCTTCTTCGGTTATTAAAGGACAAAATTAACAGAGAAAAGCATCCAGGGCTTTTTGGCAGGAGTTGATTGTTGTGAGAGTTTTTATTGTGTACCTCTTCATGGGGTCTGATTTCAGTCCCAGTATGTGTAAGGTAATGTGGTGAGAATTATGCACTATTCTAAGCGTGTTGTCTAGCTGCCTGTTTAAAATGCTGCCATTTTTGTTTCTTGAGAAAGGAGCTTTAAAGGAACTTGGAAGGAACTATTGTATGCTAAAGTATGATGAATGTTGTAAAATAACTTAGTGTTAAAGAAAAATAAACTAGTTTTGACTTTCTGGCATGCATTAGCAAAATATTAATTTCTTTTAAGGAGCAGCTGGGTTGTTTAATGGTTAGCACTGTTGTCTCACAGCAGGAGCTGAAACAGGCTTTGGGAGGTCAGTTAGTGTTTTCAGATGAATGGCAAA